>VTGB01000043.1:0-427218 GCA_013403855.1 Calonectria honghensis | reverse complement strand
CCCCCCCCCCCCCCCCGAGCGCTCCGGGCTCCCGAGGGATTAATTATCGTGAGCGCGCTCCGGACCGGAAGTGCTCACGAGCTCATTTTCTTTTTTTCCTTTAAAATTACGTACCGCGCACCACCACCCACGCCATCAGCTTACGGAGCCGCTGCGGACTTGGCCGGATCCGTGGAGCGATAACAGAGCTGCTGCACACCCAAAGCCGGCAGTAGGCAGCAGCAAAAGCCGTTGCAGGGGATTGTTCGGGGATAAAAAAAAACAAACTATCGAGTGGGGAAGCGCGGTTCTAGTCTTTTTTCCCTTCCCCGACCTGCCCTTTGGAGGCCCTCAATTCCGGCTGCTTTGCCCCTCGCGCGGATGTCACGTCACCCCAACCAACCACCCTCCGCACCGAGCTGACTCCCCTCTCGCCGTGCCGTCTCCTCCAAGGGCCAAGCATCGAGTGCGGAGAAGGGTCGTTTCGAGAGGCGCAACAAGGAAGGTAGCCTCCCGGTCAAGCGAGCATTCCGAGCCCACACCGAGGCTGTTTCGTCGTCGTGTTGCTGATTGCCGCTGGGCCATTCACTCCATCGAGGGAAGCCATGGATGGATGCTGCTGCTCTTCCTCTTCCCACCCCCAGATTTTTTCCCCACAGATAGCCTTGAACTTCTGTCACTTTTCTCCAGAGATTTTCTCCAAAAGTTTCTACTTCTAGCGCGCCGTCGTTTCGAAGCCGATCAATCCCATCCGGGGGCCCGCGTTTTCCACAGCTGCAGCGCGCTGCGAGGAGCAGCTAGAAGGGAACCCAAAAAAAAGATTATGTGGAGTTCCCGAGACCATGGGCCGCCAGATATTACGGCGCCCAACTCTGCGCCAGCGGTGCCCATGGGCCCCGACGAGGAAGCCAATTCAGCCTTTAGCCACGACGACGCTTCCAGCCCCGAGGACGCGGGCACCGTTGGCTCGGGAAGCGCACCGCGGAAGCGAAGGAGGGAGAGGTACCAGAAGACGTCGTGAGTGCACACATCCCGGCAATTCCATATTCCCATGTTCCCATATTCCCATCTGCCGCTTTTGCTCGCTTGCTTTTGCGCCTTGGTTGCATTGCTTGCTGCAGGCAGGGAAACCCGTCCACTGAGCGAACACTAAGCGAACTAACAACAACAACTGCAACAGCTGCGAGCTGTGCAAGGCCCGCAAGGTGAAATGCGACCGCGCCGAACCTGCATGCTCCTGGTGCGCGCGACACAACCGCACATGCGTCTATCTCGACCGGCAAAAGACGGGCGCGCGCCCCGGCGGAAACGTTGAGCTCGAGGCAAAGGTCAACCGCATCGATGCGCTCCTCCACGCCCTGGGCCGCCGCGTAGAGGCGCACATAGCGGGCGACCACGCCGCCACCCAGCAGCTCTCGCCGTCCATCAGCAACCACAGCCCGGCGCACATGGACGCCTATCCGCAGAGCGAGAACCGACTGAGCCACCGTAGTCTCCCGGCTCCTGCCCCGACGTCCCAGCCGCGATCCCAGGTCTTCCAGAACCCTCTGTGGCACGTCGACGAAAGGCCGCCCCAAGGCCAGACGGGGGCTCCCGCGCAGATGAATATTTTAGTAAATGATTCCAGCTTCTCCGGCGCCCATCCCGAAATGGGCGGCTCCTCTAATTCGCTGTCAATAAGGTCGTCGGGGGACCCTGATCTGCCGCCTCACTACATGATATACACGCTCGTCGATTTATACTTTAAGCACTGCAACACGTGGTGCCCTATCCTAGACCGAAAGACCACTTTTGAGAGCCTGTTTGGGCCTGCATCGCTGGAGGAATCAGAGCAGGTTTTGCTTTATGCCATTATAGCTACAACGTTGCGGTTTTTAAAAGACCCGCGGCTCTCACCGGAACTAAAGGCGCACTACCACCGAGTGTGTCGGCATAGAGTCCAGATATACGCAATGGAACACATCAGCATCCCGGCACTCACAGCTCTAGTTATAGTCACGCTGGATGAGCTCGGCACGTCAAACGGCCCGCGAGGCTGGAACCTTCTTTCTCTGCTAGTACAAAACGTGAGGCAACTAGAGCTGTGCAAGGAGACGAGCGTATATCTCAAGGCCGAAGCACAAGAGACGCCAAACACCGGATCAATACGCAGAGTAGTCATTGGCGAGCCGGAGTCGTGGATTGAAGATGAAGGGCGCAGGCGACTTTGCTGGGTCGTGTACCTGCTGGATCGCTATGCTACCGTCGCCACGACGACGTTTGATTTTATGTTTGACGACAAGAAGATGAAGAGGATTCTTCCGTGCTCATACGACAACTTCTCCAGGAACATCCCTGTGGAGACGTCGTCGAACCCGTCATACACGAGCCCGCAAGATCCAACAGAGTACATCATCACGAAGCCCGAAAACCTGGGCAGCTTCTCGTACCACTGCCTGATTATGCGAATACTGAGCAAGGTGCACAACTTTCTCAAGAGCCCCGTCGACATCACGTCGTCGGCCGACATGGCCAGCTGGCGGAACACTTACAGGACGCTCGATGGTTCCCTCAACGACTGGCTTCAAAACCTGCCCAGCGAGTACAGCAAGATATCAGCCCTCTGCCACTCGGACCCAGCCAGCCGCGTGGCAAACTGGTTCATGCTGCACAGCGCCTACGTAACTTGCGCCGTGCGCCTTCACTCGTCGGCTGCGTATCCTGCTGTGCGGTCCTCCATGTTTGTGCCATCCCAGTACGCCATGCAAAAGTGCCTGTCGGCCGTGCAGAGCCTCGGCGATATTGCCCAGGATGTGCTCGAAGCCAACGGCCTGGATCTCCTTGGTCCGCCCTTTGCCTTTGCGCTGTGGGTGGCAGCCAGGTTGCTGCTCGTGCACGCCGCAGCACACGGATCCCTGAACCCGCGGATAGGCTTCTTCATCGATACGCTGCGGCACGTTGGCCAGCACTGGGAGGTGGCCAACAACTACGCCAAGATTCTCGAGCGGGTGGTCCAGCGGGATCGGCAGAGCGGCATGAACTTTTCATCCATGAGGAGGTACGTTGATTGGTTTGGTCGTGGGGGGGGGGGGCTTGATTGTGGCGAGAATACATGCTAACGTGGGAAACTAGGAGCGCCTACGACTTGGTAACAATGACTTCGACAAACAGGAGGACGGGCGTGGAGCAGACGTCGACGCAGGTAACTTCGTTGAGTGAGCTGGACAATATTGACGTGTTCGACTTTTTCAATTACCCAAAGGTTGCCAAATCGGTGGCGGCCTCATCGAGCGGGCAAATCAACATTCTGCAGACGCAGCCAACCAGCACGAGCAACGAAATGAGCGGGGACGCGACCAGAATAAACGGCGTGCTCAACCTGGAGCCCGACTGGCTCGGGTTCGGCACGCCATTCAACTAATAAGTTTGGGAATAATAATAACAATAACTATACGGAATAGAGAAGGCGCACACACGCTCACCTCGCGCGGGGCTGAGGTCGCAGCCAAAAAAAGCCGACAGGCATTGCCATGATTGGGGACACGCAATTCGATCCACTTTGCACCACACTATCAGCCAACGACACGAGCCCGATCCATGACGAGGCCAAGCCCACCAACCGCCGGGTAGCCGAAGCCGGGAAATGGAGCCTGGGTCTACGTAACATGATGAGAGCGTGCGTAAGACGATCGATGCTGCGCGGGAGCAGATAAAAATCGGCCTCGCATGCGGCGCATCCTTTTCATCTTCTCCTCCTGATTCCCCATCCGCACTTTATTCGATCGACTGTCGTTATCGTTCCAACCTTAATCTACCTAATACTTGCAATATCAACAACAACAGCAACACTCCAACAACTCCAACCGTCAACATGAAGTTCTCCGCCATCGCTTTCACCTCCATCCTCGCCGCCGTGGCTCAGGCTCAGGTACGGCTGCCCCAGCTCCAACAAAAACAAATAAACACAAACACCAACTAACATTTTGATTCACAGTCCACCACTGTCGCCGAGTACGTCTACACTGGCACCGCCTCTGCCCAGCGCGCCTACGCTTCCTCCCAGCAGGCCGAGGCCAACGCCCGATACAGCAGCGTCGCCGCCGCCATCTCCAGCTACGCCGCCTCCATCGCCGCTGCCGCCTCCGTGGCCGCTACCGCCACCGGCGCCGTCACCGTCCCCACCACCATCGCCACCGTCGCCGCCTCCTCTGGCGCCGCTTCTTCTGGTGCTGCCTCTTCTGGTGCTGCCTCTTCTGGTTCCGCCAGCGCTGCCGCCTCGGGCTCCTCCTCCGCCGACGCCTCTGGCACCACCGGCAGCGCAGAGAGCGCCAGCGGCACCGCTTCTGCTGATGCCACCAGCACCTCCAGCGACGGCGCCGGTGCCATGCCCACCGCTGGCATCGCCATGGGCGCCCTCCTGGGTGGTGCTGCCATCCTTGTCAACATGTAAATAAATGGTCACTAGGTGCTCAGTGATACGGGGTGCTCAATGATACGAGCCGCTCGTATTGGTTTTGTTTAGACAACGCGCGTCCACTTCCCCACAAGGCTGATCATAAGGACGAACAAAAAAAGAGTGTGTGGAGCCGGGTTGAGTTGGGATGAGACGATTTTTCATCCGTTAATAATATGTAATCATCAAAGAGTTCAAGTAGTTCAATTACAGCGAATAGCGTCAAGAAGCGTTGATATTCCATATTGCCCAATACGTCGTCTGATCTTCAAGTGCCGGTTATCGTGATGCATTGCCCCCTCTCCAAAACGAAATTGTCGTAATCCGGGTCTAAAAATAGCTTTAGCGGGTTGTGTGTTGTCGTTCCGTTTTTGGCTGACTTTTTCCGTCGGCGGGGCCGTCGCCTACCCTATAGCATGATGGCACCTTGCGATATTGTGGACGTTGCTGCAATTGGACACTCCGTTTACTTTGTCACTGTCATGTGCCGATTCAAGAGGCTGGTGTTCGTAGGATCAATCAATGCATCCCTCCTTGATGCAGGTTTAGAAGCCGCAGCAAAGGATCGTCAGCTGCCATCACCCGTGATTCGCTCTCAAGGCGGTGCTACGCGGCGTATAACCCAACTCGAACCCACGGTTACACTTAGCCGGACATCTTACTCAGCAACAGACACATTTTCATTTTGCCTTTATAGCCTGCAAGCTATAGGCCTCATAAGGATTCTAATACGAGGAATAGGAATCATCATGGTTGTTGCTTGTGATGAAATTAGAGACGTTCATGCCCAGCACAGGCCTCGTCTCTCGTACTTTTTATTTTTTCGGACTTGCTGTGCCCCAATTCGGATAACCTAGGCCAGGCTCGGATGATCCGACCTTGTTATTAGGGTTCGTTCCCGTGGCCAAAAAAAAAAACATGGGGCGGAAGCGCTTGCCAGGCCTCGCTCAGAACCCAATTCCGCCAAACTCTGCGATCTCCGTCTGATCGGCAAAGCCGCCGGAAATGTCGTGCTCGACTCGCGTAGCGCCAGTTTAGTCTACTTGTCAACATGTCTGTCACCCACTTGCCCAATCAGGCCAGTGCTGCATTGCGACTCTGCTGCGACTCCAGCGATTCTGACCACCCCAAACCCGAAGAGGGCGCGCGTGCTTGTCGCTGACGCAGGCGGAGAGCCGTCACTGCCCACGGACCAGGACGCGGGAACGTGGGAGTGAGGGGCCGGACGAGGTTGCGAGGTTCCGCGGCAGCCAATAATGGAGGGGAAAAAGTTGGCCGAGGAGGGGATACGAAGACGACGAGTCAACAACACCCCACAGAGGAGAGAAGAAAAAGTTCTTGGCACACACAAGAAATTCAATTCACATGATGGATTCAATTAGAAGAATCTGCGTGTATCGCAGCATTAATTTTTAGCTTCAATTGGTTTCTATGTTCTTCCTGGTTGGTATTTCTTCCTTTGTGGTATTCTTTGTGGTATTCCTCGACGCATTACTCTACATCTTGTGCTTGACCCAGTAGGCCTGGGGGTTGCACCACCCCTGCAGGCCGACCTCGCCCCAGTCCATGCCGAGGCCGCTCTGCTTGTGGCCGCCAAAGGGCACGTTGGGCGCGAGCTCAAAGTGCGTGTTGACCCAGATGGAGCCGGCCTCGAACTGGACGCACATGCGCTTGGCGCGCTCGACGTCCTTTGACCAGACGGAGGCGCCCAGGCCCAGGTTGGAGGCGTTGACGCGGCGGATCACGTCGTCCTCGTCGGACCACTTGAGCACGGGCACGATGGGGCCGAAGGGCTCCTCGACGACGATCTGCGACTCCTCGGGCGGGTTGTCGACAATGACGGGCGGCACAAAGTAGCCCTTGGCCTCGGTGTCGATCTTGGAAGAGCCCAGCGCCGTCTTCCACCCCTGCGCGTCAATCTGCGCGTACAGCTTCTGCAGCTTCTCGTACTGCATCTGGTTCTGGATGGGGCCGAAGAAGGCCTCGGCGTCCGTGTAGCCGCCCGTCTTGAGCGCAGACACAAAGTTGACGAGCGCCTCGAGGAACTTGTCGTAGATGCTCTCGTGCACGTAGATGCGCTTGATGTTCATGCAAATCTGTCCGCCGTGGACAAATGTGAGGAATCCGACCTGCAGGGGGGGTTGTCAGCCTGCCGCTTTTTTTGCAAGGGTCATCAAAACCTGGGGGATGGGTGAAGCTTACCTTTGCAACCACATTCTCAATGTCAACGTCGTCGCACACAACGGCCGCGTCGTTTCCGCCCAGCTCGAGGGTGACGCGCTTCAGGGTGCTGGCGCAGGATGCCATAATCTTCTTGCCCGTCTCGGTAGAGCCCGTGAAGCTGACCTTGGCCACGTCGGGGTGGGTGGTGAGCTTGGGGCCGAGGTCGTCGAGTCCGCTGAGGGCCTGGAAGACACCGGGAGGGAAGATCTTGGCGCCCAGCTCGGCCAGCTTCAGGGCTGAGTAGGGAGAAAAGGGCGAGGGCTTCCAGATGAAGGTGTTGCCGGCCAGGAGGGCGCACAGCATCTTGCCGATGCCCAGAGTGAGGGGGAAGTTCCAGGGGACGATGCCGACACCGACACCGAGGGGAACGTATCGCACAATGGCGGTTCGCTAGAAGTAGTTAGTTTTGTCATTTTTTCTTCACGAGAGCATCAATTGGATCAATTGGGCTTGCGCACCTCCTCATCGTCGACGGGCTTCTCCTCCTTCAGGCGCAGCTGGGGGATGCCGCGAGCTAGGCCCTGGACCAGGTACATCTCGAAGCCTCCGGCCTGGGGGGGCTTTCCGACCTCCTTGCCGAGGAGAGTGACAAACTCCTGGGTGTTGGCCTCGATGGCGTCGGCGAAGCGGTTGAGGTACTCTGCTCGCTCGTCCTGCGACAGGGCGCGCCAGGCGGGGAAGGCAGCCTTGGCCGCCTTGACGGCGCGCTCGACATCCTCGTCGGTCGAGACGGGAGCCTCCCAGAGGGGCTCCTCGGTGCTCGGGTTGATTGCGCGGTGCGTCTCGGCCGTCTCGGTCAGTTCATTGTTGATGATGTTGCGGAACGTGTGCTGAAGAAAGAGTAGTGCGTGTTAGTTATCACATGAAGAATTGGGACGACTGGCTGTGGGCGTTTTGAGGGGAAGCTGAGAAAAAGAAAGCAGACCCCTTCAAAGGCGTAAAAAAGTAACAGCAAAAGCAATGACAAAAGCAAAAAAACCTACATCGAAAGGAATTGTGATGACCGACATGATGGGCTGGTAGGGGGCGGCCGCGCGCTATCAGGCTGCGAAGAGGAATAGAAATGATTGGTATAGCGGAACTGGAGAGTTTGGCAAGGCCCCTTTCAGCTTCAGCTTGCAGGGAAGAGGTTGAAACGGGTAGTCGAATGGCAACAATGGAACGGCTCGTCTGGCATGGAAGGTTTCCCCTTATGAAGAGCTACAGCATGTAGGTGAAATGTGAGATATTATCCGGGTGCCAGTTATCCACGTTGCTGGGAATCCCTCTTGGACGGGCAACCGTCTAGTCTCCGTGCAGGGGAATGTGTCAAGAGGGACCAACAGAGGCGGAGCCGTCCTGTCCAACCCATCGTACCCTTTTGCCGAATGAGGGAAGTACCAAAACTTGCGCGAGTCGCCAACCAAAGCGGGGAATAAGAGCCGGCAGTAGTATGATGGACTAGGTAGCTGTGTGCTATTACCTGCTCAATGCTTCATGGCTCCAGCTGTTGGCCCTGTTGGCCTCTGGAGCCGCCGACTGGGCTCTGCGCAGAACTGGGAAAACCCAACAGTGCGCCACGTTACAGCGCAGTAACCCTCTATCCCTGTCGCGCGGATTCGGGTGCTCAGGCCATGGCCCCATAAGTTGCCGCCAACAGCAACCTCACCGAAGCCAGCCCATTCGGCAGACGGGAAGGGCCGTCGCACACACCGCCCAAAACGCCCAAAACGCCCAAAACGAGAGCAGCGTCCGCCGCGGCAGCTCCAGGCCCCATAGCCATCCGTAGCCCTCCGTAGCCATCCATACCATGTGTCGAGCCGTTGCGCGCATAGCCTCTGCCTTGCCGCGCCTCGCAGGCAGTCCGGGAGGCCTGAATCAGCGCCCTGCCACGTGTAAGCTCGGCCGGGCCCGGTGGAGAGTCAGTGAAGAGTCAGATGCCGTCACCACCGTTTAATGTTTCATGCATGTCAACGTCTTTTTGGCGTTGGTCTGTTCGCGCGAGCTTCGACCGTTGGGCCACGCATCGCACGTGCGTTTCCCGGCTTTAAGCCTCCCCGTTGCCCCCATCCCCGTCGGCCACTGCAGAAAAGGCGTCCCCTGGATGCTCAAAAATCCCCGTCCCAATCCCCCCCCCTCCAATCCCCCATCCTAATCCCCGTTTCCCGCAAGCTCCCTGTCCGCAAGCAACACCTTTCGTCCAGGCACCACGCCATTTAACTTCGCCGGGATGTGTGATGGAGAAACGCGGCGCCACCTAATTCCCCGCTGGACGGGGGCAACCCAGACGGTGGACCGGCATTTTCCTACAGCGTGCTCCCTACCAATGGGTCGGTTGCAACGGTCGTCCGTTTCTCGGCCCGGGGCTGGAACGGACCCGTTGTGCGTGGTAGAAAAAGCAACGGCGACCTGTCAGATTTGCCATTCTCGCCAGACATTCGATGCACACATTTTTTCCCTCTTTTCTTTTTTTTTAATATGGATACCACACTTGATGTAATGTACATGTACGCTGTCGTACCCCTGGGAAATGCTTTGCATATCCACCGTGCAACGCCTGATTGGTATGGGGCCGGTGCCACCGCGATGCTGCACTCCGGCTTCTGTAGCATACAAGTAATGGAGCACCCCGGCGCTCTTCACCCTGAAAGAATGTCGATCTACCGAGATTCGTAACCCTCATTCTGTCTCATAATGCGCTTCCCATGTTCCAACTGCCCTTCCAAGCCTAGAACCGAACGAATCGACGAAACCTAGCCCCTTGCCCGTCCAGCAACACAGTTCCGTTCGAGTCGGGATTCGTCGACATCCCCTGGCCTATTCAGAAGCACAGTTACGTCCGAGTCGGGATTGGTCGCCCTCACCCCCTTGCCACCGTCAGTCGCTCGATCCAGTCGACTGACCAGGCGGATACGCCGCACGCATTCGGAAACCACGCCCTGCGCCCCTGGCTATAATTTTCGGGCCTCTTATTCATCGGCTCCGTTGCCCCAATATCACCCTCTTGCCTCGCTCTCGGTCGCCCGGTTTAGCCCCTGAGCGCCAGAGAAAAGAGAGGGGCTCGTCTGCCGAGCACCGTTCGTTACCCCATATACCGCCCGTGTTTCCGGGAACAACGCCACACCCGCTCCTCTGCGTCTGGTTTATGGGTCTAGGGAAGGGCTGTGTGACGAGAATATAACCCATCTGCTTTCCCTCCCCCTCCCAACGCGAGCCTGCTACGGAGCCCGATCGTTGAATCGTCATCAACTTCCGCCAACATGGGTGCTTCCTCGGCACTTGTCGAAACATGGTGCCTGTATGCCGTGGGCTCCCTCATAATCTTTGCTAGGATTTTCGTGAGATGGAGGTCCATCGGCTTCAGAGGCTTCAAGCCTGACGACTACATCATCGTCCTGTCATGGGTCAGTCGCTGCATGCATGGCGCTTCCGTTGACAAGCCTCGAAGCTGACTTGTAATTTTCTGCAGGTGACATACACTATCATGACAGTCGCAGCCCACATCGTGGGAGGCCTAGGAGATCTGCACGCACTGACAATGGAGCAACGCAAAAACCTATCCGACGAGAAGGCTAAATCATACATTTACGGCACGCAATGGTTCTGCGCCGGAGTGGCTACATACAACCTATTCATCTGGACCCTCAAGCTCAACATGCTCTTTCTCTACCAGCGAGTCGTCAGAGGTCTTTGGGTTGAAAAGTTCATCAAGCCTGCTATGATCATGGTTGGCGTGACATACGTTGCCATCAACCTCATCCTCTTCACCGCGTGCCGCCCTTACAACCGCATGTGGATTGTCTGGCCTGACCAAGGATGTAAGTCAATCACCACTCGATCGGAGTGCTGCAGGCACTAACAAGTCTCCGAATAGCTTACTGCAAGCCGCAGTCGACCCTGAACATGGTCCCTCCCCTTATTATGAACGTCCTTACCGACATCTGCATCATGGCCATTCCTGCGCCCGTCATCATCCCCCTGAAGACCACCCTGTGGAAGCGAATTGGTTTGCTGTTTCTTTTCGGCGCGGGTATCTTCATCATGATTGCTGCCATTCTCCGTGTGACAATGGTGCTTGTGGTATGTTCTCGCTCCCGACCTAATGGTCAAGTCAAGGTGTTGGTTCTAACAGTCGAATCTAGCAAGGAAACGGTGCTACCGCTGCCATTTGGTCCTGCCGAGAGGATTTCGTGGCCATTGTCATCGGTCAGGCTATTCTTGTGCGTCCCATGTTCCGACGCAGATTCTGGTCCGGTGACTACGACGGAACCAGCAACGGATACTCTTCCGGGCCTTCAAAACAGCACAGCGCCAACGTTCACGCCTCCTACGAGATGGGCAGCGGCATGAAGCGAAGCAACAAGAGCAAGAACAGGGACCCCTTTAGCGTCACGGCTGTCATGGGGACTGTCAACGAGGGCAGCGACAACGGATCGACTGAGAGAATCATTGACCAGTCCAAGGGCAGGGTGCAAGACACCATGCACACCGTCAGGGAACACTCGCCAGCCTCCACCGTCGACCTGGAGAAAAACGGGTCGATGGACAGCGGGAGGATGGTGATCCATGTGAACAAGCAGATAAGGGTGGAAAACGAGCAGGCGGATGTTGGGGGCGACTACTTGCACAGCCCAACAGACGGCCTGAACTACTCCAACAACACGAAATGCTGGAATGTGGAGAGGAAATACACCAAGCACTAACTAAAAAAACCCCAGTACTGTTTTCTTATAGATTTTAAAGCGACACCGAAAAACTAATAGATAATATCGTGCGAAGCTCAATGATCCCTGGAGGCGAGAGTGGCAAGATAGGCAAAAAGCAAAAAGATGGGAAAACCGAAAAAAGAAAAAAATGAGAAAAATTTAAATGAATGACATGATCAAATGCATACGTGTGCCTGAACTTTGCATAATCAGTGGAGCCCGCCGCCGTGTTATTGCGCCAATGCCGGCCCCAGATCCCTGGATCCTTTTTTGGGGTGCAGGCGCTGAACTCGTCAGGATCCCGTTACGTCTTCGGGGCTCGTCAACGAAACAAAATGTGACATGTGCCGTGTAATTTTAACAGCCTTTCCATTGCGATCAGCATCGAGACATCTAGAACGGAGAAAAGGAACATGGCTGGGCATGAAGACTAAGGTCTGACGCAGACGCCTGGTCAGCGTTGCAGTGCAGCTCTTTTCGGTAGTTTTGCTCCAATTCGGTGTAGCATCAGCGTCAACGAGGGCCCACACGAGTCGCGGAGGAACGAACCGTGTCTATAACTGAAACAAAAGCCTGCACGCACCCTTGGCAATGTTGCACCTCGCTGCTGGAAATGGGCCAGTGTGAAAAGGGGAGCGTTCCTATTGCAAAGGATTTCGAATACAATACGAGGAATAGGCTCAAAAGCTACTATTCAGATGGGCGTGTCATCGCCGAATGGATTTGTGCGTCCCCATCCTCATTGCTGATCAATAAAATCCTGCTGTAACTTCTCATTTGTAATATTTTGATCAGCACAGGATTTCTGACATTTTTCGAGCGTAAAATGATTTATATTCCGAGGCTGGAATATATGAAACAGCGCTTCGTCGTCAATGTTTTTGAAACAATCCACCTAGTTTGTTTTGCCAGGGGCCGACACGTGTTTCATCGTTTAGCGAATAGGCTATAACATTTCATATCCGTCATCTTAATAGGGAAACAGTAATTTTCGGTTTGGAATTGAACGAAATCAGTTTTCAGATTTAGAATACTCGTATGCCTGCGAATCTTGTTAGATTTAGGGTTGCAAAGGCAAGAGCATCACATACCAAATCGTGCCATGCAACTCCAGCATAGTTGGACTCGCTCAGCCCATAGTGGGAGAATCCCAATTTGGTGTAGTATGAAACAAGCCTGTCATAAGTGAGAATGGAAACTCTGTCTGCCTCGCCAGTTTGTCCAATCTGGTTGAGGTAGCTCTTCATCAACAATTTTCCTAATCCGGATCTTTGATAATCGGGGGAGACAGCCAATGAATGAAGCGCAATTGTTCTGCCATTTTCTTTGTGGCCTACTTCGTATCCTGCCTGGGGGTTGGCCTTCCAGCCAGAAGGACAGCCCATGTCCGCGTCCTTGACCACGCGGTTAGTCGATCTGGTGGAAATGACATGCGCAAGCAGTGTGTCGTTTTTAGAACATGTCGCCGCATTCACAAACGGGATGTCGCTCTGCGCTTGACCCGGTGGGGGGGCTCCATCGCGGGAAAAGAGTCCGAAGCAGATTTCGGAACATGCCGAAAGTCGGTACTCAATCTGTGCAGCTGAGTTAGCTTGGAACGAGCAGAAAATTCACCAAAACAACACAGCAAGACTGTCCCCCGAAAAGCACACGTCTGGCTCATTGGATAGTTGGTGTACTGGTTTATTATGACTGAAGGGCGCAAACCTTTTCGCGAGAAGCTGCCTCGGCAGGAGGAAACGCTGCTGTCTCCACAGTCGTGCATTGGTCCAAATCTTGGATAGATAACCGGCGGATGTACAGAGTCATTCTGCAAAGCGGGTACTTGAATGATGAAGTTTGAGTGAACGTGATGATCAAACCTGAGTATTATTGGGATATGGAAACAAGAATGGTGAAATGAAATGGAGCATAAAATGGTGGAAGCCGGTAGTATTTATCTTGGGTAAAACTCAATTCGTCTGATACAAAACTAACGCCTTCATTGGTCAATGCGCCTTTACTTGGCGCCTCTCTTGGTTCCAATGGAAACCACCAAGGCTGGCCAATGTGAGTCAACGGATCACGCGTGAAACTTCCAGAAGGCATGCGTTGACGCCCTTGGAATTACATGTACGGGTATCGGGTCTCGGCTTTGAATTTGGCACATAAACTTTCCGATGGCCCGAGCTCAGAACTAGCTTCTCCAGCCTTCATCTCGAACTCCGCTTCTTCGTCGCAAACCATCCACCACAAAATAGTCAGGGTCGAAATTTACAAGAAAATCTGTGCATGAAATAGAGTTGTGTCATTTTACTTTTCTTTCTTCCAGATAAAAACACCGTAGATGGCAACTGGTTGTCAAACCTGATGCTGATGCAAAGGAAACAGTAATCATTGTGACATTGCGACATTCTGACAGCGGCTTGAACCATGCCATGACGCAGCTTGTTGAGAAGGTCAATGCGAGCATCGGAAAGTTTGCATTTGGGACCCGAGAAACGGTGTTGATCTTGCTGTAAAAGGGATTGCCGTAGTCATGCAGGGGAGGGGAGGCCAGTCCGGACCCTCTGGGAATGGCGACATCTGTCAATTACCCGCCTTTCACATCATATGTGGGCCTTTGGAGGCTGAAGATGGATACCATAAACTCGCCTATCCTCACCCTGCGAGGTGCCATGATGGGTGCTTTCGGCAACTTCGCGTCTTCAATAAGCCCAGGCCAAACGCTAATTTACACCCATGGGATCACAAGTACAAAGAGAATTTCAACAACTGCCTGACGTTGTCTTTGGCTATCTTTGTGGCAAAAAAAGACTGTTCAATATTTAAGAATAACGCGGGGGCTGTGGAGAATATGAGAAAGATTGGCTACAATAGTATCAAATGATGACTAGGTATCCACAGCGTTACTTCAATGTGGAGTGCGTAAAACCAAATGGCAGTCGGGCCTTGATCGATGATATTCATGGCTTCATTTTATTTCAATATTCCTACAAAATCATCAATCGAAAACTATAGAAATTCTAGTGAACAGCGACCTGAAAATTTCGCAACCTTGCCGTGCTGGCCAAAAGTGAAGAGCTCTAACTGGTCCTATCAATTCGATTTTCTCTGGGCTTCCGATCGGGCGCCTGCCCTTTTCCTTATTCGCGCCTGTTCTCTCTCAATCTGCTTGAAGAAACTGCTCTGCTCGGGTCTTTTATTCTTCGTAATCAGTCTGTTGGCTGAACGGCTCTGTTCAATCCGAGTCATGTCTTGTCCAGCTGTTTCATCGAGCACACCGCCCGCTCTCCTGGCTCTGCCCTTCGTTCGCTTCGAGAGGAGGAGCCCGTCCGTTCTAACATCTTCTTGTGTTGATTTCTCATTGTCGGCAAGAACTCTTTCTAGTAGTTCTTGTTGCTCAGACGCCGTCGCAAACGCAAGATTGGGCATCTGGTCAATATGGGCCAGCTGCGTAATGACTTTGAATGCATAGCCCTGGTCCACCAGGAATGCTTGGCGCTTTGACGAGTAGTGCATTTCCTGAGTGTCTTTGGAGACCAACGAATAGAAAAATGCATTGAAGCCTTCATCATTTCTGCGCTTTGCCCGCAAAATTCTCCCGAGTCTTTGGGCCTCCTGACGACGGGACCCAAAATGAGAAGAAATTTGGATAAGACAAGTCGCCTCAGGCAAATCGAGCGATGTATCGCCGATTTTGGAAAGGAACAGTGTGTTGACGTGTGGATTGCGCTGGAAGTTTTCCAAGATACTGATACGTTCCTCTTGCCCAGTGCCACCATGAATAAAAGCTTTTTCAAGCTTCAGCGCGTAAAGTTTCAACGCGTAAAGTTCATCAGAAAAGACGATAATCTTATCGCCACGGCTTTCGTGGTAGTCAATGAGATACTGACAGGCTTGGAATTTGCGGGGATTTATTGCCCCCAGCGTTCGCTTCAAACGGGATGGGACCTGCAGATACTGGTTGTAAAACTCTATGGGCATTGGGCACCAGACTTCTGCGCATTGGACTTTGGCAATATGTCCTTGCTGGGACAATTCCATCCAGTTTGCTTCGTACAATTTCGGACCAATGAGGAAGTTGAGGTGTGAGACTTTGCCATCCTCACGAAGCAGGGTTGCCGTTAAGCCCAGCTTGGAGTGTGACTTGATGGATGAAATGACTCTCCTGAAGATGTTCGCCGGCACAATGTGGACTTCGTCTAGAAGAATTAGGCCCCATTCACGACCTTGCAGAAATTCCATCATCCTTTTTGAGTCATGGGATCTCTCACGATGGTTGGTAACCATGGAATATGTTGTGACAATGACACCGGTGCTCCCGGAAAATTGAGTCTTGCTGTCCGCCGTGAAAGTCACGATACTCTCGGGGTTGATATTTGACCATTTCAGAAATTCATTACGCCACTGCACAGCGGAAACGGAGCTTGTGCAGAGAACAACAACACCTTTTTTGATTGTACACGCGGCGGTGATGCCAACCAATGTTTTGCCGGCCCCGCATGGCAAGACGATAATGCCACTTTTTGCCCGGCCATTTCCAAACATCTTGCTTAAACTCTTCTCTTGATACGGGCGAATCTGCGTATTCGGTTGCAGGTCAATCTCAAGATCAGGGTTGGTGCTGTCATGGCGGAAATCATATTCCTCGAGAATGGGATAGGAGAGCTCCAGGCACCGCTTTTGTACTGTTTCGACAGCAACGTCGGGGATCTCGAAAGCATACACAGCCTCCATTTCATCATTGTCGTCTTCGTCCAGGACATCATAAACATCGAGATTTTTGGGATTCTGTGCGTGGTCGGCTGTCTTGCCTGCGTTGTAAAGCTTGGTTAGCTGAACGTCGGCAGCATCTTTTGTGCCAGGAATGACAAGCTCCCCAGCAGTTGATTCAGGTGTTGATTGTATACCCCCCGAACAGTGAACCCGATTCCGGCTAATGATATCATCCTTGAATAACATCTGGAGGATATCTTTATCGGTACTCTCTACGAAATATCTTCTATTTTTTAACACTAGTTTAACCTTCCCATAGCTGTTTGTACACGACTTGATAAAATCACGGATACTTGAGGGAAGTTCAGTTTTGAGAAATCGATCAAGAGTGTCGACAATGTCTTGAAGGCTCAAGCCCACCGATGCAGCCGCGTATAGGCTGTGGGTTGTCAAAGTGTATTCGTGGAGAAATGTTGGTCGTGAATTAGGCTCAGCGATGGTGATGAGGAAGTCGGTGGCCTGGTTTGATAAAGCACTAAATTTCTCGAGAATAATGACACCTCTATTCGGGTCGATCCATAAGGGGCGGTGTTGATGGTCTGGTTTAAGAGGTAGATGAGAAAAGTCTTGTTTCCCAAAGTACCTCGAAAACCGATTACGAGTGGTTTGTTGAGTGGAATCGTCATCTTGAAAACGAGCACTGGAGACTGCCCAAGAATCCACAAATTTAGCACCTCGTTGCTCTAGTTCATTCTCCTTTTTTCTTTGTGCCTCGGTCACGTCCTCGTCGAAATCAATGCGGTTCAACGTCGTGTTTGGACTGGGACTTCGTGCTATGGATGGTCCCGATGTTGAGGCCGTATGGAATCTTCGGGCTTTCGAAGGCCCAGAGGTTGTGGCCTCGGCCATTCTCTTAGGAAGCATGACTATGACGAGGACTCACGTTGATGTTAGGAAAAGAGTTGCAAATGAACGCGACCAACGGGCAAGAAATAATGGCCCAGGTCACGTGCTTCCATGTTGCTGACACATGTGTGGCTGAGTTGACAAGGCAGAAACAGTGAGTGGGGCAACAGCCCTGGGCGGAAATAGGCAGGGCAAGGAAGGGAAGGGAATGATAAGAATTTGCAAGGAAAATAAACTCAATATTTTCGAAGGACGGCTCCAAAAGGGTTGAGGCAATGCGTTTCGTATACATGTTCAGTCAGGGGCCTCACAATTGGCAAAGGGTTTGTGGGTGCATTCTTAGCGTAAATTGAATTGAGTCACATCCTTGATGGGGTAAACCCAGGTTAACCTGGAAGAGACAATTTTCCATCCATCAGTCACAATAAAATTTGAATCTGTTTGAAGCTCTGAAAATGAACTTCTTCAAGTCTGACTTCTTTCCTTCACACGTGGACGAGTTGATGAAGCGAAACAATGTACCTGGCTTGGCCATCGCCGTTGTGCAAGATGAGGAGGTTGCCTCTGCAGGGTACGGGAAAGCATCGCTGGATCCGGACCAGGTTTGCACAGCTGACACGCTCTTTGATATCGGATCGTCTACGAAATCGATCACTGCTGTGGCTGTCGCTCTATTGGTAGACGACGATGAGAACTGTCCCGAGGTAAAATATGACGCAATCATGTCAGAGTTGCTGCCTGGAGATTTCGTCATGCCTGGTGCTGGGTACACGGAGTCAGTCACCGTCGATGACATCCTGGGCCACCGGACCGGAATGCCTGGGTAAAATACCTTTGAGCTCGTGCTATATCTATTTACTAATAGAAACTAGCCACGATGATTCTTATATGAGTGTGCGAGCAGCTGAACCGGACAACGCTCGTTCTGTTACGAGAAACCTGAGAAACTTGCCCACCGTAGCACCACTGCGGTCAAGATATCTCTACTGCAACATGATGTACACAGTGGCATCTTACCTTGTTGAAGTTAAGAGCAAACAAACATTTCCCGATTTTCTACGCGAGCGGATTTTTCACCCGCTTGGCATGATTTCGAGCAGCGCTCAGCCTTCGATTTCCCGTTCCAACAACGAGGATAGTATGGCAAATGGGCACTTTTGGGACAAGGAAGCTTCAAAATACACTGCATTTCAGAGCCCAGATTGCCCCGAGGGCCAGGGTGCAGGTTCCGTCACTTCTAGTGCCAATGATTTCATCAAATTTGTCAAAGCGTTGATCAATCGTGAAGGACCCATTTCGGAAAGGGTGTATCAAGGTCTCGTTCGTATGCGGTCGTTTCGTAACCCAGGGTCGAGAAGGTTGAAAAAGTTTACCTCTCCAGGTTTCTATGCGGCTGGAATGGAGATATACTATTACCGGGGCTATGCAGTCATTTGGCATGATGGATATGTCTCTGGATTCGCAAGCCGCTTCTTCTTTTTGCCAGATTTACGATTTGGGGCTGTTATTCTAGGCAATTCGTCTGGCGCAGGCCCCGTCGCAACTACTTTGGCCCGGGAATTGATTGATGATGTTCTTAATCTGCCAACTCCAGAAGCTCCCCAGCGAAACAAGGCTCAAAAAGGGAAGGGAGGTATCAAGGGAAATGTTACTCTGAATCCCAAAAGGAAACCCTCAAATCAAACACAAGAACCATCCGAGAAGAAAACAAAGGAAGAACAGCAGAACAGCGCACCCCTGAAAGAGATTGATTCAACAGAGCGTAAAGAGACCGAAAGTTTGCCGCAGGAGCAGACTTCCAGCTCTGAAAAGCCGAATGGGCCTTCACTTGAAGCGTATGCTGGCAAGTATTGGCATCCTGGTTATCACGGTATGAAGGTGCAAATAAAGGATGGCAAGCTATACATCGATGCCACCGATCGGTCAATGGCATTTACGCTGACTTTTGAACGCGTTACCTCTACCAAGTTCATCGCTCATTTGAGCGATTTCTGGGAAGGCGGCGATGACACATCCCAGGCCGAGTTTGTAGTTGAACAAGGCAGAGTTGTTAGATTGGGGATTGAATTGGAGGATTGTCTAAAAGAATTTATTTGGTTTGACAGAGTGGAGGAATCAAGTTAATAATGATAGCTGCAATTGGAATATCTTTTGTGGAGGCATTGGAGAGAGCTTGCGTATCATGGAAGCGGATTTGTGAAAAGTTGCGAATGGAATCTTTTAGCAACACCTATGGTTCTGTTTCTCCTTAGAATCTCGAGAATATCTGCCCCAGTTGTCATACATTTCCAGTTACCCGCCATTTTAGCTCCGTACTAATTTGGATGTATGGTTGACTGTCTAAGCCAACGCACTCAATTAAACTATCAATCCCAATATCTTGGGCTTATGAAATGCCTGTTAAGTAGCTGGAGTGGGAGCACGGGTTTTAGGTTTCCGGGTTAATCCTATACCTTGTTCGGGTTGATGGGTGAATGGCTGCAGTTAAATCCTCCTTTGATTCCCGTGTACTCAACATTAAGCTGGTCGAGCACTTGCTTGATGTCGATGTGGATATTGCGCACAGACTTTTCAGACAGCCTAAACACGCTAGATAATCCCTTGAGATATATGGGTTTAGGTAGCTCGGTTCCACCGAGTCGATTCGTTGACATGGTGTTTTGCTCTAGCTCCGCATTGATATCCTTGGATATATTGGCTTCCTGGGCAACCTCCATCATCTGGTCGTATTGTTGTTGAATTCTCTCCTGAGGGGACGACTAGCCGATTTTATCCTCCGGATTGACCTAGAGCCCGGAAGAGAAACCATTTCATCTCTGGGAAATCTATTGTAGTCATTGAATCTGGGATAGATATCGCGTGATGTAACGGTTGCGCTGGCAGCGGTGGCCGTATTATGGGGCATTTCGAAGATACTGATTTGTTTCTGGTCCCTTGTCTTTTGCAGTTTGTTCAGGGCTGTAGCGTCGTTTGAATCTTCGACTGTCTCAGGCAGCGCAATCGTCTCCTGGATGAAATGGTTGCTATTTAAAGGTGTGAGAAGCGATCCGGTTTTATCCCTAGTCAAGGGAAGTTGGATTGCGGGGGCCGCGATCGAAATCTCTGATAATTGCGAGTTGTACGGCCTGGGAATCTCGCTTGGAGAACCTATGGTAGACCACTGTTTTGATGCGAGTGTGTCTGTTGTTGCTAGTACATGTGTATCCTCTGCTGGAGGAAGTGCTTGAAGGATGGATGAGGTACTAAAGGATCTAGAAACTTTAGCTAGATTCACCTGAAACCATCAGAAAATAAATATGAGACTCACATGCTGCTTCGATGCGAGCTATCTCGCGAAGAGGGCCGTGATGATTTCAGCCAAGGGTGAGCCAGGGTCTGTCTGGCATCTAATCGCTTCAATGGCGAGGGGGCCATGGTCTTTTCGATAAAACTATAATATTCGTCATCAACCGTCAGATCTTCGAGGATCTGACGAGGAAACGTCTTTTCGTGCACCACATAATCGAAGAGGTCATGGGAGTCAGGAAATGCAGCGGACTGTGTGAGCATCCTTACAGTAATCTCACCCAGAGCCCAAATGTCTACGCGAGCAGTGTATGTGAACTCATGGCGTTGGTCGTGACGTAGCTCGGATATGGGAAAAACGCCGATTAGCTCCGGGGCCAAATAGCCTGGCGAGCCGACGAATGTACGCAGGGCAGTTCCAGATTCGGCACGCTTGCTAATTCCAAAGTCGCCGATCTTGACCCACCATTTTGGTTCTGGATTGACAACTAAGACATTCTGTGTTCAGTTAGGGCATGGAGTGGCATCATAAGCGCTATGGTGCAACATACGGTAGGCTTTAGGTCGCGGTGGGCAAACCCATTTTCATGCATAAAAGCGAGGCCCTCTGCAAGTTGTGAAGTGATAGTTTTGGCATCGGATTCCTCAAAGGCGGTGTTGAGGTGTTTTTGCAAGTCGCCATACTCAAGATATTCCATAGCAATAAAAACAGCATCATGACTCTCATACCAGCCACTCGAGCGCACAAAACAGTGAACATACTTTGGCGGGCCTTAGTCAGGTTATGGGTATTTGGCGGTAAGGCATGGGAACGTACTTTGTCATGGGAAAACTTGGCCATGGCTTCCAGCTCACGGCCATAGTCGATTGACAAGGCTTGGTTTTTGGGGATCTCTTTGACGGCACGTAACTGGCCATTCTTGGGGCCGGCCTCGCAACTCTCTAGCCGGACGCGGCCGAAGGTGCCATTGCCCAATTCACGACCCCTCCGCCATGTCTCCTTAGTTCGTCTTCGGCGGTTGCGCGAATCAAGGCCCGATACGTAATATATGTGATACGTAAGGTCGTCCGAGAAGGACGTGCGGAGTTGCGAATCACGGACGAGATCGGAGGTGCGAGTTGGCGGGGCCGACATTATACTTGTGCTTCGGTGCCGGCTTGGATTCGGAGGATGAAAACGACGTCGGGTGGGCGATCCCTTTGGTTTCGAAGTTGACGTCGCAAGGCAGAGACAAAAGATAACCGAATGATCGTTGCCTAGCAGGGCCAGGGCTCGGCGCAATTGATGACCCGGACCCTTGACCGTGGGTTTGTGAGACTACGGTAAGATAGCAGCTGGGTCAGCTGACTAGCTGAACAAGTTGAACCCGTTGGGTTCTTGGGAGTACAAAATCGATCATACACATGCCAGAGACTATTCCACAGCACCATGCTAAGCGCAGATTGATATTCTATCTGGGTGCTTCAATACAGCCAGCCAGGTATCATCTCGACGGATTCTCGAAAAGATATGTTATATTAGCAAGAAATCCCATTAGCTTTTCATAAACCATCTCATGATGTATTTATCCCTATGACCAAGCGGAAATGTGAATCGCTTGTCCCTGTCACTTTGACTGAGCTACACCCACACCCCCCAGTTGACATTTACCAGAGGCTTTTGAGCATCCAACTCGGCACCCTCGAATCTATGAGCTTGCTGCGGTCCTTCTGATTCAACCAAGTGCCCAAGCTCGCATTGTGTAAAGCCAACTTTCGGCTGCATTTCATAGAATTCGTCAAAGCTGGGGCTCAGAGCGTCAGACAGGGTCTGGACATTGGAGGGGTGAAGGTATTTCCAAGGGTTTCTGCACGAGTCCTCTTTGCAGGACTTGAGCACCATCATCAGTGCATCTAGTCTATTGACAAAATGATGGAATTCCCTGCCAAGGAGCTCGGTTCCTTCATTCTCTGGCCGCAATAGATTCTTCATTTGCCCTGGGTCTCGCTGATTCGTTAGCACTGTTTATCGAGATCGGAAACAAACTTACCTTCATGTCGTACAGTTCTCTTTCGTTAGTGCACCACACGGAGTAGTAAAATCCATACGTCTCGCTCTCAATTCGAAGCCCCTTGTAGGTGTTGTTCACGTATGCATTTGCTGTTCCATCGACAAATTGATACTTGCCCAAGTAGCCGTACCGTCCCTCGGGAACACCCAAGCCCCAGAATTCAATGGCTACGTGCTCAGACGACACAGAATCGCTGTAAATGTCTATGGGGGCCCCGTCAAATTTTCTGTCCCCGATTGTATTTCCCGCAAGCTTCATAATCGTGGGAGCCAAGTCCGTGTGTGAAGTAGGCCCCCTCACTGCCCCGGTCGCAACACTAGGGCCGCGCACAATCAACGGCACATTGATGTCCGTCTCAAAGCCACATTCCTTTCCGGGGTGCATGCGATGCTGGCTGATATGGTAGCCATTGTCTGAAGAAAAGAAAATGTACGTATTGTCGAGGGCCCCGGCCTTTTTCAGCCGTTGTACAATGCCGTCCACCATTTCGTCGACAGCTTGAAGTGCCCTAAGACGACACCGCTGGTACTCGTCGTTGTACTCGATGATGGTGTCGTTAAGCCTTTCGAGTTTGGACACCCAGCTCACGCCGCTGGCTTGCTCTGGGTTAAAGTTGTCCGTCCTGGGAATTTTGTAATTTTTAAAGAGGTGTCGATGTCGCTCGGCTACTTTCGGGGGGCCGGCGATGATTTCCGGGTACAGGGTGACGTCCGCATGAGGAGCCACAGGGGCGACGGTGAGGAAGAATGGAGCCGACTGGTCGAGCGCCTCACCCAAGAATCCATACGCACTCCTCGCGGTCAAGTCGGGTGAGTATTCTCCGGCGTGATTGACCGGAGGCTGGCCATTTCTTGTTGTGCTAGAATTGTAGTATTGATATGTAAACGGGTCGAGGAGGAATTCAGATCCAGTGTAGCCTTTGACAAGCGGCGAGTTGTAGTTGTCCACACTGTGGGCATTAAAAAGCTTTCCTGCATAATACGTATTGTAACCCGACTGCTGCATCCATAGGGCGAGATGGTTTTCATTGTGCCCATTGGCAACAAATTTTGGATATCCCCCTGTTTTGTTAGAACAAATAACTTGAAGACAAGGGCACGCTTACCGTATGGCGGGTTGACATCTGTCACGTTGGTGTTGTGAGCCATTTGGCCCGTCCACAGATTCACCCTACTCGGACAACATATCGCCACCGTACAATAGTGTCTTTCAAATGACTTCCCTTGCGAAATCAAGTGTTTTTGCACAAATGGCATGTATTCTAGCGATTTCATATGAACATCCTGATCGTCTGTCAAAATAAAGACAATGTTGGGTCTGCATTGGCTGGCCGCCCAAAAAATGGACATGGATGCCAAGATTCGCACCAACTTCATTTTCAATGCCTGTAATCAGCCAAGACAGACAATACTGATGACACTAAAAGTATGAAAACACCATGAAAAGGACTGGGTTCAATACAATACTTATGGCAGCAAATAAAGTAAATAAAATAAATAATACAAACGGCTTTATGTATCATGTTCAGGATGTGATTTATTATCTCATTCCTGTGCGGCAGTCATTTGGGGTCTATTTAGCTGCAGTGTCATGCTAGCGTCAGTTGTGGATTTTGGCAGGGATCACTCGCACGCAATTCTTTCCCAACTTCGCGATAGAGTGGAGAATGTTTTCCGTCAACATCATCGAAAATGCCCACATCCTCGCGGCGAGTGTCCGATATGGACCTTGGTCGTCTGTATCAGAAGAGGGCAGTAGACCGTGAAAACCAGCGGAATTTGAGGTAAGTCGTCCTGGTTTAGTAGTGCAGGGTTAATCTGCGTAGGAAAAGGAACAAGGACAGAATCACCCAGCTCGAAACAGAAATAGAGGCGTTGCAGCAAAGACTTCAGGAATCGGAGCAGCATGCCGATTTTTTGACCGCACAGGCCGATGCGACTGGCCGCACAATTGAATCTGCGATTGAAACCCTTCAATCAGCTCAGCTTAACTTCGGTCAACCTGGATTGTCGATTGTAGATTCTAGTCAAAAGGATGCGACAGCCTCAACTGCAGACGGATTCTCAGACCATGCCCTGGAACCCGAATTTTGGCTCAATGGAGGAACTGTTAGCCTTCCGTTCAACGAGGGCGTGTCGGATTTAACCAATTGTAAGGGTTCACCAGTCACGCGAGTTATTCTAACACTTACAGTTTCTTTCAACCTCTCGGCTCTTGTCAGTTCGCAACCGTCGGAAGCAGCTTCAAATATATTGGATTCCACTGCGCCTTCAGCAAATTTTCATGACTCTCGTCTAGACGCAAACAATTTACGATCTCTAGGTTCCGTCTGGTCCATCACACCAAGGTACTCGCGGCCAACTTGCGAAGTCGACCGTCTCCTTTGCCACCTACTCGATGCGCAAAAACGCACACAAAATTCTGCATCCCCCGAATTCGCCCAAAAACACTTTCCCAGCGTGGGCTCACTCTTGAACCCGGCACTGACGGAACCCGACAATCCTGTGACATCTCTCATTGCCCAGCATGTCGCAGGGGTCGTCAGAGTACACACGCCTCCCGAAAAGTTTGCAGTAAGTCAACCTCTCTTTTATAGCCCTATTCTGACCTCGTAGCTATTGTACGTCATCTGCGTTTTGATGCGATGGCAGCTATTACCCTCCGAAGACCACTACAATGCCATACCTGAGTTTGCACGGCCAACTCTTTTGCAAACCATCGTTCCGCATCCACCGTGGGTTGGAACCATAGGCTGGTATGTTTCTGATTGAAATTTCCACCTTGCCAGGCCATCGCACAGTTCTCTTCGGATCTGATACAGTGCAGGCCTGCCGCGCGCGATCAAATTATTCGACATATGGATTTTACAGAGTATCAAAAATTTGCAAGTCTCATCACGGCCTCATTTTCGGTAAATTGGCCTCATAGTCTTAGTAAAATATTGGACGGAGGAGTGAACCAAGGTTATGTTCTCAGTGATGATTTCATCAAGCACATTAGGGACATTCGCAACTGGACTGTGGGTATAAACTTGGTAGATGCATTTCCTTTTCTCATAGGTACTGTAAATATTGACGTTTGACAACATGGTGCAAAACCGAGGACTGGTGTCGGTCTTGGGCTCTCATTCTATTCCCCTCAAATATTGTTCGCCTTGGTCGTGCGGGGTAACTCTGTCCGTGAGAATAACTGCTGGGTGCTGTAAGCAGATCACAATTTTAGTTCTCTCAGAAAGAGGCCGAGGAATAGTGAGACCATGCAGCAAAGACAGGCCAACGCTAATATCGTTAGTGACGTCGCGGGAGATGAGGAGTTGCGTACCAAAATTGACTCTGAATCCCCATGTATACGCGTACAAGATAACCTGTTTAATCAAAGGATCAAGATTGTCAATATACCCAACATCGCCGAGCACCTTTTGAATTATCGTTTCGGCAGATGGAGTTCCGGCCAGCTTCGTCGTCGCAACCTTCTTGACCACCATTCTCATGGCCGAGCTTGCAACTGCCACACCAATGACACTGCCGAACCCCCCGCTTAAATATAACCCAGCTCCCGCAATTGCTAGTTGCTCGTCGGTAGTCTCCGCTGTGACCGCAACGAATGTGCTAGAGTGCGCGACTCCTGTGCCTAGTCCGCCGACAAAAATATACATTGACTCGAGCATTCCGGTATTGCCGGTCCAACGTACAAACATCAGCGCGTGGCAGATGCTAGCAATAATGGCAGACATGTTGGTAGGAAGCTTGTAACGGCCCCTTTCCTTTATATATGCACCGGTGGCCAGACCGCCAACGGTATTTCCCAGTACGGCGGGTATGAGATGAAAGCCAGCTACTGATGGAGTCGCATGGGCGGTGACTTGAAAGTATAGCGGAACAACAAACATCATCTATCCAATTAGCCTTATTCGTTTAATATGGAAACACTTACAAATGTTTGGGCCATGTTTTGAAGCAACAGAATCCCATACGTCAATACCACACCACTCTTTGCCAGTAGGTTGAGTGGGAAAATGGGCTCCGAGACATTGGATTCGACGTACGAGAATACGAATCCCAAGAAGACCGAAGTCGCTAGTAAAATTGAAATGACCGGATGTGACCAGTCTAATTGGTTGCCGCCCATTGAAATTGGTAGCAAAAACACAAAAATGGTGCCACACATTAGCGACGCACCAAGGAAATCAATTCTTCGGAATTGGGCCTTGATTGTATCCTTTTGGCCTTGAAACTTCAGCTCTGGAACTTTGAGATTAAAATGAACTAAGAGGATTGCAAACAATGTCAACGGGACTTGGATGTAAAAGGACCTGGCAAAGTTAGTTGCATCCGACAATAGAGACACTCTTACCATCTCCACCCAAGGGTTTCAGCGAGTTTGCCTCCCAATGGCCCGCCATAGCTTCGTCCAATGGTCTGTACGACATTCACGTAGCTCCTGTAAGTGGCTACCTGTCTGACGGGAACCATGTCTGCAATTAGAAACGACACCAAGGTGGACATTCCAGCCCCGCCTGCTCCCCCTATGACTCTGCCAAAAATGAGCATGCCCATGGAGTCGGCTAGCCCGCAGAGAAAGTTTCCAAATGCAAACAATACATAAGAAATCAAAAGAAGGGGCTTCCTCCCGAAAATATTGCTGAGCTTGCCATACAATGGCTGAGTGCTGCACATTGACAGCATGTACCCCGTGAGAAGCCATGACGCATTGTTCAAGCTGTCGAATTCCGACGAAATATTGCTGTACGTCGCCAGAACTAGCGAAGTATCGGCATTGGCAATGAAAACACCTAAAAGTGTCAGAAAGTCCTGATCGATTGAAAATCCATACCAATAAGTAATAGCGACAGTACGGCCATAAAGTTGGTATGGTTCGTCTCTTTGCTGGACATTTCCCCTTGTTCAACGGCTGCCGCATCTTGGAGTAGAGCCGTCTGCTCATTAGCGTTAGTATGGTTAGCCATTCTCGGAAAGCAATTCGACTCGACCAGTGCCGTAAGCGACCTGAATCGAATTCCTCATCACGGGAAATGGCGAATTTATGCGGGGGTTGACGAACCATGCAGTGTCGTGCTAGTGTAGTGGAACCGCGCTAGCACGACACTGCAGATGAAGCAAAGTTGGCGGCGCCAAGCTTCGCGGAGGTCGAGGATAAATAATGCCGGAAATAGTCACCCGGTCTACCAACTTTGTCCGTATATCAATTCATTGTATAAATTTCAGTCATATCTGATGGTTTGAATACTTCAGCATCAGCCATGGAAGAAAAAAAGCCCACGGAACCTGTTCACAGCGAGGATGAGGTTGCCCCCGAGGCCATCGGTACAGGCAACCTGCCTCCGGGCTACTACCGCAGTGTTCAGTTCATCGGTACCGTTGTCGCAGTGACACTGATGAACATTTCACTTTATGTTGGTTACGTTTTACCGGTAAGATCCCGTCAACCTATTGTGACTTGACTGACCGATTAGGTCAACATTTTGTCCATCATCAATGCCGATATTGGTCCCAGCAGCAACATAATTCTGGTTCCAGTAACCAAAACGCTGGGTCAGGGTGTTGCAATCATTCTAGTCGGTCGACTAAGTGACATTTTTGGTCGAAGATGGTTCTTGATTGGTGGTCAGACTCTAGGCGCAATCGGGTCCATAATTGGTGCAACCGCGAACAACGTCAACACTCTAATGGGAAGTACCGCTTTCATAGGTATGTACATCAGGACTCTCAGATTAAACCGAATCGTCTAACAACTCAAAGGCGTCAGCGGCGCAGTCCAGTTGACATTCTCATTCGTGCTACAAGAGGTAAGTGGACGGCTGTTGGTTGGCATCGCTAATCTTTCCAGCTTGTCCCGAATAAATACAGAGGATATATGTCATCCCTTCAATTCATCTTTTCTTTTCCATTTTCTTGTTTCGGACCTCTCATGGCACGAGGGTTCGTCACGGGCACCGCCCTGGGTTGGAGATGGTGCTACTGGCTCAACTTGATCATCTGTTGCGTCTCCATAGTTTTATTCTACTTTTTCTACCATCCTCCAAACTTTCACCTCCTTCACCGAGACAAGTCCATTCGTCAGGAACTCAAAAAGCTAGATTAT
Source organism: Calonectria honghensis (assembly GCA_013403855.1). Lineage (NCBI taxonomy): Eukaryota > Fungi > Ascomycota > Sordariomycetes > Hypocreales > Nectriaceae > Calonectria > Calonectria honghensis. Next base: position 398,857 of record VTGB01000043.1, on the reverse strand, counting down.
CTCGGGCTAGTGCTCTATTGCGGCGGCCTGATTATGCTGCTGCTGGGCATCACCTGGGGAGGGAAGCTTTATGCGTGGGACTCGGCACACATCATTGGGCTGCTGGTTGGCGGAATTGCGACGCTGATTGTTTTTGGACTTTGGGGTAGGTTGACAACCTAGCTTTCGAGCACCGCTGACTCTCCAGAAACCTTCTATCCCGCCAAGGATTCGTATCCGCTCATCTCCATCGAAATTGTCAAGGACAAAGATTTTGTGGCATTAGCAGCCACAGGCTCTGTTGCAACAATGATTTACACCAGCATGAATGTTCTCTGGCCCGATATGGTGTCAAGTCTGTTTACTGAAGACGTCATGGAGATTGGTTGGTATTCGGTAAGTTTGCGCGAACCAAAATGACGCTTGCTGACTTTCAGTGTGCGCTGGGTGGCTCCGTGGCGGCAGGGCAGATCTTGGCAGGTATAACCATTCGTCCCTTTGGAAAAGCCCTCAAAGCCCACTGGCAGATGCGAGCCGGGGCTGCAGGAATATGTGCGTTTGTAGCCGGCCTGGCTTCTGTCCAATTGGGAGACAACAAGAAAGCAATTGCCTTGACCACCATGGCTGGTCTGAGCGTGGGCTACGTGGAGCTGTTGGCCTTGGTAATGGTGCCATTCACTGTGAAACCCGGTGATATTGGCCTTGCGTCTGGGTTTCAATCTTCGTGCAGAGGCAACATGGGTACAATTGCCACGGCAATCTATTCTACCGTCCTCACCAACAGGAACATGAGGAATATTCCCAGCCATGTCCAGAAGGCGGCAGCGGAAGCAGGCCTTGACGCCAGCACTATCAAAGAGGTCATAGCAGCTGCGGAGGTCGGGACCGAAAAGGCATATAAGGCTATCCCAGAACTTACCCCGTCACTTGAAAAGACGATAAAATTGGCTGTGAAGGCTGCGAATGTGCAGAGCTTTCAGACCATGTTTTTGGTTTCGCTGGCCTTTGGGATTACGGCGATTCTGGCTTCTTGGTTTATTGGAAACCTAGATCAGCATCTTACAAATGACGTCGCCAGGAAGCTGCAAGGAACTAAAGAGGTTGAGAAGATGTCCTCTGTATGAGTTAGGCATGGCGTTCAATTCCCTCTATTACCAGCCATGTCTTGGTAGTATGAGACGAAACACAAGCGACACATGACCGAGCACGGGTTTCCGCTTTTGTGACGTCTACCATAGCCGTTTTTAGCTTGGGATATATCCATTTAGTGATTGTTTCCTGCGATAGCTGCCTCTAACACTCCCTGGACAGCTCCTCAAGGCTATCTATCCCATTGGGCAATGAGTTTAGAGGGGCGTGGCGCGAGGTCGGCTAAACCTGTGGGGGTTTTCCTGGCCGCGCATTTTCGCTCCATCGCTTGGCCACTATTCAAATAGCTTGAATGTTTAGAAATATCTATTCCATGAAGCTCCTCCAACGCTTCGTGGAGCTGTTTGCGGAATCCAGCCTCTCAAGGTCCGAACAAGATAACAACAATGGAAAACCCAGCACGTGACCTAAACCGATGAAGATCCTCTTCTCTTGGACTTTCCAACATAACTAACTGAAGTATTATGATTTATGATACGTTGATGCTCTCTGAGGCATGCCGCAATACTATTTGGCCAATTGCACCTATCTCTCGGAGATTGCTGAGGCGAGTTTAATAGCAGTTTAATGCAAAGTATTGGCCATGAATGCTGCTGCAACAGGGTGTTAGTATATTGTTCGTGTACAGACGAAGAAAGAAAAATCTTCCTCCCTGATTTCTCATCGGTCTTAAAGACCTCACTTGACATCCACTCTCGCTTACCCCTTAGTCTCCCTCCCACCCGGCAGGCTCACACAACTTGAGCCCCTGACATGAAAAAAAAAGGAATTCGATGGGTTCTAGTAATAGATATGCTGCGTCTCATAGTGCTTTGTGCTTGGACTAAAGTATTTCTAACCGGATATGGACCCCAGTGCGCAATTTGTCTTGGATTTCGTTGGCGATTTCATGAGATCATAATTTGCCACACCATCTTGGAACAACCGACAAAAAAGACGGCATGTTGATGAGTGCATGGCGTCATTTAAGTCGTTTGATTCAAATCAATGATTGTGCCTTGGGACAAAAGTGCATGAGGAGAAGTATATTCTGGAAACGACCGCAGCAGGATCAACAAGGTCACATGACAGCACATCAACGCGGCACTGTGAGACATGATTAGACCGTAAGTGACCTAGTGGTTTAGATGGCCTCACTAGAAGTGAAAAATTCGGTCGCACTGGCCGGTGTCGTTTACTGCAGATCCTAATTTGAGTTGTCTCAATTACCACAGTCATCACCCTACGTCTCACCGACAGTTCTTGCAATGTGATGTGGCCAGCAAGGGTTTCCCACTCGCTTTGGCATGTATATAAGGACGTCGCAGCTATCCCATCTATTGTCCGCTAATCTCTGACTTCACACCTGAACCCGACACTCGCGCCAATCAAAGGTTCTACCCGCCACCAAACACCGTTTGTTCTTCTTTGCATAATCAAAAGATCGGTCTGAAAGTTCGTGTGGGACTTGAGCAGTCAAAGAACCCATCATGATTTTTCCGGTAGCAATTTTGCCTTTTCTATGCGGCATCACCAGTGCTCTTGTGCATGGCATAGACACCTCTGCTCTTATTTCTACGAACACATATATGAAGACGCTGGGCGAAGGATTTACACATCTTGTCATTAATGGCTACAAGGGAAGCTGTGCCACTGGAGGCAATATGAACCCAAACTTTGTCGCCAACTACCGAAACGCCGAAGCCGCGGGATATAAATCCATTGACGCTTCTTGGTTTCCCTGTACGGGTACTCTCAACAAGTGCAAAACTTACCCTGCTCAGCTCGAAGAGCTCAGACAAACTATTCGGGGAAATCGCATAAACCTGGGGCATATATGGCTACAGTTGGAGACAGACTCAGCTTGCGACTCTTGGAATTATGGTACGAAAGGAAATTTGGCAGAAGCGAAGAAGTTGGTAGATGCATTGAAATCATCGGGAGAGAATTTCGGTATCTATTCTACACCCGGCGAGTGGGCCCAAATTTTTGGCAGTACAAGCGTGGTTGTGGACGCCACTGTTCCCCTTTGGTTTGCAACTTATGATAATGTGGAAACCCTTGAACTACGCAGACCATTTGGTGGATGGAACAAAGCCTTTGGCAAACAGTACTCCGATACATCAGCCAGCGGGAACTTCGGCCTAAATGTATTTGCAGCCTAGAGACCTTGATAAATTGACTGGGAATCGCTCGTGCGATTTGGTTGATAGTATAGTCAGGTAAAGCCTCAACTTCCTAGGCTGGCAGTTGTACAAAAGTTTGCAAGCTACAATATCTGAAAATGTTGGAATCTTGTAATCGGTTGATAAAGGAAGCCTCTGGTGGAATGCACGTGCTTTGGTCCAGGTATTTTCTTAGTAATCCATCTATTCGATAGCGCATGGTCCTACGACTTTTCACGGTGCACCCTTGGAAGCACCAGCTTTCCATGGGATATGATCGTGTTCTTTCCAGCAAACCTTTCCGCAGTTCTGTCACCGCCCTCGTGTCGCATAGCGGGAATGGCCGAATCACTATTCCTTGAGCCAATCTCTAGGTTTAGGCCCTGACCCTTGTCAAATAGGAATGCAGCTGGGTACAATGGCACGGTCACCTTGTACGTTTTCCCAGGGGTTACTTCGGATTTCGGCAAAGGTGGCTGGGTGAGAACACCCTCTTCCCAGAAGTTTCCAATGGCTTCATCGCGATGTGAGAGACGGAAGTATCCTCTGACAAAGCTATCCATAGGCTCGCCATGGTTGCCGAGGAGAATAATGGGTTTTCCATCAGTGCCAATCGCACGAAGGTAGATGAACAAGTCCAAGTCTTGGGCCTCAGTAATGATGTCGAGCTCCAAGTACGGTGATCCTAAGACCTCGAATGGCTCAGTAAACGGGGTGTCCAAGGAAAACGAAACATTGTCTTTTGGTGCCTGGTATTCGAATTCAACCTTTGCCTCAATTGGCTCGGTCAAGCTCAGGGTCTTGTTTGGGCTAAGATAAAATGAAGTACTTTCGGCATCAGGAGGAGGGAATGCTACTTCTTTCTCGTGGTAGAAGGTCTCTTTACCATGGTGCTGAACGAGTCTTATAGGGGGGACATCAAGCATTCCGTTATCGGCTTTTTCGAAAAGGAAATGATCGAGGAATTGTCTCTGTTGTTTGATGTGTTCAGGTTCGTAGAATGCGCCGAGATGGTTTCCCGTATGCATCTCAAGCCACTTTTTCTTAGATGCGATGGCGTTGTACGCTCGAATGTTTCCGGGAAGATGCAACTCGGGATCAGTCCAGTTACCCGCCAGGTAAATAGGGACCTCGATATTAGAAAGGTTGCGGGCCTTATTAATGACGGCCCAGGTAGGATCAGTTGGGTACTCTGCTGTAGCCAGCAAGTTCGGATAGTCAACTCTGTTTGCAGCAAGCTCTTCCTCTGAAAGCCTTCCGCTTCCTGATTGATATGGAACTACAATGTTGTTAAACCAATGGGACTGGAAGTTGTGGCTGTAGATACCACTGCGTCGAGCAGCTTGGTAGATATCGCAATTCGACTCGTAAGACATGACGCATGTCAAATGCGGCGGCCTTTGCATCGCCGCCCAATATCCTACCATGCCATAGTAGCTGATTCCCGAAAATGCTACCTTGGTGTTGGACCAGCTCTGTTCAGCGGCCCATTCAACGACGTCGTAAAGATCTAAAAACCACATGTTAGTTAGTGGGCATTATTTTGGTAGTGACCACGCTGGACTCCAATCGAAAGCTTACCTTGGCCTTCGGCATCGTTCTGTATCAGCTGGGATCGCTCAAGTCCGAACGGGTCAAGCCTGCCCTCACTTCCTCCAATCCCACGCTCATCGACACGCAACAAAGCATATCCAAAGTCTTTCGTCTGGTCTCTAAAGTTAGTATTGAGATTCCAAGTTGGCCGGCGACAGGCCCGCCCAACAACTAAACACAATCCAATGATTTCATACCCAAATTAGAGGTTCTGCCAACTCGAAGCATGCGTCCGGGCCTAAAGGTTTAATGGCTTTGTACATGTTTGAATAGATTGGCGTCTTAGGCAATCCGAATACTGAAGCATGAATATCCTTGCCATATGGTCCAAGACTGCAAATTACAGGGACCTTCTGGCCGTCCTTTGATGCAGAAAACGGCAGGAACAAGTCGGCACAAAGCTTGACACCATCGCGCATAGGAATGAATACGTGTTTGATCCGGGTGTATCCTTCAACGTCGGACTGCTTTGTCTCGTAGGGCGAGGGTGAAGCGATTGAGTCATGCATGATGGGTGAAATGAATTGATGATGGCGTTTGATTTAGTTGTCGAGGAGAAATCACTGAGCACTTGAGATACGAATATATACATGAGCGTGTCTACTGGTATCATGTAAACAAATACGAAATTAACATATTGATACATGGTGAGCACACAATGGATCGATTCAAGTTTACCTCGGTATTTTTACCTCGGGACCCCGCTTCAAGTCTTATGACATCCCAAACTAGTAGATGGCACCTAGAGGAGAGGCTGACCAGGCGGAGAGCGTGCGCAAGGAGATCCGAGAACAGAGGCTCACTGATACAAAGCTAGCCTCTTTGGGCCTTGGAAATCCGAATTCCGCTGACTCATCGGCGCTTGCAGGGGTCGGGGGGACCAGAGCAGTTGTCAAGAACAGAGAGGCAATGTGCAAAGGATAAGATGATACGATGCCAACTATATTTCTGCAGTGACCGCAAGCAGATTTGTCTAGAAAATACGTCGCGACTCTTGGTCCTTTGCCAGGAAAAAAGCCCTTAGAGCAAATGCTGAAACTAGTGTAACAACCATTCATCGGGCACTCTTGGCTCTTTGGCAAGGCCAAAATGTCAACTATGGTTAGTGATGAATATTACAGCTCCCTCTGTGACCCGTGGTTAGATGCCGTTCAGTTGCGCCGCTCCTGCAATGATGTTAAAGAACAATTGATCAGCAATCATCATGTTAGAGTTTAAGGAAGCGACGAGAAGTGGGGAAGGTTTAGGAACGATCAGAAACCAATGAATCATTGCTGTGGAGTAAGCTGAGGCACTGATAATTGCTGCTACGCGGAGAAAGGGACAAGATTTTGTCCGCCACGACCCAAGACATGGACTGTGAAACTATCATGAGGCACGGAATGTGGACGCTAATTCTAGCTTAAGGTTCAAAGTGGCAGCGGGTGGGCGCTTGGGTAATGCTGAATCAGACGAGGGACTGCTTCTGATTGGCAGAGTACGACTTTAATCCTTGGACACAATGACGCGAACCGCACGCCGGTAGTTGGTGGTGGATCACAAAACATGGATCAATTGTCAAAGCGAAACGAGAACTCTTGTCGTAAATAACTCGAGCAGTTTTGGGACAAATTCAATCAAGGCGCGGATGACTGCCTCAGACAGCTGCCTCCCACCCCGCAGTGCCATGCGACTTTAGTTCGCTATCGGTCCATTCCTAAAGCCGAGCCGCGAGCCCATCATCCCGCGCAAGCCTGCTCTCCTTGTCCGCTTTCCCAACCGGCTCATAATAATGTCCGTTCTTCACCTCCTTGCTGAAGCTGCACCACAGCTGCGTCTTGGCCCTTTCGTCGTTTGAGAGGCCAGTGAGAGCCACCATGGGCTTCACCACCACATTGGCGATGAGCCAATTGACATCCTTGTCGCCTCCCCACACCGGATTTGACTGTGCCAGGTGCAAAGAGGATGATGTGATTTGCGGATAGCGCTTGGCGAGCTCGTAAGCGAACAAGGCTTTGGCAAGCATCGACTGTGCGTACAGCTCTGGGCCGCCGTGGTTCTTTATGTCGGTCTTTACTTGGTAAAAAGGATTCCCGGGGTAGGTGCGAAGAGTTTGTGACCAATGGAAGGCATTGATACAATTCTCACATCGGCACCGGGAAGCTTGGTGGTGGCCCATAGCTTGGGCATCAGCAGCTGAGTAAGAAGGACATGGCCCATGTTATTGGTCCCAAACTGGAGCTCGTAGCCATCTGAAGTTAGTCCCGGGTGCGTCATGCCAATGCCACCATTGAGCTGCAGAAGATCTAGCCGGTCTAATTCCTCATTCACACGAGCCGCCGCCTTCTTTACGGATTCCACCGAAGCGAGATCCAAGTCTAGGATTTTGATACTTGCCGTCGCAGCGCTTGCAGAGGATGCCCCGACCAGTGCCACGGCGTCTTCGGCTTTGTTTCTGGAGCGTGCGGCAACGTAAAGCTTCTTTGGGTTGTGCTGGGCAAGTGCTGTAATTGTGGCGAGCCCCAGCCCCGAGTTCCCTCCTGTGACAAGACACACCCTGTCACACAGGTTAGGGACATCTGTTTGGGGATTAAACCCAGGCGAGTTGGGCCAGCAGTGATGTTGCGCAGCCCTTGTCATGATAGGACAGACACTTGGTAATATTTGACTTGGGATTGATTTAAACAAGAATGGTGATATCGACCAAGAATTCTCCTAATTTTGACGAGAGCTTTGGGTGTTTTATGTCTATGGAATTCTGAGCATGGAATCCAATACACCTCAAGTCAAAGAAGTGCCCTGACATAGATTTGCCCCACTCCAAAGGAGAGGACAAATTTAGCCTGTATTTTTCGATTGGGCAGTATCTTTCCAATCTACAAGACGGTTGAGACACAGTTGTTAGCAATCTCACCCTCATCTCCGCCGTCTTACTACCGAAGGCTACAAGTTGCTGGGTATCCACCCAGGAGGGGCACCCAAAATGGGAAACAATCAGAATCCTTCCATCACACTGCGGATGAACATCAAGCCGGTGCCAGCGCCATCTCTCTAGGATACAGCACGGTGACAGTGTTGGGCTAGCATAATTCCTACCTCCCACATCAACCACCCGCTGTCGTTGATTCTTGCGGATATCTCATCCTATCATAGGCCCCGAGACGAGTCAATCGGATGCCGTGCTAGAATCACACATGGAGGGTGGGGCAACCGCACGTTAGCTCGGACCTCTCTTCCTCGGCCGTCACAATGCCACCAACTCAATCTAGGTTCATGTTTGTGTCAGCGGGCTCGTCGGTGAAACCTAAATCGACGGACCGAAAACTAATACGAAGCCATTGTATGCGGGGGAAGAATCGATGGTACACAAGGATAGGGTTCGCTTCCGAAGAACCCACCTTCAACCAGCCAACCCATGAATATTCGCCATCACAACCGGGATTCGATGCTCATATGGGGATTATGGGGGCCGCAAACTCTCCACCTTTACCCGCCTCGAACATGGTACATTTTGCCGATGAGCTGGACGCTGAATCCTTGCGCCTCATCTCCACTGGTCAGTGTGAATCCAGGGTCCTATATACGCCGTCTGATATCGTGTCCCAGTTTGGCCGGGGACAATGAATGCCTTCTCCCTAGTCGATTTTGGGCTCCATGCCAATATTAGATCGACTCAGTGGAGAGACTAGTTCTTCCTTGACCCCACCTACGTGCATACCGTTGTCGCCTTTTGTTCAGTCGTCGAGGGGCACGTCCTTCGGCGCGCAAGAACGAAGGCAACTTATTGTTACCTACAAAAGGCCATAGTGCACCTGAATGAGAATCTATCTAAAGATGACCGCTGCCTCGCAGACGTAACCGTTGCCATAGTCATGGCTTTGGGCACATCGCCCGCCATGGTCAATGACCACAGCGCCATGTCGGCACATGCCGCAGGGCTGCGAGAAATAATCCGGCTGTGTGGCGGACTGCATAGCTTCCGAGTAAACCCACAATTACCCGTGGTGCTCTCCCGGTAAGTGATCCCCCCGCGCCATCCGGAGATCAACTGACACGTTTGGAGGGTGGACCTGTGTCTCCATTTGTGCTCAGGCCAGGCCCCAGTCTTCTCGACTACCGACGTCTTTGGCGTCCCATTTGATTTATTAAATACATATAAAGAGCAAAGGCACCGTGATTCAAAGCCCAGACAGTCGATAGATGACCTAGTAGACTCGGGCCTGGCAACAATCTTTCGAGACCTACAGTTTCTGGCTGAACGGGTCAACGGCAAAGCATCTTGGGACAGATACGGAATTCAAGAGTCCCATTTGCATGCTGGCATCTGGTTAGCACAGTATCGACTCCGCGATATGCAAGGAACCATAAGCACTATCCTTGGAGAATGCATTAGAGTAGCCATGTTAGCTTTTTTCTCCACGACGTTTCAGGTGTTCAGTACGCGCATCCGGTACAATTTCGGTGCAGAGCAATTCCGTAATTTGTGTCGCGCAATTGAAGCATCATCGCAGAGAATGCGCCATATGGTACTGTGGTTGCTCATGGTAGGCGCCATTGCTTTCTTCCAAGACGATGAGGCATGGTTGCGCGACAAATGGCAGGCGGATGTATTACCTCTAGTCCAAGACCTAGAATGGGTTCAAATTCGTGAGTTGTTGCAAGAATACATGTGGATGAATGTTTGCAATGACAAAGCTGGTGAGGCATGCTTTTCCAGTTTGAGCAGGGGACTGGTTAGCGCGGGTGTGTAGCGAGGGGTTGGCATGGCACGTTGCAAGAGGATGGAACCATTTTTTGTTGGCGAGATCTAACGCTTCCAGGACGCTGGTTCAATGGAGGGTATGGCTTATCAGATAGGACGGCCGAATGTTACCTTGACTTTGCGGATGGAAAGTTGCGTCTAGATTAAGCATGATGGCTCACGTTTACGATGATTGAGCTCACGAGATGTTGATTGTGCACGTAGACTTGGGATGTAATCTTCGTATGCAGCTTGATTTACGAATGAGTAGGTTCCTGTGACGCTGGCGGGTAGTTGTGAAGTCGGCAAGTAACCCGAGCAGACCGTGGCTGTAATAAAATTAGAAGTGCATCAGCAATCAATTGCCTGTAAGTGAGGTTACCGAGCAGGCCAGAAAGGTTTGGTGAAGTAAAACGGATAGCTGTTGTAGCATCACCTCGCCATAGATGGCCGGTTCCAGTCGGAATGCTTGTCGGGGCAGTTACAGTGGCAGGTCTGGTCACGCATGTTCTGATGGTTACAAGCCTGCCCAGAAAAATCAATGGCACTTTAAGCACCAGGCCGGCAGTCTTTCTCGTTTTTGGGCTGTCATGTGGCTTGCACCGGTGCGTTTCCCATTCGTCGCAGCCGTGGTGGGTGGTAGTGCAAATGTGCATGTGTCGGCATATTAAGCGAAAATGCTTGGCGAAAATATTCTGGAGGGAATCAGAAAAAAAAAAGAGTAAGCAGTGCAGAGCAAAAGTGGCTGTGACGAGGGATTCGCGGGTGAGAATGAGACGAAATGACGGACAGGGGCCCCTAGATACGGGTCACACTCAGACGATAAAAGGAGCTGCAGGATGGGTAGATTCAGTGGTGATGGAGCAGATACGAGACAGATTACTGCAAGCTTCCAGGCAATCAGCGTGAGAGTAGTGTGTCAAGAAATCCTGCGCGTTGCATGGGTGGCTCACGTGAGAGCATGCCTCATGCGAAGCGTGACGAATAGACAAGAGATAACGTTCCTCGCTGCGTACAGTGCAGATGCCGAATGGCCTGTCGCAGGTGCGTCGACGTGTTGGCTCTGTGTCGGTTCTTGTTGGTTCCCCATCCATCCATCAATCAATTAATCAATCAGTCAGTGGTTGCATTTGCATATGGCGCACGCCCGCTGCAGCCCTCTACAGCACCCGCGTCAATCAGTGGTTACATGTCTGAATAGCGGCGCCCGCTCGCTGGCCTTTTAGTTTCCCTTTGCCCATGTTGCAGCAACTGATGTGATGTGCACTGGGTAGAGAGGCTCAGCATCTCAGCCCATCCAGAAGGCCCGAAACGGGATCAGCACTTAACCCCAAAGTGATTTGTCGACCTCTGGCGTCTTCCTCCCCCGCATCGCCACCCTCCCGCATTCCTATGTAACGTCACATAAGCAAGCTCCGACGCCTGAGAGCCCGTAGACGGCACCCAGCCTTGTCCGGTGGCTTGATACCGTCGGCTTTGGTCGTATCTGGTTTGACGCGGGGATAAACCCCGAGTGCGCGCGCGAGTGGTGGGTGCTGCTGTTTTTTTTTAGCACCTCGGCATACTAAAGTGCAGCGTGCAGCTTAGCTTCATCATCGTCGCCGTGCTCTGAAGCTTTTACTTTTTAAAACCCGGCCCTCGTCCTTTTTCCCCTCCCGGCGCGAACACGACTAACAGGGTTGGCATGTCCATTCTGAGGGCCTGCACGGAGTCAATTCATCCCACGAACGCTACGAGCCGAGCTTGAATCCTTTGCCCCAAAAACTATGTCGACAAACGAACCCGCCGCCGCGGGGGGCGACGCCCCGATCGCCAAGCTTCCGGCCGTGGAGAACACGCCCCACGACGGCTCAGAGCCGGAACCCACCGCAGTCACGGCCGCCGACCTGCCCCGCGGGTGGATGTACAAGACGTACAACTTCTTCGGGCGCCCGACGTGGTACGCTTCGCCCAAGATCCAGCTGGGCATGGTGTCGTTTGTGTGCTTCATGTGCCCGGGCATGTTCAACGCGCTGAGCGGCCTGGGAGGAGGCGGGAAAACCGACGCCACCCTCGCTGACAACATGGTGAGTCGACGTCGCAGTCGGGGCATGATGACGCGCACCACAGGAATGCTGACCCGAAACCCCGAAAAAAAATAGAACACGGCGCTCTACAGTACCTTTGCCGCCTTTGGTCTGTTTGGCGGTACTTTTGTCAACAAGCTGGGCGTCAAGCTGTGCCTCGCTTTCGGAGGCATTGGCTACGGCATCTACGCCATTAGCCTGCTCGTCTCGGTCCACGACCACGTCCCGGGCTTCAACCTTTTCGCGGGCGCCTTCCTCGGCGTCTGCGCCGCGCTGCTCTGGACCGCCCAGGGCACCATCATGATCTCATATCCGCACGAGAACCAAAAGGGGCAGTACTTCGCCTGGTTCTGGGGCATCTTCAACATGGGTGCCGTCATTGGCAGTCTGGTGAGTTCCAAACCCACTCCACCCGCACCTGCACCTGCACCGCATTGGCGCAGTGTGCGCTTCGTAGCTTAATTGGTGAATCCCTGCGAGCTCTCCTTTGTCTAACAATGTTCCCCAGATTCCTCTCGGCGAAAACATCAACATCAAGGAGAACAAGACGGTCAGCGATGGCACCTACATTGGCTTCATCGTTCTCATGTTCTTCGGCGCCATCCTCGCCCTGACCCTCTGTAACGCCGGCGACGTTGTTCGCAATGACGGCTCCCGTGTCATCCTGATGAAGAACCCAACCTGGCAGAGCGAGCTGATTGGTTTGTACGAAACGCTAAAGTTCGAGCCCTTCGTCGTCCTCCTCTTCCCCATGTTCTTCTCGTCCAACTGGTTTTACACGTACCAGTTCAACGCCGTCAACGGGGCCCACTTCAACACCCGAACCAAGGCCCTCAACAGTCTCCTGTACTGGATGTCTCAGATCATCGCCGCCATCATCTGGGGATCCCTTTTGGATGTCGAGCGCGTCCGCCGCACTGTTCGAGCCAAGATTGCCTTTGCTGTCTTGTTCGTCCTCACCTTTGCCATTTGGGGCGGTGGCTACGCCTGGGAGAAGAAGTACACGCGTGAATCTGTTAACCCGGACAATGGTTTTGTGGCCACTGACTGGACTGACTCGGGCTACGCTGGCCCCATGTTCCTGTACATGTTTTACGGCTTTTATGATGCTGCTTGGCAGGCTACTGTTTATTGGTATGTTCGCCTTTTCTCCCCCCTCCCCCCCTCTTCTCCTGGTTATTCTCTTTTCCCTTTTCCTCTTCCGTCTATTTGCCACTCCGCGCTGACAAATCACAAGGTTCATGGGTGCTCTCTCCAACTCCGGGCGCCGCTCCGCAAACTACGTCGGCTTTTACAAAGGAATACAATCTGCGGGCGCCGCCGTTGTCAACAATCTTGATGCCAGAAAACTCTCGTTCAAGGCAGAATTCATCAGCAACTGGGCCCTCTTGGCGTCGTCCCTCGTGGTGGCAGCCCCTGTTATCCTCCTGAAGATCCGTGACCATGTTGCTACTGAGGACGATCTGAAGGGCACCGATGAGACCCTGGCAGACGTCCTGCCGCAGGGCCACCCTGAAAAGACTGTTTATAACGCCGATGCATGAATACCCAGGTAGCAGAGTTTAATTGATTGGTCAGGTTGTACAACGGTTGATGTTTAGCTTGGCGGGATAAGAGGGGGATAATGTTTGTTGGCTCTGATGCAGATCTGAACTCTTTTGGTCTCAGGCCCATACGAATTTTAAGCTTTCCAAACTAAGTTTGGGTTGCTGCATGCATGAAATAGCCCTGACTGCATCGTCGAGGTTACGTGTACCATCTTTCTAGGACATATACGCGCAATCATATCATGACGTTGAAGTTTCAAGATGCTAGTTTGGTTTTGAAGTAATAAATTTTTATTCTAATGACAAAACTTGCTATTAAACATGAAGAGGAACTTGATGGGCGTGTCTAGGCAACAAAGAAAAATCAGATACAAAATTGAGAAAATGCTACACGAGTGTACGGTGAAAATGTTCACCCCAGAGAGATAGGCTTTCCGTTAAAACAAAATGAAATATGACGTCTTCAATAGCGTTAAGGAGGTTTCGCTGCCCTATTGCGTATTGCAGCGATTCTGTCTTTAAAATTCCCATGCAGTGGAACGGTGGAGTTTGGACCAGGCGCTTGGGACATTGCTTGCCCGCAAAATTCCCCACTCAGTCCCCGGCTCGGGAATCTACTTTTCCATCAAAAAGTGATTTCCCGAATTTTAAACCAGATGAGCGTTGGGAGACATCTCCATGGGGTCGCCGCGAACTCGCACGTGAGGCTGGGGTCGGTAACCCATGCTCTGCCAGCCGCCGTAGAGGATGACGAGGGCAATGAGCAGCTGGGCTCCGAAGACGAGGATGAACTTGGTGGCGAAGCTTCCGGTGAGGGGGTCGAGGCTGGCGATGCGGTTGAAGGCGTAGGTGAGGCCGTAGACGAGTCGAATCAGCTGGAGGACGCAGGCGGGGCCGGCGCAAACGATGAGCATCTTGGCGGCCTTGTAGTTGGTGTCTTGGCGGGAGGTCAGGACGCGCTTTCCAGCGGGCCAGAGCCAGAACAGAACGGCGACCATGACGCCAACCAGGACGATGTTTCCGATCTTGTTGAACAACTCGTTCTTGACTCCGCCATCCTCTGTCGTGTCGGCCTTTCCAGCGTAGGCAGCCATACCGATAGCAGCAGTGTTGCTGAGATGGGTCACACCGAGAATAATCTTCTTGCCCCAGCCTTTTCCGGGAGAGGGCACGAGGCACAGGCTGCAGATAGTTGAGTTAGTATCCAGCTGCTGGTGTGCTTTGCTAGGGGGCGGGTGTATCGTGAACTCACGCTTCATAGACCATGCCGATGATTGTTAGACTCAGACAAGCGATGCATCCTGCATTGGTCATTGACAAGACACCGAGACCCTTGCCAAGGTTGTCCTTCTTGAGAATGGTGAAGACATCGGTCATGATTCGCATCGGGAAAAACGACACAAAGATGGGCCAGCAGATCATTCCAGGCTTTCCGTGCTTGAATGTGATGAAACCCGCGAGAGGCATCAAGAGAGCGAAAATCACTACCGAAGCATAGGCCAGGTTGACGATCGAGGTCGAGGCCGGGGGGTAGTCGGGGACAGCCATTATTGCCTGCGGTTTGCCGGTGTGCTGATGTGATCAAAGGCTCAAGTCGAAATGTCCAAGAGTTGGTGTGTTGGATGTTGGTTGTTGTTGTTGCTGTGGGAGTAGAGCACAAGAGGAGTGAATGAGAGTGATTGAACGCCAGGTTGATTAATTATATAGAAGGTTGATCACAACAATCATGTGGCGGACACGGCCATTAATCTTCTGGATAAGGTTTCCGTCGATATTACAAGAATAGTATCGGGACACCCCTACCTTCTGGACGGCACTCGACGTGCCGACACAGCCATGATCGGCTTGCGGGCACCAGCACGCACCTCGAGCAACACGCGGAGAGGGCTGAGGGGCACGCCCCAGGCTCAGAAGAGCCTTGAGCATTTGCCCGAACGGGGCACCATAGAGGCCCCAGCTCCCTTCATGGAACCCTCAACGGTTGGGTCTAATCGCCGGTCTGGCCTCCTCAGATCATCCGCGAGAGCCAGCTACTGGCTGAAACGCGATTAGCGTTTGATTCCATGCCCAATCGAAAGTGCCTGCGTTCTAGAAACAGAGACGTCTAACCAATGTGGAACGTGTGCACAGCCAATTAAAGGGGGATACCGAAGGCGAGACCGAGACCGAAAATTGGGCCAGACAGGGGGGTCAAATGCTTGGCTCCGCATGGCAACAGTTAGCCTTACTGGGCAATCGCGACAGCGACCAGGATCAAATCTGAAATTCAATGGCGCCGAACCAGCATTTTGGCCATGATCGACAGGGCACCACCGGGCTCCCAACTTGGCATGTTTGCGACCCTGGGACATTAATAGAACTCTGGGACTCCTCTGCGGGGAACGCAATAAACGGCTCTCCCCAAGGCGTTCGGGAGCCGTTCGGGCGTCCCGCCAGACCCTTGCTTTTCTGTCTGTCCTTCCAACATGTCCAAACGGCCGCTAGAAGCAACTGACATTTCTGCCCGTGCGTGCATGGACCACGTCAACAAGTTGATGCGCAAATCGAGCGCTCTGGGGCCATCCCTGCCTGACACGGGAATCTCCTTGGTGCTCAATCTGCTGCTCCCCCTCAGAGTGATGTGATACACAAGGACCCAGAATTCCCGAGACCGAACCCGAGTGCAGGGTAGGAAACTCCGCACCAAGCTACGGAAACACTGGTGCCGAACAAGACGCTGGAAACAACGAATGCCACCAAGCAAGAGCAGAAGAAAGGCGCCATTTACAAACAACTTCGTGACGACGCCTATCTGAGCCGCTCATGCCTGCGCCACAGGGTGGTGGTAGGGCCCGGCAACGCGGCACCACTCAACAGCACAACAACGAAGCGAGGACATATTTTTGGCATCCTGCATGCAGGCGATAAAAGTCAAGCGCGTACATGAACCTTGATATGACGTCTTGAAGCAATTTTGCAAATTGAACTTTTGGAAGCCATCACCATCCCCTTCACATCAAGGCGAAACCGATCAAGTTTTGGAAAATTAATATATTGCTAAAGAATAATTTGCTATCACAATCTATCTATCTTGCATTTATCGGCGACAGTACCCAACCGACATCTATTCCGCATGCTTAAAGAAGAAAAAAGAAAAAACCGCTAAATATGTATGTATGTTTTGTGCCAACCATGAAAAATGTTCTGTTTGATGATCCGGATCGCGCTGATGATTGATGGGTTCAATTTGAACCCGTGAGGATTAGTCATGACAACAATGAGAAATAACCATGTTTTGGCAAGCCCAAAAAAGGAACCCCGCTTGCCCTATTTTTAAAACTCTTTTCTGAACTTGGAGCTAGTTCGTATCCTCTTGCCGAATCGGTTCAGGAGCCAGGGAACAGGCGCCAGAGCAAGGGCAATGAACCCCAGCAGCGTGTTTCCCCAGCCCAGACCCAGAGCATCGTAAAGCTTCAGGCCACCCAGCGGAAGTAGCGCTCCGAGCAAGCTGCGGAGAACGGCACTGGCGGCAGTCACAGATGCGGCGTGGAGCGGGTAGCTGTCTATAAGGTACGTCTGGCTGACCATCATGATTCCGATCATTCCGAAGCCCATGATACCCACTCCAATCATGGGGCAGATCCAGTGTAGGTGCTTATCAGCCGTCCAGCCGTACATCATGAGGCCGGCGGGCAGGGTAAGGGCGAACGGAACTGTGAGCCTAAGGTCGAGTCGCTGTTCGGGCTCCGGCTGAACACCCCTCGCCTTGGCGTCCCTGATGAACTTGTCGGAGAGGAAGCCGACGAGGAACAGACCGATAAAGTTACCTACACCACCAGAGATAAAAGACAGGCCTGATCCAACGGATCCGAAGCCATACTGCTGCTTGTACACAAAGGTGAAGGTGGTGAAGAGCAGGTAGAGCAGACCGTACAGCGTAGCGAGGTAGATGCAGATCATGGAAACGATGGGCGAGAAGCAGAACATGCGAGCCGGGCGGAAAATGGAGTCGTTGAAGAGCTCCTTGGCGGTTCCCTCCTTCTTCATGCTGGACTGGTAGTTGTCGTTTCCGGTCTCCTTCCTGAGCTTGGCGGCCTTGCGCTCCAGAAGCACAGGCGCATACGTCTCCTGGAGGAAATAAAACATAGCCAAGGTGGTAAGGCCAGACTAGAGCAGAAGCTTGTTAGAAGGGGCTGTGGGGGGGGGGGCAGGGGACAAGGCAGCTGGAGATTAGACTCACCACTATGGTTATGACCCAGAAGGCCCATCTCCACCCTGCGGCCTCGACGAGGAACCCTGCGCAGACTGGGCCGATGACTGGGCCCAGCAGTGGGCCCGCTGACCAGATGGACATTGCGGCACCTCGCTGCTCGATGGGGATCAGGTCGGTAATGGTGCCACTGCCGCACGTCACCACAGCCACGCCCACGAAGCCGGACAGGAACCGGAACACCATGAGCATGGGGATGTTCTGCGAGACGCCGCAGCAGACGGTGAAGACGACAAAGAGCGAGTTGGAGACGTGGTAGATGGGGGTTCGGCCGTAGATCTCGCTGAGGGGCGCCATCAAGAGAGGGCCAAAGGCGAAGCCCAGCACAAAGATGGACACGACAAACGTCGACACCTCCTCGTTGGTCGAGTTGAACTCCTCCATAATCATGGGCACTCCGGGTGCCATCATGGACGATGCTAGGGGACTGTGACAGGTCGGGCGGGACCTCTTGTTTAGCTTGCTGATCCTTCTTGATTGGTAGGGGGTAAATGCTACTCACGTGATAAAGGTCATAAGTGACAGGAGGCCGATGATGATCCATTTGCGAGTCGGCGTCCAGTTCATTGGGTTGTCTGGGTCTTCGTTGGCTGGCTCTTCCCACCCTACTTTGTAGATGCTATCCGTTTCAGTGTGCGTTTCGGAGGGTGGGTCGACCACCTTAGTCTCCTGGGCTTCGTCGGCCTCCATGGACCCCAAGGTCTTCTCTGATGTTGACATGGTGTAAGTTGGAATGTCTCTCTCTCTTGTTGGTCGTTTCCAAGTCGAGCTGCTTTCTTGTTCGCTTTCTTCTTCCTCCCGCTGCTGTTGCTGGTTTGCTTCTTTGAATGCAGAGATGTCGATGATGAGATATACCACAATCAAGGCTGAGGTTGTGCCCCAGCTTTAAACGATTCGAGTCTCGTGGAAATAATATATAGGCCTGCCCCAGCGACCACCAACACTCTACCCATCGGGGTTTTGTTAGTGGCCGGTATGCGACCTCCGGGGTGTGATGGCGTCCCACGGGCCCAGTGGTAATCAACGCTGGGGCCAATCGCAGCGTGGTGCGAGACCGAAACCGAGTCCACACTTCCAGCCAAGACCAATGGTTACGAACACAGCCCAGCATTTAGGCTCGCTTTTGGGGCGACATCCTGATCTAATCGCGATTTACTTGCTACTTTCATCCCCCCAAAGTTGGGTCCAGCCCAGGATCCGGTCGGATCACCCGAAAACCGGTAAGCGAATCCGCAGGGCCTCGCATCCCAAGTGGATGACAAGCAGTTCCCGAGTAAGGAGGTGTTTCTCATTGGCTCGTCTCCGGTGGCGTGTCTGTTATTTTTGAGCCCAAATTTCGAGATCGACTTGGCTTACTTTTTCGGTAACCTTGATGCCGAGATTTGACGTTGCCCTTGGCAATTAGGGCCACCTGTCGCGGGAAGACCCTGGCCGCAGCCGCACCCGATGACCATGTTTATTTTCCACAAGCCAGTCGCGCAAACTGATAGGCAATGCTTTCAATGCCTTTGCAAAAATTTCCCGTCACCATGCGCTCTAGTGGCGAGTTACTAAATTTCACCGCTATATCCAAATATTAATGGCGGTATTATCGGTATTATCTGTTACCTAGCGCCCTCCAATGCCCTGAACTGCTCTCCAATTTCGTCATCGACGCCTCTGGGTAGCAAACAATGAATTACCCTAGAGAATTTTTCCATCTTCAGAAACCGATTCCGAATGCCATCATCGGAACTCTAATGGTTCAACCATCAATAAAGTTCTTCCCATCAACATGATGACGTGTTTTCTTTCGCTCCTCGTTTGTCGCAAATGGGTAAGCAAAGAAAACAGTCCAAGGGGCATGATTAACATTATCCCAATAAAATCCAAAAATCCAGGCGATGCAACCCTATCCGGTGGATCACTCGGTATTCCACCGATCCGGTGGTAATGTGAATGCGAGATAGGGCCTTGCAGGAAAACGACCACAATCAAAAGCGGTTTCCTGGGTCATCTTCCGAGCGTTATATCACAAACGCATGAATAAAACTTCCATTTCGGCATCGTGACGATAAAATAACCCACCGCTTTGTCATCGGTTTGGCCTTTCACGTCTGTTTAGCCCCTGCGCGCCAAGAAACCAGTTGCGAATCTCGGGGCTGAGAATATGATCTGCAGCCTAAACGGAGCTTGCCAAGCCGTAGCCAATTCTTTGTATTTCCGATGCACATGCTCCCTTCGCTTTCGGTAAAATGTGTTTGTGCAGAGCAGCCACTGCTCGTCCTTTTTTGAGGCTCACTGTGCAGATTTTGCCTCACAATCAACAGTCTACAATGGGTGGGAAAGACTATGAAGACGAATCTTCGTGTTTTCTTTTTCTTTAAATCTTTTCTTGTTAAGAAAAACAAATGTCCTCCATCATAAAAGTTGCGAAACGTCAATTCTGCCTGTGTCAAATTGTAAACAGTCTCCGTCAATATCTCAACTTACAAACGGCTGGCCTTTGCAATAAGAGAGGTAGAAGTTATCAATCCCGTAGCTTGGTTTCCGGGAGGTGTTACCGACGGGAATACTCTTAACTCCGGGCCATTTTCGCTTTTAGCGGGGTTTCCCTCACCCGCCATTGCCCCGCGGACACTCCATGGACCTTCCGTAGGCCAGCCAGTTCCGTTTCGGCGGGGAAAAGCGAAACCGAAGCCACATAGGTTGATTCGGATACCTAAGTGCCAAATAACCCGAGACAGTTGCAAAAGTCAGCCACCAACACCGCCATCTTGTTTTTCGATAGTCGGAAGCGAAGCAAGGAGGAGTGACTTTCTCAGACAGAAAGTATTTGTCAAAAGATGGTCAAAGCTCCATGTGATGCAATGAAGAGGGGAACTCTGTCGCCTGAAGCAAAGCATGTGAAGCAAAGCTCGCAGAACAACACTGCTCCTCAGAATAGCTAAAACGCGTTCTCCATTCAGCCAGTGTTTTTAGTCACAACCAAGTGTGCCAACTCGGTCACATTCAAACAACAACGAGACACTTGCAATGAATGCCATGTCTCGGTTCACAATCTCGGGCCCAACGAAGCCGCAAACCTTTACCAGACTTCTGATACATCTTGGTAGCGATTCTCCGCACCCATAGCAATCTCCAATCCTACTCTGCAATTTACTCACTTGTTTCGACCAATCGCGCAATCATGCGAGCAGGATACCCATGAAGCTCCTCTGGGGGTCGGAGCTTTAGATTATGTTATTGCTATTGGACCTGTTCCCAAATGTAATACGGCCGAATGCGACATGCTTCAAACTGTCTCCCAAACCGAGATGGAAACATATCGGGTGCGACTTAACCAAGAATCTCAGTCACGAATTCTAGTTGCAGAAATTGCTCTCATACGGAGGCAGCACCCTACAATCTTGATAATCAAAGTTTGGGTATCCTCATTATATCCGGTGATTCCCCCCCCACTGCTATAGACCAGAACGCATTCATCATTCATCGTTTCTAACATCCCAATTCAATTCGCCGCTATTTTTGTTCCAACAGCGCCTCACTCGGTCTCCAGTTTTGCTCTCCTTTCCTCTCGTTCGCTGAAGCGGTCGCCGAACAGGTCAAAGTGGGGACGCATCACGATGGTGTACTTGACCAACTCCTCCATGCAGTCGACGACGCGGTCACGGTTGGGACCCGGCATCATGCGGCTGCCTTCAGCCTCCGAAGTGAACTGCGTATACGCCTTGGGGACCGAGCTCTGGTTGGGAATGGTAAACATGCGCATCCATCGCCCCAGGATCCGCAGAGAGTTGACAGCATTAAAGGACTGCGATCCGCCGCTAACCTGGGCAACGGCTAGAGTCCGGCCTTGGGTAGGTCGAACCGAACCTGATGACAGGGGGATCCAGTCGATCTGCTGCTTGAAGATGCCAGTCTGAGAGCCGAAATCAGCGTCTTGATCACTGTGCAGCTTTCTGCTAGCTGAGTCTTACCAAATTGCCGTGCTGCTCCGGGCTGACCCAGACATGGCCGTCGCTCCACTTGCTAAGCTCTCGTAGTTCCTGCACTTTGGGGTGGGTGTGCTGCACGTCATCCTTCTGCGGCAAGCCGGCCGGGTCATACACGCGGACATCGCAGCCGAGGCGGAAGAGAATCCTCGAGCACTCGTAGGCTAATAATCGGGAGTACGATCTGTGAAGATGCGTCAGAGATGCAGTACTTCGCCATTGAATACCATGCCGCTCGCACAAGCCTCTCAGCTCCCACTGACAAAAGGCTCAAGATATATTCGCTCAGGGCGGTTCGTAAGTAGAGCATGCAAAGTAAAAACTAACCGACTTCTTAGGCTGCCGTACAAAACAAGGATACGTAACCTCTCGCATCCTCGATTGATGATTTCAGACTCGACCATTTTCAAAGCTGTACTCAGTTCCAGTTTCGCGACCCAATCGTCATCCACATCCCCCTCATCGAGCAGAAACGGACGGTACCGCTCACGTGCCGATGCCTCATCCTCATCTTTAGAAATGGCGAATGATAGATGGCTATATTCAGGGTCTAGGGCGCGTTCCGCCGGCATTCTTGCGGCATGAGCATTGTTCAGGTCGCCGTGGCCGTTCATGGTGATAAAGGGACAGATAAACGTGCACTGCTATTGGGAACTTGGGGCTAGGCGGGGACTGGATGCTAGAGGATGGGAAGCTTTGTTACGGAATAGATTTTGCAAGCAAGCAGGTATCTGGGGAGAGAACGAGCAGACTCTGGCGCAACGGGAGGCTGGGGGGCCCTTTTATATCTGATTCATGGCTTGGCTCGAGGTAAATGCGCTTACCCCCACGGCCAACTTGGCCAACTTGGCAGTGGACCTATCCGAAAACCGGCTCAAATTATTGAGAGGCTCATGGCTATGTTCGAACTTGTTCGGTGCTGGCTGGGCCGTTTTCGCTGGGACCCTGTCATCCCCGGGATATGATTGGCTGTTCTTAGCTCCAGAGTGGAGCGGCAGCAATTTTGAACCTGCGGGCATCAGTCATGCCCCGCATGTGATTGGCTGCATGGCGGCGACCTTGACCAAAGGGGTTTTGCCTGGGGAGAAGCTCCTCGCCAACACGGCTTGCGCTGGAACTCATAAACCGGGCTACGTGTCGGTCAAGTGCAATCCGCCAACATATTTCTTCTTTCTTGACCTGAAACAAAAGGTGATCCCGTCCAATCTCGAAATCTCCAACCTCGCCATGGCCGTGGTCCCCAAACAGCCAGACTCCCCACCGTCCCTCGAGGATTCAGCAGCCCAGGGCAAGCAAGCTTCAGGCAGGCTGGAAAAAGACACGGCCTTGTTCTCCCAGGATATGGAGAGCAACGTTGCTGGTGCTGAAAAAGAACGGCCCAATAATGTGTCAGCCTTCAAGTCGCTCGGTTGGCTGGACCGCTTTCTTGCCCTCTGGATCTTCCTGGCTATGGCCGTTGGCATCATCCTCGGCAATTTTGTTCCTCAAACCGGGCCAGCCCTGGAGAAGGGGAAATTCGTCGGCGTCTCAATCCCCATTGGTATGGATACGGCTTCTGCGATACCACTCATGTTTCCTAGTACATACTAACTCAGCCGTGTGCAGCGGTTGGCCTGCTCGTGATGATGTACCCCATCTTGTGCAAGGTTCGCTTCGAGGCGCTGCACGAGATCCTCTCGCACCGAGGTATCTGGAAGCAAATATTCTTCAGCATCTTCATCAACTGGATCATTGCACCCTTCCTGATGGTCAGTCTCACCTGTACATCCGATTTCAGGATGTGATTTCACCTATTGCTCCGCACGTTGCTAACAAATAGTGGAATCAGCTGGGCCTAGCATGGGCATTCCTCCCCGACAAGCCCGAGCTGCGAGTCGGTCTCATCCTTGTAGGCCTCGCGAGATGTATAGCTATGGTTAGCTTTTTCTTCCCTCCCCGCCAAGACATGGTTCACCACTAACCATCACCCACAGGTTTTGATATGGAATGGCCTGGCAGGCGGCGATTCCGAGTATTGCGCCATCCTAGTTGCCATCAACTCAATCCTCCAGATGGCTCTCTATGCTCCCCTTTCTGTATTATTCATCCGCGTCATCAGCGGCGAGAAGGGAGCTACTGATGTCTCCTATTCGGTCGTTGCTACGAGCGTCGCCGTCTTCCTGGGAATTCCCCTAGGTGCTGCAATAATTACCCGGTTTTCTCTACGCGCACTCGCAGGGCCGGCCTGGTACGAGAACGTGTTCCTGCGCTTTGCCTCCCCTTGGTCGCTCATCGGGTTGCTGTACACCATTCTAGTACTGTTTGCGTCTCAGGGCCACCAGGTAGTACACCAGATCGTTTCCGTCGTCCGTGTCGCTGCCCCGCTCATCGTCTACTTTGTCATCATCTTCTTTGCTACATTGCTTGTAGCGCGACGAGCTGGGTTCGGATACCAATTATCAACCACCCAGAGCTTTACGGCCGCCAGCAACAACTTTGAGCTCGCTATCGCTGTAGCAATCGCCACATTTGGACCCAGTAGCGACCAGGCTCTCGCATCAACTGTGGGTCCGCTGATTGAGGTGCCCGTACTCCTGGGACTTGTCTACTTGCTCCGTTGGGTCTCAAACAGATGGTCTTGGGTGGTTTAAGTTGGACATGACGTGAAGGTTGGCCTTGGAAGTATCACTATAATATTGAGCGTACATGTTACTGTGTGCAAAAGCCAGCGTCATAGATAAGGACGACGAAAGTAGCAGCACTTTTCACAGTTTTGAAGCTATCAACCTTCTATCATTTCATATATTTTCTCGCACACTGCAACCCGGGCTGCAACGACGGATATCCGCCAGTTCAACTATCAGCTAATTTAATTATTTGGAAGAAATGGATACATCCCCTTGATTAGGTTTACCTTTGAGAAGCGCCAATCATAGCGAACAAGGCGGTGCCGACATTGGCTGACGCTCGGTTCACGTCCACGGGCCGCTCCGATGACAGGAAGCATAGAATAGTGACTGACAGGGGACGAGCGCTTTGAACATTTGCGCCACTTTAACTGATAGAGTTCAATGAGCCAAAAAAACGCTAGTTGAGAATTAATTTAATATGCTCGAGTCCGATTAGCATGAATTAGCCCATTCAACCTACTGAGCACCGGCCTGCGGTCGGTGAAATTTCATGACGCATTTTTAACAGCTGTGTTATTGTAAAGCATCCAAAAATAGGAATCCTTTGCGCAAAGTTGTCTCACTAGCATTGACGCAAATCTGCTACTATTTCTATAGCCTACTAGAGATTGGATCTAGAATACAACCACACCATCACGTTACCTGTGAGTCGTACGCAGTTGCCCAACCTTCAATTCTCCATCAGTCATCGCCATCTTGATATTGATCAACTTTCGTACTGTAGGATTTTTATATAGAGTTTATGAATTAAACAGATTTAGAATATTCAATGCCTACGATTTCGCAGCGTACCGGGAAATCGAGCACAATTAAGCGCGGTCGGAGGATGCTGATCGCGACGAATGCAGTTCCGCACTATCACGACTCCTAGCAAATTGTGCGATAATCTGTTAATGTAGATAAAAATCCAAAAACCTGGGCCACGGCTCAATTTTGGGTTCATTCAGATGCCTTATCCCAAGAATTTATTCTTTGAATCGTTCGAAATTTTTTAAAAAAAAATCACAATCACACAGACTCCAAACCAGGTACAAGCGCCCAAGAGATGGGATCGGATTCATAATTGAATATTACGTAAGCATGTGGTCATGGATAAATATTGTGTATATTTGTGCATAACTCTAAGGCCATCCGCACTAAACCAATGCGGTCTAGAATGAGGCTCTTCACGACACCTTGGACGGTTAAAGTTACATGCAATAAATAATAGTCGAGCATAGGAAGAGCGGCTGTCTGCTAATCCATTGCGCATTCATCAAAGATCGCGTTTAATTATTTCTCCAAAACGAAAAATTATCTTGAAGCGACCGACGTGAGCAAAATCAGCGCCATTTCTCACTTACCCTACAACTATTCCGCCTACTTTTGATGAGTTTTGGATCTCTACATCTATCACTTAACAATGGCCCTAAATGTGTAGATCTGCCTTATTTTCTAAATTTCTGTTCTTTTTATGCCTATATCTCGAGTGGTAACATTTCAGTCATGCAAGTCATTCGATGACAGTCATCAATTTGTGCATCATCAACCAGACCTGGAGTTTGGGGACCCCGAGAAAAATATTTGCGGACCAGATGACCCCATGGCACGTTGCTACAGTTAGACATTGGCAACAGTTTGGGGTAGTTACGGGCCGATTCGCATCGAACCATGAGCAAAATTAATTCGCCGATAGGTTCTAATTCTCTTGCAATTGTGGATGTGCAACCTTCATATGCCGGAGGTTCCGCGTGTTCCGTGGTCAGAACATCGGAAGAACCATCCTCCAGAGCCAAACAGCCACCAACGTCCCAGTATCAAGCGACTGACCGCATAAATACGAAGGAATTAGACGGAAATTACTGGAGATATCATCGCAGTTTGGACTAGGAGCGTCGGCGTTTCCCACAAGTTGGATGTTGTAGCGCGGTCCACGGAGTTGGCCGGCCGGCTCATGACAGGTGAATAGCTTCAAAATAACTTCTTCGTATTCGCCTAGATACTTACGGTTGGTTCACTAAATTGAGTTGTAGGGCCGACGAACAGTGAATTAAAAAGGGATGATGTTATACTATCGCGCTGAGGGCTGGGCATCCGAGGTAGAGGGTGGGGGTATTGGAGGTGGAGCAAGTCGATGGAAATGCACAACAATTAATTCTAGCCCTAGGTTTCGCCTTTCTAGTATTCTTGAAATCTCGGTCTGAATGCACTAGGTTTGAAAAAGAGGAGAACCTCTTAAAGAATCCCCACTTGGGGTTGCTGATCTTGATTGCTGAATAAGTCTGCTCCGCCATCACCAATGGGCCGTTGGAGCATTTGGTGGCGACATCAGCGCCGCACAATAACGATTTCTGACCATTGGAAATTGTTCATTCCATCCCCAACATTGTGACATCTTCCATCTTCCCCATACTGGGGCAAACAAATAACGTGACCGGATTGACCTTCTCCGTGTTTTATAGAGCCAATCACTTTAGAGTTTTGTCGACGATCCGCACAAGGCCCCAGAATGCAAGTTTGCTGACGAAGACAATGGTGTGATATACGTAGTAGTCTCGCCGAAGCAGGACCGCTCGGTATCATGGGAAAAGTTTTCATTGACGATGCAAGATGTTGCCATGGTGGGCATATGGGGTCAAATCCGGAGTCAGCGTCGACGCTTCTCCCCGGCGCTAGGAACGCTCGGCGTTGATCGATGACGCGCCAGCTCGGCTCCCTGCGGGGTCGCGGCGACGACGATCGAGCCTCTATCGGCTTACTAAAATTTGCAGCGGTCGTGTCCCAGGGCTGGCGTAATCCAGAAAAGCTATGACCGAGGCGCCGTTGACGGGTAGGCAATAGGCTATACTGGCCGGCAAACACGATGCAGCCAGACTATGACTCTTGGCTTCCCAATGTCTCCAACTCTATCGGACGGCTTAAATCGGAGGATAAACTAGTTCTTGCAAACCACGCGAGCGCGCATCAGCCTTCCACGTGAGGCGACAAGCTGTTCCCATGATTGCAACCCGGATCATCCGGAATCGTCTTGACGGGCCATTCGTGACGTCATCCCCTCGCCGAACCATGTCGACCTCAACCCCATTCCCCCAGAGAATTTTCCCCA
This sequence comes from Calonectria honghensis, assembly GCA_013403855.1. Taxonomy (NCBI): domain Eukaryota; kingdom Fungi; phylum Ascomycota; class Sordariomycetes; order Hypocreales; family Nectriaceae; genus Calonectria; species Calonectria honghensis. Next base: position 371,682 of record VTGB01000043.1, on the reverse strand, counting down.
GGCTGCCCAATGTTTTTTAAAGGCGTAGTCTAATTTCTTGCCAATTGGCTTTGCAACATGGAAAATGCCCCACAGGTTTGCACCTGACCGACGAGGACGGACCGATTCCCAAATCTCGGGACTGCTAGGCCCTGCTCCGACGGGGCCGCTGAAGTCCGTGATTGAGCAAACGGCGGCGTAGCTGGGCATCATGGATTTTTTTTTTTTTTTTCGTTTCTTTTGGCAGCCATGGGTTATTGCTATTGTGCGGACAAATTGCCGATGCAAAGTACTTAAAGCTAATGGCTGCCATAACAGCAACAAGTTCAGCCTTTCTCACCACCACTGGGTGAAACAACCATCAACACTAAGATCTGGCTTAGGAAACTAACTACTAGATACTCCAAGTATCACTGCCCACCATGGTGCACAAATTCTTAACCGTCACTTTTGACGAGCACAACCCCAATTCGGAGAAGGGGGTTCATGCTCGTCGGTCCCTTTCCGGACTCGATTACTCGCCTCTGCCGCGCATCACTGGGCGATCTCTTGTGCTTGCATTGTTTGTATCCATGGGAGGAGTCCTGTTAGTGTTGACCCCAAGCCGCAGGTGAGAAAAATGGCTGACCAAGCATGTGACCAGGTTTGGATATGACACTGGCCAAATCTCAGGTTTCCTTGAGATGCCCGATTTCCTGGAACGATTCGGCCAGACGCGCGACAATGGAGAAAAGTACTTTGGAAATGTCCGATCCGGTCTCATCGTCGGCTTGCTGTCCATCGGTACCCTGATTGGTGCTCTCATCTCGGCTCCCATTTCTGACCGCATCGGTCGCAAGTACACCATCTCTTTCTGGAACCTCATCATTGCTGTGGGCTTCATCATCCAAATCTCTTCCGACCACGAATGGGCTCAGATCATGATGGGTCGTTGGGTCGCCGGTCTCGGCGTTGGTGCCCTCTCGCTGCTTGTCCCTATGTACCAGGCAGAGACTTCTCCGCCTTGGATCCGTGGTGCCATGGTCTGTACCTATCAGCTCTTCATTACCTTTGGTATCTTCCTCGCTGCCTGCTTCAACTATGGAACTGTTACACACCAGGCCGATAGCTCCGCCTCTTGGCGCATCATTATCGGTCTTGGATGGATCTTCACTCTAATTCTTGGCATCGGTATCTTGTTTTTCCCAGAGACACCTCGTTTCGACTACAGCCGTGGCAACGTTGAACGCGCTCGCCAGACTCTTTGCAATGTCTATGGAGCTCCTCCCAACCACTGGTCTATTCACACCCAGATGGAAGAACTCGAGGCCAAGCAACAGGCCGATAGCGCTGTCAAGGGCAACTCTGTTTCCGAATTCATCGGCATGTTCAAGGCGCCCAGGATGGCATACCGCATCTTTATTGGTGTCTCGCTCCAGATGTTTCAGCAGCTGAGTATGCATAACCAATTTCCAAAATCTTCACAGAAATTAGCTGACTTCTTTTAGCCGGTGCCAACTACTTCTTTTACTACGGTACAACCATCTTCCGATCTGTCAGCATCGACAGTTACATTACCCAGATTATTCTCAACACCATCAACTTTGTGGTGACCTTCATCGGTCTCTACATTGTCGAGCACTACGGTCGTAGAAAGTCTCTCATTGCCGGGAGCATGTGGATGTTTGTCTGCTTCCTCATCTTTGCCTCTGTGGGTCACTTCTCGCTTGACCGCGCAGACCCAACGCAGACAAAGAGCGCCGGTATTGCCATGATTGTCATGGCCTGTCTTTTCATCCTTGGGTTTGCCACCACCTGGGGACCCATGATCTGGACCATCATGGCAGAGCTCTTCCCCTCGCGCTACCGTGCCAAGGGTATGGCTCTCTCTACCGCCAGCAACTGGCTGTGGAACTTCCTCCTCGCCTTCTTCACCCCATTCATCACTGCCGACATCGACTTCCGCTATGGTTACGTATTTGCCGCTTGTAACTTCCTTGGTGGTCTCTTGGTTTACTTTTTCGTTATTGAGGGTCAAGGCCGCACCCTTGAGGAGATTGATACCATGTACATCGACAACGTTAACCCGATGAAGAGCTCCAAGTGGGTGCCACCGCCACCTGATGAGATGGCTAGAATCCGCAGGGAGGCTGGCACAGATCTTGAGACAGCTGCCCGCGCAAATGGGGCTGAAATCACGAGCGACTCAACGAACGGGAATGACGCTGCTGCCGCCGCCGCGAGGAAGGAGGAGAACTCTGGTGCTCTGCACAAGGAGGAGGCCTAAAGGAGTACGCCTATTTCATTTTATGAATGACGATTGGATGTAATTAGTTTGGAAGGATGAAGATATGAACAAGTACATAAACACCACAGCTGCTAGTCATGATAGGAATAAACTTGCAACTTATTCGAGTAAAAATGCCCACGTCTTCCGAGTTTGGTCCGCTACCATTTCATATCCTCTATAACCTATCCTCATAAGACCTCCCCGTCAACAGATAACCAACAATACTTCCTGGTGGGACGACTAACTGGCAGCCACTACACCGGTGCGCGTTCCCCGAGTAAATTCTGCCGCATGTGCTGATCCAGTCATAATTTTGTATTGGGTGCGATGAGAGTACAGACAAGGTCAGCATCCAAATCCGACCGACGTCTACCATTACACGCGAAAACATCCGCTCTCTGAGTTCCACCGGTAATAGACACTATGAGCGTTGAGTCCCCCAACGGTCCAGAATGCCGGCCCCACATACCGGCATCAAGCTTCGCCATCGCCAATGGGAGCCGGCAGCCCCCAGATAAAGGCCTTATAGGAAACCGTTTCTATTTAGACCATTTATTCCAATTGAGAATTTTTATATGGGAAAAGAGCACGTTCATGGCCTGAAAACAGTGTCATCAGACATAACAACGCGGTCAAGGGAACCCGACGCCAAAATTATCTCAACGACCCCTTCGACTGTCGTAAGCCTCTACCCTAGTCGGTCACATGATACATAGCTAATCATGGAGCGCAGTATCGTAGTTTTTGGTCACTTATGTAATGTGTCTTGCCAGGTGGAGGCTTGCGGTAGTCAAAGGGTGCAAGTACCAAGTGGGCAAGGAACAGGCACCAATAAGTTGTTTGACCTAAATCCAGCAACCTTGGTCTAAAAATAGATCATTTTCAGACTGGCAAGGTCATTTGTAGATGCGGGATACTACCTCGTCGTCTTTTAAGGGGTGGGCAACGAGTGGCGGACAGGTAGGATGGCAGCAGAGTCACGGGGAGCTTGAGGTAGTCGAAAGTTGAACACCCGTCCAAGCTATGCTTGCGCATGGGCATGAATTTTCTGATGCCAGTACGAAGAAATAACAAGCCAATAGGACCTGCTACACTTACCAGCGTCAGTCGATCAAAGTGACTCCTGAAACAGCTCCTCCACAGTCGCCCCACGGGGAAGAGGTAGTGGCGACACAAAAGGAAACCATTAGGCCTAGACAACACGCCACTGAGGTCATGTCATGTCCAATCCAGTGCGGGCCGCGAGGCCCAGAGCAACCCGGAACAATAAGCTTGAATAAATCACCGGTGTCAAGCATCCCGGCCCGGCGTGTTAGCGCGTCTTTCTCCACTCTCCAACTTTCCCCGCTCTCCGCGGGGAAAGCAACCATCGGCATCGCGAGCCGACACGCATGGCACCTGTTATTCCACTCAACACTGTCCGAGCTTAAAGAGAAGTAAACTTGACCCCATGTCCCACTGATTACTGCCGAAGAGCACGCCACAAATTTCATCTCTTGCTATTGGCCGACAAGACCTGGCATTGGCTGTCTGCAAACCAACAAAGCTTCTCCGCCCAAGCATACAACCAACGCCCAAACCGTGCTCGCCGACAACTCATCAATATGACTGCGTCGTACTGGATTCAAACAGAGGACTGGCATACCGCTGGGGAGCCGTTCCGCATTGTCGACAAGCTTCCCCACGGCCATCTTCCCGAAGGAACTGTGGCAGAGCGCCGGTTCGCCATTATCGCAGACCCCGAGCACCCCCTGGACAAGCTGCGCCAGTCCCTCTGCCACGAGCCCCGCGGTCATGCCGACATGTACGGCGGGTTCATTACCCCGCCTGATGACACTGGTGCTCATTTCGGCGTCCTGTTCTGGCACAAGGATGGATTCTCGACTGCGTGTGGTCACGGAACCATCGCTCTAGGTTACTGGGCCGTCAGCCAGGGACTTGTCAAGGCCCCAGTAGACGGCAACATCGACGTCGTCATTGATGTGCCATCCGGCCGCGTGGTTGCCAGCCTTGAAATGAAGGATGGGAAAGCGATCCATGCCGACTTCATCAACGTCCTCAGTTACCAGTTGGAAAAGGACTTGCCCGTGAGGGTCGAATCCCTCGGCGTCGATGTCAAAGTCGATCTTACATTTGGCGGTGCCGTTTACGCCACCCTCGACTCCACCCAGCTTGGGTTCAAGGTTGAACCGGCATCCATCGACGAAATCATCAAGATAGGACGAGAAATCAAGGGGTCGCTTCTCGAGCGAGCAAAGTACGGCACATATGACTTGTACGGCGTGATATTCTTTAACGAGGAAGGTGATGGAGATGAGTCCGAATACGTCAGACAGAGAAATGTGACAGTTTTCGCCGATGGGCAAATAGATCGGTCTCCCTGCGGCTCTGGCACCTGCTCCAGGGTCGCTGTGCTTCTAGCTCAGGGAAGGTTGGGAGCTGGACGGGCGAAGCTCTTCCACCGATCCATCATCGCCACTTCATTCGAGGCCGATATTATCTCCGAGGAGAAGAGCCCCGTGGAGAAGTTCCCAGCATGCATTCCTCGGGTCAGGGGTCACGCTAATCTTGTTGGGCGTATGAACTTCTTCATCGACCCAACTGAGACTGTGTTCCCCAGATTTCTCCTGCGTTAATATGCGACTAAAAGGTTATATAGGAAATATATAGTTGTTTTTACGCAAATGATTGTGCTTTTCTACGTGCTTTTGTAGTCCTATGAGCCAATCAACTATGCCTCAGGCGGTGGCTATGCCATTTCATCAGCAAATTGATGTCCAAGTGCAGCAACCTCGATATTCCGTGTCTGTGCAGTGCCCCACTATCTCTACAAATTGCTATGAACTCTAGCGTGCTATTTCCACTGTTATTGGTGAAAATGTCAAGGTTTCTCCTGTAGCTTGACCTCCAGTGTGGTTGTGTATTTAAAATCCAAGTGAGTGCCTTCCAGGAAAGGTCTCGCGGTGAAGACTCAGTAATCAAGAAAGAATGCGAATATACAGTAGTCCGCCAGAACATGGTCCTTTTCATGATACTTGTCACCACCATTGCAAGGTATGGAATGCATATTAAATTTAATTTAATTGTGGTCTTAAAATTGCAAGTGCTATGTGCCCTCCAGACTGGAATTACTTCGAGCCTGGTCGTTGCACGATTATATTATATTATATATAGCTGTCATGACGGCCCGTGCTTGATTCATTCGATTCCCGTAAACAAATTTTCATGACAATTTCAACACCATCCACATCTAACCTAACCCAATCCCACACATTTAGTACAGGCCGGCGAGAGCCAGAGCAGCCATGCCGGCAGCAGCAAGGGCCATGCCGGTCTGTTGAGCAGCGCCTCCGGTGCTCTGTGTCTCGGTGGCACTGTCGCTACCACTGCTGGACGAGCCGGGAGTCTTGGCGGCTGAGGTGGTAGCGGTTTCCGCGGCAGCGCTGTTGCCGGCTGTGCTGGTGGCGACCTTGCTGCTCGCCTCTTTGGAGGCCTTTCCGGTGGCCTCGGTGGTGGCCGCACCAGTTGCATCCGGCGTGACGTAGGTGAATTCCGAGCAGGCACCAGAGCCCCCCTGGTACTGGTTGAGGGCGCTGGTCACTTGGGGGACGTCGCTGCAGGCCGACCAGAGCTTTTCAATGTCGGTCTTGTGCTTCACAGCCCAGCTCGAAAGGCTCGAGATGTATGAAGTGTAGCTGTCGCCCGCGGCACCGGTGATGACCGGGATCTCGCAGCCCGTGATGCTGGCGAAGTCGGTTTGCTCCGCGATGTAGCTGAGGAGGGTGGCGTCGGGCGTGGGCACATCGCTTAGGTTGGTCATGACAGCGGTTGCTTCAGCCTGGCACTCCTCGAGGTCACGCGGGTGCAGAGGGTTGAAGGCCTGCACAGTGGCGGCGGCAGCGGCAACGGACAACAACTGGTGGGTGCGCATGTTGGCGGTCGTGCTTGAGCAGCTTGGCTGTAGAAGTCGAAGGGTGAACGGGAGAGATTATTGATTAGGGTGACGTGCAAGAGAAAGGGTGAATTTACCGCCCAGGCAGTTCACATTTTACTTATACCTAATCGACGGCCATTACCACACTGCGATGCCATGACACTAACAGAATCTACTGCAGGCACCTCGTGGATCCGGCATCCATCCCGATGACTTTCTACAAGGGTTCGGACCAGTAGAACGATCGACGGAAATGAGTCCCAGGGCTAGATCGGCTGCTCCAGTCGGCGATTACCAGTTATGGGAAGCAACATCAGTAGTCGCGCTTGGCGAGCGATAAAATATGGGTCGTTGTGGCCCCTTTTTGGAGGCAACAGAGTCTCATTCGATGCCGACCAACCGAGAGCCAGGGGTGCTACAGCTACAATACAACCCCTGTAAGTGTGTCCTAGCGCTACCTCGAGTCGCCACGGCCAGGGAGAATTTCCTCTGCATTCAACGTTTGCCCCCAAAAGGTAGAGATTTGAGACGTGCGCTGAAAGATAATTGCTTACCAGAATTTCCCGTATTTCTCCGCTTTTTTCTAGCTAAGAGATTGATTATTTTGTGGAAAAATGATGTTGAGTGGCGTTGTAGTGGGGCAAGTCACGCAGTTACACTTTCAGGGGTTGTACTGTACGATTTCTCGTCCGCTTATCGAAGGATTCCTACTATGGTACCAGGCATAAGTAATGTTAGCTCCGACCTACACAAGCAAGGGGGTCAAAACACTCTCTAGATGGAGCCTTCTGCAAGACTGTGAATATATGCGAGCCCAGCAAATATACCCTCATCATTGGATTGCGTGTACCTAAACACAAATTTCCCAGGGTCAGACCCCGAGACGGTATAAAAAGATGGTACAGATCTTCTCAGAATGATATTCTATGATGCATATTTGCTCCATCGATACAATCTGTAAATGTAGAAAGCGTAGCCAATTTGCTTATGACTCGATTCTTGTTATTGAAGGCCTTCCTTTCCCATCTCACAATGCTTCTCGAACAGGGAATAAAGCCAGCAAATTCGTCGACCGATACAAAGTATGTTATTATCTAGTTTAAACATCTGAATCAAATCTCAAGTAGATCTATCTCAAATTTGTGTAATCCACAATGAATACTCCACCAATCTAGCTCTCCAAGTGAAACAACCTTTGTTTGAGTTGTTCAAATTTTCAATTAGGCGACTTGAATCAAGCCGTCACTCAAATCTTGAAAGTGACGGTTGCCATAGCCAATACGCAAGAAGTAAAAAATGTGGAAAATGATTTGCTTCTGACTAGAAGAGTTTACTAGATGTTAGCAAGGCCAATAAAAGGCAGAACCGGGGTCCCTTCGCCGCGGTAGGCGTCAAGCTGAGCCAATGGCAGACCGAGGGCTGAAAGCATGGTGGGCGCCAACTGCGTGGTCTTGACATGATCAGAGTGGTTGGCGGGTGAAAAGGCAGGGTTGTAAAGGACCAAAGGGACCTGAAGATCGTCGGGGAGCCAGGCGCCGTGGTTTCCAGTTTGCTTGTTGGTGGAGTAGAGTGTTCCATCTTTGGCTACGACAAGAACATCAGGAGCCCGGGCGTCGCGGCGCGGATCGCCAAATCCAAACTGCCAGACCTCGTCCCCAGCATAGACTTCGACCACATTCAATTCTCCAGCCTTTGCAAGGATGTTCTTCTTGGCAGTAACAGCGTCGCTCCCTTTCTTCAACCAGAGCAAGGCAGCGTCGTCGCCGGTCATGAATGAGACGTCCACGCCGGTAGCGTTGATCAGTAGCTGAGGGTCGATGTGCTTCAATGTGGAGTCATCAACAGGCGACTGTCCCTGCTTGGAGCTGAGAATGAGGAGAGTTGAATCGAGCTTGCCAGCTGCCTTGAGCTGATCCATGAAGGTGCCGATGCGCTGGTCGTATCGATCAAGAGCCTTGCTGATGTTGACGCCGAAAACAGGGTTGGAAAGAGTGGACCCAGGTGCGTAGCCACCGCCATTGGATTGAGCCCAAGTCAAGGCTTGGAAGTTGGCACCGATGAGAGAAAAGTCAACATCTCCGGTACCATTGATGTAGTGACCGGCGGTTACATTCGCCAGCGCAGACCAGTGCAGATCCTCCCAGGCCCACTGCGCATCTAGGTTGGAGCCAACGGACCCGATCTCCGGGAAGAACCCCTGGGTCAAGCCGAGTCCAGAAGGGCCGTTGACAAACTCATATGTTGGGTGTTTGTCAATGTACACGGTGTTCAGGCCGTTGCCACGAGCAACCTCGAAGACGGTGTTGATGCGGAGGTAGTTGTGTGGGAAGATGGGCTGGCATTCGCCCCATGCGTTGCGTTGCATCGGGGCATTAGAGAGGTTGAACATGCCGCCACCATTGATGGAGGTGGGATCGTAGTCCGTTGCTAGTGAAGTTCAGTACAATGGCGCTATCAGGCGGCAGCTGGGAGAGCTTACCGACAGACCAGTCGGCTTCAGCGCCGATGGGCCCGGTGCAGTTGGAACCTGCGGGGTACAGGTCCTTCGACCAGCTGTCATCCCAGTAGACTCCAGTCAAGCGGGGAGTACCTCCAGTAAAGACAGCAGATGTAGCCGGGAATGAGTCGGACGGAGTCGAGGCCTCGACGTTGTTGAAAACAATGCCATTCTTGAGCACCAACTTTGCCCAGTTCGATTTGGGATTCAACTCGACATACTTGACGAGGTCACTCTGGTGCATACCATCGAACGACAGGTAGACAACCTGCCTGTACTGTCCTTTGGCATAGAGGTGACTGGGAGGTGTCCACAGGCCACGGAATGAGCCAGGGTTGGAGCCGCCAATGGGGCCCTGGGGGACAATGGTAGGGTATGCCGAGGCAAAAGACGCCAGCGCGGCAGCAGAAAGAATCCAGGTTTGCATGGCGCTGTGTGAGTTTACACCACCCTGAGACAAGTTTAGTTTATCGTTGCGGGATCTATTTCTTCTGGAACCAATATCAAGAAAGTCTTGGCACTGCGACTTATATATTGTTTTGGGAACATCCCGTGGACATCCACAGAGATTCGATCAGCCCACGTGTTTGTAAAATAATGGTGGGCAACATTGAGCCTCAGTTTCTGCACAGTTACGAGAAACCCCGAACCAAAAAAGGACGGCATCAAAGCTCCAACAGCCAGAGAATGCTGCAGTTGATGCCGACGATTCCAGCAGGCGAGGCGAGCTCACGGTGAACGTAAAAGAACACCTTCAAAAAATTGGCGCAACACGTGTAGTGCTCTATATTTGCCCATTGGCTTTGGCAGGCCAGTGATGCAGATCATACTTTCACTTACATTCGTATGCGCTTCAACCTACTAGTAAAGAGCTTAAAGCATGCTACTTTCACTGTTCGGTTTCCAAGGTATCTAGGTGTGGGGCATCCAGATCAACTGAGGGTAAGGCGCTAGCTTAGTTGAGGGTGGGTGCTGAACCGGCGATTGTTTGTAATCAATGTGCTTGGTTGTTCTCTCTTTCCTCACCGCCATTTCCATTTTCATAGGTTGGTTTAGTGGGGCTGGCTGCACTAATCCTAATCTAGCTGTGGATACATCACATGACCCTCAAACTATCAAAACGATGTGCGTTTTCCTCTTTTGGACTGCGCATTCCATGTACATGATGCCTCAGGTTCAACAATAGTATACTTCAGGCCAAGCTGCCAAAGTTATCAATCAGACACTAAACCCGCCACTTGATGAAGATCGAGATGGAAATTTTAGGTGCGCTGTTTAGGGGGAACCATTTTCGCCATGGCTTCGAGCAGTCCCCACTCTGGCGGTCCTGAGCAGTGGTTGTGCCTGGCTAACGGAGTTAGCTCTAGTGAGCGCCCTAATCAACCAATGTCACATGCAGCCACCGTATGGTAATCGCAGTACGGCAGAGCTGAAGTGGCGGAATAAGATTAGCCAAACGACCTGCTAAATCAAGGACGGCGTCCCCCATTGGCTGCTTTGAGAAATTGATAGTGCGCAGTCACAAAATCACCAACTGCCTCTGCACATTCTAAAATAGCGGATGTGACATCTTATTTAGATGTGATATAATTAAGCCGCGTGGAGAACCTAGCACAGCCCAACCATCAGGACCATCTTGTATTTTACTTTCGATTTTTTACCCACCCGCACAGTCCTACAACCAATGAGAGCAGAGCTGCATCATTCGTTGGATTGAAGTTCCGATCTGGGTTGGGGGTGGGTCAATTGCTTCTGTTGTGGATAAACACGAACAGAAATCGTATTTTATCTACCCCAATACTCTCTCTCATGGCTGTATTCATTTATGTTTTTCGCTTTGCCAATGGGTGACGTCATTTTTATGACTGTCTGTGTCTTGACAAGGTTCGCGGGAACGGTCATTGAATAAACTTACCCTAAAGCTTTGTCACATTCGGTATCATACTGCACGAGGGCATAAGCTGATAGTCCATCATTATATTCTCTCGGAGGTGATGACGTGTGGTATTCCTTGGGTGACTGGGTTGGATCTGACTACTGGGAGGGATCCATGCCAAAATAGGCATCCATTTGTCTCCGCAAGCAGCACTGGGCAATGATGAGCTCTCTGTCTCCCCTTGCTTTTCGTTATTCTTTTTGATCTAGCTCTTATGGTGGTCTAGGAATTGAATTGTATAGCATCTTTACGGACTGGTTCTTGAATCGCCTGGCTGAGCCAACAGCTTGTTTGTCAACTAGAAGCGCACCGGCCATCTGAGAGGATACACACAATTTAATTAAGGAAGGCTGTGTGAAGGAAGAACACAACTATGTATGCTATCCGGCTTCGCTGTTTGTGACAGGTGTTCCTTCATTATGATATAAATAAAACCAAGTAAACCGGATCCCAAACCTCGTTAGCAGGCGTTTTCGCAACCAAGCGGATTGGCTCAGGCTACAACAATATTATTTAGTTGCAGATCTGACACTCCATGTCACGAAGACAGAACGATTGTAATGAAAGCGGACACAAAAACAAATCAAATATAGAAACCTCATTATGCTTAGTATTTTACGTTCTCAACTCCTGCAGCCGCCGGCCCGCCGGCGCTCCACTCCCACGCTGCTGACCTATGTCGGCACCTATTCCCGAGACCCAACGTTCCGGAAGATCGGCACAAACACTCGAATTGGTCCCACAAAGCCCACGAATATTGGGTCCGTCATCTCCTGACTTTGCAATCCCCATAGCACTACGTCCGATATATCTTGAACACCAAACCCCATTACTTGAGAAAAACGGGGATCAGCAAGTTAAGCGATCAGAGTGGCTCTCTTATCGCTGATAGGATAACCCAAACCACGCGTCCGGGCCTCTATTCGTAGCATGAACTCTTCAATTGTGGATGGCCTCACGACAGACCCGCTTTGGACCCTGTGCTCCATGGTCCATACCCCAGAATACGTATGCCCAGGCTTGACCCCAGATGTCGCCTAAGTGGTGATAAGACAGGGCCTATGACATCGTTGTCGGTGTCAGTATTTTGGAGCGCGATTAAAAAGCGATTGGCGATGACGAAAGCTGGATCGACACCAATGGTAAGCCGACCTTTGCAAAGTATAAGTACGCGACCTGATTACGGTGGCCGTGCCCGAACCTGTTTCCCTGTTTGCGACTTGGAATGGTTCCACATTGCTTTCGCATCGACACCTTGACAGCGCTCTAAACACGCAGACTCGACCATCCAGAAATCTTGACTGAGAATCTCGAATGACGGCAAAAACTCCTCTGCGGTACACAAACATCTTTCTTAAGCGGGAGCACCGAATCTTCATCCTAGCTTCCCGCCTCGATCTGCGAGCTTGATTTACTCACGGCCAAAATGTCTAAAAATCCCGAAAAACCCGACAGTGCATCCCTGGCTCCGTCGCAGGGCGTGGAGAAGCCGTCCGTTGCGCAGCTGGACCAGGAAAACCTCGGAAAGCGCTACAGCCCCCTGTCGGTCATCGCGTTCGCCTTTACGACGACCAACTCATGGGTCGCATTCGGATCAGGCCTCGCGGTGCCCATGGCCTGCGGCGGCGGGCCGGGGCTCATCTACGGCCTCATCATCGGCGGCATCATCATGGCTGTAATCAACGTCGGCTTTGCCGAATTGGCGTCAGCATTTCCGTCGGCGGGCGGACAGTACCACATTGTGTACATGGTTTTCCCTCCGTCGACGCGCCGAGTTGCTGCGTTTTTCACAGGCTGGATCACAATCACCTACATCATGGCAGCGCTGGCGTCTTGCAACTTTTTCGTCGCGAGCTCGGTTCTGGATCTGGTGGCTATGTGGATCGACACGTACGAGATCCAGTCGTGGCATACCTATCTTCTGCACGTACTTCTGTGCATCATTGGTTTTGTGGTGACATCGAGGTACCCTGCCGCCATCGGTCGTTTGGGTATTGCCATTTTCTGGATGTCTCTAGTTGGATTTGTTGCTTCCATTATTACGTTGGTGACTGTCAGCAAGGAAAAGCAATCCGGCGATGTGGTGTTCAGGGAGTATCGAAACACAAGTGGGTGGTCAGATGGATGGGCCATGTTCATCGGCATCACCGCCTGTCTTTGGGCATACAGCGGCGTGGACGGTCCGACGCATTTGGCTGAGGAAGTTCCCAACCCAAGCAAAAATGTTCCCATTGCCATTTTCCTGACTATCGGACTCGGAATTGTCACGGTTCTTGCTTGGAACATTGCCTTAATGTTTGTTGTCACCGATGTTGACGCCATCATCGAATCGACGGTTCCTATTCTGGAAGTGTACAACCAAGCATTAGGTTCCAGAGTCGCGACTACCATATGGAGTGTTTACTACATGGTCATGTTTTACGACATTGTCCTCAACTTGTTCATTTTTGCTGGTCGTACTATCTGGTCCCTGTCCCGAGATGGTGGAATGCCATTTTCTGGATTCTTCTCACGTCTCACCTGGGCCAGCCCCGTCCGAGCATCAGCTGTGATGTTGCTGCTGGAGATTGTGGTTGGAATTCTCTACATAGTATCATCCACTGCGTATAGCAGCTTTGTCAACCTTACCCTCTTTGCGCTGAACATCACTGTGGCGCTGCCGCAAGCCGCCCTGCTCTTCAGAGGTCGAGGCTGCCTTCCCGAACGAGCCTTTTCCCTCGGCACGTATGGATATGCAGTGAACGCTACGGCGACGCTGTTCGTTGTATTCTTTTCCGTTACTTTCTGCTTCCCCACATTCATGCCCATGACCGCTTCTTCCATGAACTATTTGATCGTTGTCATGGCCGTAGGGTTGGTCGTCACGGCTGGACTGTGGTGGGGTGGACTCCGCCACACTTTTACCGGACCTCAGGTGGACATTGACGGCACGGAACAAAGTGTCGGCTATGCCCACTGATCTGGGCAGGTATGAGAAATAGGTGATGCCTGAATCCGTAAATGTCACATAAAGCTGCCAAAGCCTGTCCTCGCATTTTCCTTGCAGCCGAGAAGTCAATATGGCCTGATGCGGCTAACGGATCAGTATACTCTTGGCATGCAGTCTTTGCAACCCCTCGGGTACTAGTGTAGGCTAGAAGCAACCCAAAATGTCAATCAATGTTTATGCTAGTTTTTGATCAATCTTCCCTGCCGAACGTTGTGGCTGAGGTGCCGAGAACCGATCTTGGATCGTGTGGGGGCATCTTGGCAGCCCCAGGGATGGGGCACTGGGGATGCGATTGGATGCGTGAAATGACTACAAGACCTACTGCTGTAGTTTTTTGTCGGCATATAGATCTTTTCCTATTTTAGAAAAACCTGACGGGAATTGTTCTTTCCGAGGGCATCCTGGCCCATATTTTGATTGAAATCATTTTTGCGCGTGGCTAGGGGCTATTACCAAGTATTTGGGTGAATTATCAAGCATAAGCACTGCCGAGCAAGGGACACGGCCCTTCCCCCTTGTGGGGGATTAGCGCCATGTTGGGGCCTGGCAGAACAGTGGCAGTGAATGACCTGAGGGCGCTACAGTCGGATGTTTCGGTAGCACCCTGGCCTGGGCCTCCCCTGTGGGGATCACTGCCCCAGATCCACCACGGTTAACATTGCGAAAACCGCCAGGGATTGCTCTGCAGACACTGGACGACAGCGAGGATAGTGACAGATGCTAGTCGACACTAGCAACCGTTCTCGGGTACCATGTGGTCGGGAGCTAAGCCTGGGAACCAGCGACGAGACGAAGGTTGCAGCTACATCCATTGACATGGCCGGTACGAGGAAGTGTGATGGGATATCACAATTGAACATGTCGCAACATGTCTTGCCGTGTCTCGGGCCCTACCTGGGCGTGTTGGACTCTGGTTATGGGAAATGAGCACACCTCCCAGGTGCACTTCCCTCGTACTCGTGTCACTGCGCAACCGCTAGCCATTGGTGCGCTAACTGAGCTGTTGTGTCGCGAGGATTGGTGATAGCTGCTGGATGAAATGGCGGCGCCTAGGATTGGATCCTTGGGTCGAGATCGCACGAAAAGTAGCCCATTTCGCACCCAGCCAACAGCAAGCTCTTCGTATAAATCCCATAGAAACTGATGTGTTTGCAGCGCTTTGTTCCAGCTCCTTCACAGACGACCAGAATGAGTGGTGAAACCTGAGCAATGACGATGGTGGCCTTAGCGCCAACCCCAGAAAGCTAACATGCCGAGCGGACCGTCTAATGTAGCCGACTGGCGAAGCCTTCGGCACAATCGTTCCGGCGCGATTCCTGTTTGGCCGCACCGCTGGCCGCTCACCTGCTGGTACCTTTTTCGGGTTCGGGGCTGAGACAGGTGAGCTGCAACCTACGCGCTGCACTAGACGTGTTGTTCACCCATTGGGCTTACCCGCTACCAGAAGCTCGGCGTGCTGACATCGCCGCCAGGCAAAGGAAATGCGGACTAAGGTGGTTGCGCTTGGCTAAAAATACTTGGCAGGAGTGCATTCGGGAGGATTGTGCTGGGATTATTATTATCATTTTTCTTTTGGCCCAAGGGAGGGCATCATTGCACGCCGGCTCCGTCGAAACATTGTTGGTGATGGGAAACATGGTGATGTCAATGGCTGCACCCTAGCCTGGGTCGTTGACGTCCGAGACACAAAGAAACTCAAAGACAAAAGATTTTCCATCACAAGGAGGCCTCCCCTCCGCTTGCAGCTATACGAGGTCGCAAAAGAATTGCAGCGATGAATTGCAACCGCACGCACGTGGGATCGATGCGACGGTTCCCTGCGAACTGAACAAACAGCTCGCTCCGCGCTTCCACCAACAGACACAGCCACGATGGCTTCCCGCCTGGCGGAGCTAGCCAACGATAGGTGCCCGCGTGCTGGAATGGTCTGAAAAGTTTCAGCCACCCAAAGCCCGACGGCACTTCGGCAGTCTAAATCGAATCCTTGTTTCAAGCACGGGAGCTTCTGGACCGCGAAGTGAAACCATGGCTTGCTGCCCCCGTCAATTTATAAAGAGCTCTGCCGCCCCGTTGCTCAGGGCTGAACTTGTCATCACCATCAATCAATCAATCTGCACTACTCTCTTAATATCACCACCACCTTACAACTACACACATCCAAAATGCGTACCACCGGCCTTTCCGTTGCTGCCCTCGCCCTGCTCAGCGCAGGCACATCTGCCAAGACCATCAAGGTCGAGGTTGGCAAGGGCGGTTTGACCTACAACCCCGATACCATCACGGCCTCCAAGGGCGACGTTGTCGAGTTCCACTTTGACTCGACCCACGATGTCGTCGTCGGCGCCTTCGACAAGCCCTGCGAGGCATCTTCCTCTGGAGGTTTCTACTCGGGCGTTCTCCCCAGCGGCAAGGATGTAAGCTCGCTTCCCAACAATCCGCATGCATCATGCATGCGCCTTGCGTCTCCACCAGCTGACATTTCATCTCTTCGCAGTCGTACTTTTCCGTAACCGTCAACAACACCGACCCCATCTTCTTCTACTGCTCCGTCGGCGACCACTGCCAGGAGGGCATGGTCGGTGTCATCAACCAGGGATCTGACAAACTCTCCTCGTACAAGAGCGCCGCCGCCAAGACGTCCAGCAGCGACAGCCCCAAGGCTGCTTACAACGGCACCGTCGCCGCATCCAGCGGCTCCGGCTCCAGCTCAAGCTCAAGCTCGAGCTCCGCAAGCGCTTCCGCTTCTGCTTCGGGAAGCACCAAGACCTCCGACTCTACCTCGACGGGCACTTCCACCTCGACCGCAAGCGAGTCTGCCTCCACATCCAACGCTGCTGGCCAATTGGTCGGCTCCATCGCTGGTCTTCTCGTCGCCGGCGCGTTTGCTCTGTAAGAATTGGGGTGTGGGGAACATGATTCGCGAAATAATGACCATAATCAATTTCTCAAGTTGCCCTCTCTAGAAGAGGGACAATTAAATACCAGTCGCTAGCCGATAATCTTATGAATACAAGTACACATCCGTTCAATTTCCGTAAATTTTAACTGCCGTGCTGTCTCTGTCCCAAGAGCTGATCAATTGGGAGCGCTCATTGATCCCCGACAAGCCCCTGTCAAATGCGGGCGCGTCCCACAGCAACATGAAAGTGACGTCGCGTCGACAGGGGCAAATGCTGCCCAAAGATATACTCCACATTATGAAAATGTGCCCGTCGGGGATTAGGCTATGTTATCCCGTTTTCCCAAAAGCGAGAATCAAGAATCCTCCCTAGTGAGGCCGTCATGTCCGATATTTCCGAAAAACCTCATCGCATTGATCTGCAGACTCATGATCGACGCTTTACCGAATTGGGTGGTAAATCTCTGATTGGCCAGAATATGTGGCGTAGCACGGCCTTGCGATGGATGATGGGCTCACCTTGCCCGATTTGGTAGCAAGTCTCTCATTGCTCTCTTGAAGGGCTATACACTTGACGACACCTTCATGGACAGCATGGGTCTGTGGAGAGGAATATAAATATCCTGTTTCTTTTCCCAAGAAATGAAATCGTTCAACAGACTCAACCCATCCATCTCATTTCACATTCTACTTTGAACGACAAAAACCGAGTTTCGATCATCCAACAAATTCATCATGACTACCACAACTCACACTGAATTCCACACAAACACCGAAGCTCTTGAAGTAGCCAAGGCATTTTCCGACCGAATTCATGGCAAGACGATTATCGTCACTGGCGGAAACCGCAATGGAATAGGCTTCACCACGGCGCAAGCTTTTGTAAGTACCCACCCCCTGGCCTTTCTCATGATGCAGCAACACTCATTACCCTGTAGGCTTCGCAGTCTCCTGCCCACCTCATCATAGCTGGCCGCTCTCCTTCCAAGATTCAAGAATCCATCGATGCTATGAAGGTCGACTTTCCCAGTGTGGACTACCGCCCTCTTCAGCTCGACCTTTCTAACCAGGAGTCGGTGCGAAATGCAGCTACCGAGCTTCTGTCGTGGGCTGACATTCCAACTGTTGACTACCTTGTTAACACTGCTGGCATCATGTGCTTGCCGGAGAGAACCCTGAACAAGGATGGAATAGAGATGCATTTTGCTACCAACCACATTGGACACTGGCTGTTCACCTGCCTCATCATGCCCAAGTTTATCAAGGCCGCCGAGGGCAAGCCAGCAGGATCAGTTCGGATCGTCAACGTCAGCTCCGCCTCTCCTATGGCAGTATGCGCACGCTTGAGTGACGTCAACTTTGACACGCCCAACAAGGATCTGGTCAAGACTGAGCAGCCAAACTTTGAGAGGCTTAAAGGGTGGGGTTTCACCGAAGTTGAAGACAAGGCGTATGTCCCCCTTGATGGCTACGACCGCAGCAAGGTGGCCAACGTTCTTTTCGGCATCGCCGCCAACAAGCGCCTGTTCAGCAAGCACGGCATCTTGACCTTGGCGGTGCACCCCGGTATTATTCAGACGGAACTGGGCAGGAGCTTTCCCGCAGACGCACTGGCAGCGGTCAAGGCCATGAACGACGCAAACATGTTCAGCTACAAAACCTTGGGCGCAGGAGCCTCGACCAGCATGGTTGCTGCACTGGATCCGGCGCTAGGTCTGCCCGAAACAAACAATGACAGCGAGAACCACGGAGCCTACCTGGTTGATTGCCAAATCAGCGACAACGCCCACCCCCTTGCTGTATCCAACGATCAAGCAGAGAAGCTCTGGAAGGTTTCCGAGGAGTTGGTCAGGGAAAATTTTGTCTGGTGAGCGGAAATTGCCATGTAGGGGGTATGCTCGGACACCTGCCATGATGGTTTGAGTGGTCTGGAAATGACTAGACTTAGCTCATGTTCAATTCAATATGGTTAATCGAACTGCCTCCCCTTCTGAGCGAAAGAAAATGGTCCTTAGCAAGGGGTAAAAACGATGGTTGCCCAACACTGTGGACAGATGGCTGCATTTATATGGAGATTGAATAGTCTTTTCTTTATACTTGTATCACCGAGAAAAAGATTAGGGACTGTTGCTTCGTGGCGGAGAGCCTGGGAAGCTAAAGGCCGGGTTTGCAGATACTTTCCGGTGAGGTCCTTGGCAAGACAGACCTGAAGGCCAAGGGAGATGAAAACCTGTATTGTAAGCAGCTTTCTGATTCCATACAAGTATTGCCGCAAGAAAAGTCTCGTTACCCAAAGGTTGACCCGGACAAACCGGATGCTACAATTGTGTCTTGAATCGTGTATAATTTGATCAAACCCATTCCTTCTTTTATTAATCGGACATCAATAAATAGTTTCCTTAGTCCAAGACCTAACGCCAAATACAGTATTTCTACTGAATATTATCTTTGCATCATTTTATTCCATATTGCATGGCCTGGCTCGTCATGAATCACTGGTATCCACGGGAACTTGCCAAGGCAAGTTGCAGCCTCGTTCCAGGTCCCAATACCCATATTCTGGGCCGTTGTACGCAACTTGGGAATGAGCCAATCGTTATTAGCATCGCCCGATGTCCAAATCCCGCCGACAATTGTAAGCCAGAGCAATAACTCATTATCGCACTCGGCCGATGCATCATCTAGAACAACTCTGAATGAACGGGATATCAATCCATAATCTAGAATCCTCTGGCGATCATACTGGAGCCATATTGTCGCCATGAAGAACATCATACCAACATGATACACGGATTGTACACTAGAAAGTTGATTGGGGTAGTCCAGGGAGTGGAAGCGAAGTAGCCGGTAGCCCATTGATATGAGCATCTCCTGGAGGGTCAGGATATCAACCTTGCGGCCTTCTGACACGTTTTTAAACAAATATGAAACACTCATGAGATCTAGAAGTACTCCTTCAAGATTTGGATCGAGCTCGTTTTGCCCAACCAATGAACCCGTGGAAGGATACTGTATTTGTATGCCCATGGCTGCTAGGGCACTCCGAACTTCTGGCATCCGATCGCGAAAGAATTTGGGCGATGTTCCGTTTTGAAGGCAGAATATGATGTCGACTCTTCAGGTCGAATTTAGCAGGAGAACGCAGAAGGGTCAGAAAAAGAGAAGCTCGAGGATGATGCTTACTTGCAGACTTTTAAGAGAAGTAGAGTACACGACTCCAAGTCATCGAGACCGCCACGAAGCTCAATCATTCTTCGCAGGCCATCAAAATGGATCTGAGCTGAGTTGTGCTCTTTCCTAATTTGTTCTTGGGTCACAAGAGACAAAACAATTCCGATACTAGAGTCGGACAAGGGTTCGTCTCCTTCCAGCTTCCTTTTCACCCAGGAAAACGTTTGTGAGAGATGATACAAAGCTTTTGCCGAGCTAAATCCATCGTCCTGAAAGATCTCATTAGACGCCTGCATCAAGGCTAGATTGCAATGAAACGCTGTGACAAAAGTTAGAACTACATAGCAACTCAGTGCGCACACACGCACATGCTTCGTCGGCAAAGAAAACCCGAAGCCAGGTATATTTGATGACCTCTATCGAGGTACCCAGCCGTATGGGATATATCTTGTTGGTGGTGTAGGTGAAAACTATGTTATGCAGTCTTAGCAAAGCCAAGGATGGAATGTAAAATGCATTCTTACACTGATTGATGATTTTCAACGCATAAGATGTAACTTCCACTGGGGTGGTAAATGAGGTGAACGAATTTCCCAGTTCCTTGTTGATCGTTGTCGGACATGCTAGCCCCAACTTTCCGTAGTGTTCTTCAATATCGGAATGAGCTGGGATGCCTTGAGTCGTGCCTTTTGGCTGCCGCTTTGCCAACTCCAGCCTCGATTGGCGGTGGAATGTTTTGCCGGCATTCTTGCCCTTCATCACATGGCGACGCATCAGCCTCTTAGAGGCTCTGTCGGGGTTGATGCCATCGACAAAGAAAAAGCCTCCTTCGGCCATGATGTTGGAGTTTGCAGGGTGAAGTTGTAATGCGGGTTCTAGAGATGGCGCTGACATGAGGTCATGGAGCTGACGGAGTTAAGCCAGCTGGAAACTCCGATCCCAGTCGCCTCGTGCCCCACACGCTTTCATCCCGATGAGCACTCGGAATGGTCACCAGAGTTAAAAAAAATCATAGTTTATTATTCTTCAGTCAATCATGATTGCCTTTTTGTTGGAAAAGTAGAGTCGTGAAAAAACCACAATCAAGCTTCCCGCCCCCATGAGCGTCCCCCCACAGACTTGAGCCACCAAGTAATTGCCACCGCTGCTATCGATCATGGCCCCCATTGCAGGCGGCCCCGCAAGGCTTGCGACGCCGCACAGGCTAAATACCATGCCTAAACGCGTCCCCAGTTTGTTGCTACCTTGGCTTAAACTGTTGATGGCGCTCGGGAAAACGCTTTGCGCACCGCCATTTACGAACCCCATGAGCGCTGAATAAACGTACATGGTTTCACGGGTTCGCACACCGATCCACGCAAACATCATGGCGGACAATAGCAGACAAAGCGAGCTCCAAGTGTTCACTTCGCCAAATTGACGATCGGCGATCAAGCCAGACAGTGGTCGGGCGAGAAGCGCGGCGGCGTTGGATAGTATAATGAACTGAACCGAGGAGCTGGGAGGAAAATGAAGAACTGCTGTGGCAAACGAGTTGAGCTGATCATTGTGAGCTCTTGATAAATCCTCTCATTTGTGTCGCGGGCAAAGCTTGACTTACATAAATCACTGATGCGAAAAGGGAAAAGTAGATCAAGAACCCGCCAATGCAAAACATGACAAAGAAGCGACTTTTGAACGCGCCCCAATCGATGATGCCCCCGGCCTTAGTAACGTACAGTGGTGAGCGCGAGAAGATGTTGGCTACAATGGCGCAGAGTAGCGTCACAAAACCACAGCATCGGGTCGCCCATGCGAATCCAATGCTTGGAATCAGGTACTGCACAATCGATGCATATATAATAGCCCCGATTCCAGCACCGCAGCTGCTGATGCACATTGCAAGCGCCTTCTTAGACCGCAAGTGTGAGCCAATAGCTGCTGCCGAAGGCATGGCCATTAGGCCACCGCCGAGCCCGATGCAAACGCCTTGGGAGAGCAAAATTTGCCAATATTGTTTTGAGATGCTCGTCATCATAAGACCAAGGACACTGAGACTGGAACCAGCAAATATACAATGGCGAGTATAGCCAGCGTCTGCGAGTCTCCCAGAAACGGCGCCCATGATGAATGAGAGAAATAGTTGAATGGATCCCACCCAGGAGATTTGGGAGGAGGATAAATCCGTAGATTCAGAATAATAGAGTTGATAAACACCAAAAGCATTCGGATTCCCCCATGTCATAAAATTGACAAGAAAGCCCACCAATACTTGCCACCACGGAGAGAGGTCACGGGCCATTGGGGTGCCATTGGGAGATTGAGATGGCTCAAGGGACGCTATCAATTCGGTATCTCCATCGCGGTTCTGTAAGCCAAGGTCCCGCTTCCTTTTGAATGAAGGGATTAAACTTGGAAGATGAAAGTTGGTTTTGGTGAGCGATAACATGATTCAAACCCTTTGGTTATTGAAGGATGGAGAGCCTGGGTTGCTGGTAGAATTTGGCTTTATGGGCATGCTGGATAGATGGGTTACCCGTAGCCCACTTCTTCATGGTGTGCCAACGTATCAGGACGTCCCATGCGTAACCCATTTTTAGCCCTAGGCCACATCTGCGTTGTACGTCCACCGGAGCATAGAAAGCGCATGGGATCCGGTGGGAGTAGTGTTGGGAAGTCGGAAACCGAAAACCCAGGGCTGTCTTTGCTGGCCAGTCGGAAATAATCCCGCTTCGACTAGCACGGTGAGCTACCAAAAATCCCGAGTGATGTCGTTTTCAGGCAGTTTTGTTCACCCAAAGGCCCTCTGCGAATTTCTTTAATGAGAAATTTTGACTCTCAGATATATTGAGAGAGTCCGATCAAGGAAATTATTTGACTTTGTGGAGAGAGTTTAACGATTGATTCACCCGCAAGGACGTGTGCCATTGACGACGGCGACGGTTTTCCGAATGCCCCACTCATGGCGGAGGCAACATGAGTGCACGTGCTGATGATACTATGACTTGTCCATTGAAAACAAGTTTGTGCAATAGTAGTCGTGCGCGCTCTTGTATTACTTGATTTGCCTAAATTAGCTACACATCATCAGCCTGGTTCCTAGAGGGTCCGCATGCCGTTTTTTACCACCTCGGCAAACAATTTGACATGCTCCCATTTCCCGCGATGTAGAAGAGACCAAAGAGCATTGTGCGTCTCACAATTTGATCACTTACGGAACTTATAACTAATTTTATGGGCGTTGGATCTATATGAATAGCCGACTTAGGTTCATGTAGAGTCCATCTATGTCACACTGTTCGCTTGCCACCGTTCAAATGATATATGGTCGCCAAACGTTATGCATCTATGTCGATGGTAGGCTGGTGATATCTGATGCAGACGCTAACTAGAGCATATATTTTTTATCCACTTCCTTACTAGATTGTGAGGTTATTGTCGGCGATGATGGAAAGGTTTGATAAGTTCGACTTGTTGTAATTACTACGAATACACATTTACCAGTGTTTTGATTTCGTGTTTGCTACATCATCTTGGCTAGCTGAAACCGGCATGAATGCTAGGCTCCGTGGCCTGCCATGCGCGCCCTTGGACAGCTTCGTCTGAGAATGTAATAAACACCCCACTTATAGGCACAATCAATTTGATAAAGCAATAGTCTCGGTGTTAATGAATGGATTCAAGTCATCTAGGACTAAACTAAGGCGGGGTCGACTAGGACCAGAAAATAATAGTCGACAGTACATTAGTACTGTCAACTCTGAAACTAGGCCTTTGGTTTGCAAGCACCCCAGTCCTTTCCTTCAGTAGCATCATAAATGGGGCTGTACTCATAGAAATGGGGCGGCAGGATGATCTCCTCGGGCTCCGACACGGTCAGGTTAGCAAAGGAACTCAAGCCAGGTGCCGACTTGGTCTCCTCGGCCGACTCAGTAGGCTCAACTGCGATGCTCAGAGGCTTCGCCTTGCCTCTCATGACAATGATCTTGGTCTTGGGGAACTCTGACGCAGGTCTCTCTTCGCCACCGAGCTCGAAAAACTTCCAATTGAGGTGCAGGCTAAGGTAATCGTCGACATGTTCGAAGTTCTTAATTTGGTGATTCTTGTCTTCGCTAAAGACTCAGCTTGGGCTATGGGGACATGCTAATTCTGCCATCCACGTTTGAAAGAGTGGGTGCCTTTGTATAGGATAAGACACTGGCATTAACCCTACCAACCACATCATTTGGCTTTCACTCATCTTTTATACTGATCAGTTCCGAAAGGCGAACCTGGAATGGATAGAATGAGGTGTGGCGTGTTAGCAAGAGATCATAAGCCGGCAGTGCACCGGAAAATGTAGCCGGGCAGCCGTGAACCTTCGCGAACATCATCGTTAATCAGTCTCGATTTGACATCATATTTGTCCCATTTCAGAATGCGGCCAATTAAAAAGCTCCAAAATGTCTTTAGCTATTTATGGCACATTTTCCGGTAGTTCGGTTACTCTCGACCTTTCCGGTCTGGTCACTTTCCAGTTCATCAAGACTCACTTCATCAGTCTTAATTCTTAGCCGAAGATTTGATTGCATATTGATCCTTTTCTAGACCAATTATCGCATCCAGTCTAGCGCGCTCCTCGTCAGTAATATGAGTAATGTGCATAAGAACTTCGTCTCCAAACTTCTCGCCGACCTCCTCGAGAGACAGACCTTTAGTCTGGAACAATGGCATTGATTAGTGCAGATACTCCAGGTACAAGTTTTATGTATTTGGGTTTATTTACCTCTGGAAAGAAAAAGTAAATAATTGGAATGTTGATGGCCGTGAGCACGATAAAGACGATGTAGTATTTCCAAGCAATCTTCTCGAAAGCAGTCGGCGCAGCCTCAAGGTACGGAATAGTTGTCAGGAAAAGCCAACCAGCTGACCAGCCCATTCCTCTGGTTCTTATATGTGTTGGAAAGATCTCAGAGCAGTATATGAAGCTGTTGGCGTCGATGCAACATCCATAGCTATGTGGATATTCTGTCAGTGGCGATAATCTTTTGGTGTAGCGATGCTTGGGCCACCCACAATGCTAGGTGTAAGAACAAGAAAAAAAGTGCCGCTCGAAGACCTGGTTTGTCTTCCGTTCCAAGATATTTCGAGTCAAGGGCGGTTTCAGCGATTAGCGACAGAAGGCAACCAGATAGCCCAATAATGAAGAGGGCCTTGCGACCGAGCCGGTCCGCTAGTTCCGCGTTTACATAGTTGCTCAGTGCGCCGATCGTGACATATACTCCGGACAGAAGCAAAGGTAGGCTGCCATGAAAACCAAGTCCTTTGTATATTACCACGCTGTAGTCTATTATCGGTTGTTAGCAGTGCAGACTGAGAGGAATGCAAACAGTTAGGTTCTGTACTGTAGATAACCAGAATTCCAGTAGATTCATTACTGAAAAACGTCATGAATCCGCAAAGCATTCGCTTTTGGTAGCTGGGTTTAGTAAACAAAGTCCAAATGGTTTCGGTCTCGCGTAATATCTGGTCTGCCTCTACCTGTTGACTCATTTGATAGAACTCTTCCTTCGCAAATCGCTCGTCTGGATCGTCAGCTGAATTGTTCATT
Organism: Calonectria honghensis; assembly: GCA_013403855.1. Taxonomy (NCBI): domain Eukaryota; kingdom Fungi; phylum Ascomycota; class Sordariomycetes; order Hypocreales; family Nectriaceae; genus Calonectria; species Calonectria honghensis. The sequence goes on along the minus strand of VTGB01000043.1, from coordinate 346,439 downwards.
TTTGTGATAATCTGCCAGGCCTCCTCTTGTCGATCTCGCATGAGCACTGCAACACTAGGTTAGTGTTGATAATCCTATAGAGCGACATCTACCTACGCCATCGTGGGGACTCAGGCACCCAGGGCAGTATAAGCAATGCAAGTAGCGGCCAGAGACATCCGACGGCGAGGGGAAAGCGCCATTGAAAGACGAGATTCTCGGAAAAGTAGCACCCGTAACCAATCCAGCCGGCAAAAACGTAGCCCAGAACAAGAACGAACCCTATATGCATGAAATGATTAGTCTGTGCCAAATTGATGGCGCTATGCAGGTTATCTGGAACTCACCATGTTGGCCTACTAGAAACCCACGCGTTGATGGTGGAGCAATCTCAGCCTGCATTATGGGCACCAACGTGACAAGACTGCCTGCACCCACCCCAGTTACCCATCTTGCGACAAGAAACATTCCAATATGCGTGGCGCCGGCCTGAAGAGCGGAACCGACAAGCGATATGAGGGATCCCACAAAGAAAGACTTTTTTCGTCCTATGGCATCGCCTACCAGCGCCATCATCCAACACCCCATAAATGCACCCGCCGAGAACAGGCCATTGGCAGCGCCTATGATTCGATTCGTATAGCTATAATTGGGACCATCTACCGATGCAGAAAGATCAAAGTAATCATAGAATCCGGGCTTGTCAGAAATAATGATTAGCAGGTCGATTGGTCGCACGAACGACAAGAAATACGCACTTGGCCCAGGGTCGTTGAGATGATACTAAATAGATACCCGTAGGAAAGAGAGCCGAGACAAAGAACTAATACGACCTAGCTTCACATTAATCATTATTCAAATTTTTGTTTGTACGTATTTATTTTCCACGCACCAAAAGTCCATACCAAGAATGCTTAACTGGTCGGGTCGTCATGGTAGATAACTCAGAACAGATGTTACATTCACAACTAAAGTGGGAGGAGAAAGATGGCGTACGGGAACTGAGGAATTTGCAGGAATGCGAGGTCCTTGTATTTAAACGAAAGCATTGGGCAGGAATTAAAGCAATGAACCTATATCTAGTCTGAGGAATACTGGTTCGGCAAGACGCCCATCGTAGCCGGATGATGGACCCAGCCCCGGAAAAGTAAAGCAACGATATCCGGTGTTGCTGGATGTTAGATAAGGAGACGCAAACCCCTCTTGGCTAATGATCGGAGAATCCATTAAATAATAAAGTATCTGCGACGTATAAAAACAATAAAAGATCCACCAGAATAATACGGAACCTCATCCCTTATCAAGCCACTAAAAGGAGCGACGGAAAAATAAAATGTCACGAAGCCACTATTGCAATGATTCTGCACCGCCTATCTTGGGCGAAAAGGCACTTTCATGGAATTTTGTTATGAGTGTAGAGTTAACATTTCCATCGGATGGACAATTGATGGAGTCATGATTGGACTCGTGCATTCCAAAATCTTCGACTTTTCTAGGCCACTCAGGAAGGCGGGCGCCAATCGGAGATTACTGCTTCTAGTTCGATTAATGTCTGGCATTCCCATGATAGTGTTAAATTATTTGGCTCCTCAGCTCCAACTGGTCCCTTCTTTGTGCCGTAGCGCAGTGCAATCTGGCGATTAAACCTGTTGAGCTCCCACACCACCTGTTTCCTTTCTCACCAACCCCCCTCCCACTCGGTTACAAGCTCACATGGGCTACTTCACATAATGCCTCGACGGCCATTTTTGCCCGCCGATCAATTGATCTTTAACCAATCAAAATCCTCTACGGAATTGAGAATTGAGGGGCTCGGACTATGTGACCCACTTTTGAGGCGGATTTCTGTGGCCATTTATCTCATTCGTCAACTGATCCTGATGTCAGCCCTTGACAAGCTTCATTGGCCATGGAAAGTGGCCCTGAGTCTGCATGGTCAATGAGGCGGAGTGAGCCGCACGTAATGTGAGGTATATTTGGAGCCTCAGCCCACATCCTAACTCTCCGCTTCTTCTACATCCTTTGCCCTGGTGAAGTTGGTGAGTAACTAGTCATTCTCTGCTGTGAGTCCTCAGCCTCAGTTTCGCCTAACCCTTGTTCCTAACGAAGAACTACTCAAGTCCACCAAGCAGAGCAGCTATCTCTGAACTCAAAGCCGAATTAGCAACTTGCCAGTGGTAGCGTAGCGCGGAGCATCAACTCCTCGCGCTAGCTATCGCTGGGTAACATGAGGATCATCAGTTGACGTTTTCGGTGCCTGACAACCTCCCATTGGAACTTGCGTGGCTCTTCCCTGCATTTGACAAATCTTCTGATGAATATGACTTCCTGTTATACCCGGAGTTTGTTGGCAATATCGAGACTGCGGCACTAGAGACCTTCGACTCCGTTTCCGTCGTTGAACACCAGCTGTATACGCTCATTGAGCCTTCTTTTGTCGATCCCACTATTCATGCTCCTATAGATGGCGTCAGCACCCGAGATCCCTTACCGGGCTTCGCTAGTCCTGGTTCTTCGACGAGCTCTGTGCCTATCAGTGGTGTCGAAAGCTCTGGTGGCGTCGACAGTCCTTTTTACCCAAATCTCACCGCTCAGTTACCATCCAGCACATTCCAGCGCTGTACTCATTGTCAACTTGAGTTCTCTCCAAGCCGTCTTCGGTAAGTTTCATGCCGGCAACCCGCTATTTTAATTGCGTTCTGCGAAGGATGTAAATTTGACAATGTCTTCTCGCAGCGCACACTTGAGTTCGAAGAAGCCAGGCCGTGCCCCTCTATGCACGTATCGAGTGTTTTGCAAACAGCTTCGCGACCCAGGCTGCGACAAACACTTCAAGGACGAAAGATCAAGGCATCGTCATAGGATATCATGCATAGAAGCAAATCCCGGAGCTTCGGTGATTCTCTGGCGATGCCATTGCGGAGAAACCTTCAAACGTTGGGACGGTCTGTTAAAACACTATCGCAAGTGCAGCAGCCCTGGATATAACTCCTTTCTTTGCCAGTGCGGTAGAGAATTCAACAATTGGTCTAAACTTGAGCAACACCACAAGTCGAAGCTTAGAAACAAAGGACGACCAAGGAAGACTCAATGAGTGTTGTAAAAAAGGTGTAATTTTGAATCTACGTATTTCACTTAGGCTCTTGCTTTAAGCTTGGGGTCGATGGATAGTCCTATTTGGAATTCGGAATATTCTCATCATGCCGTTTTTCTTCCGTTCAGCTATTCTATAAAGGCATAGTCGTATCATCAGCAAAGCTTGATAAATAAAAAAGAGAAGTGCACCAGCTACCAAGATCATACTATACAAAGATATACCTCTAGTCAAAGATGGACGCCTTCATGGAGTTAGGTTGAATGTATTCAGAGGCATTGCGGAAGCTCGTGAAACCCCATCGAATTTGCGCCGCCATGGCGATTTCCACGTCCAAGTCCTTGGCAAAATGCCATGCAAGTCCGGTATCCCGCTGAAACGCTCTGCCAACCAATATCACATCCAAGTCGTCCTCGTTCAGGTGCTTCTCTGCGAGAACACCGTTGTTGATGGTGCCGACAGCAGAAACAAGCAGCTTATCGCCAACTGCCTTCTTGACAGCAGCCGCAAATGGAACCTGGAATCCAGGCCCACCCGTAACCTTTTGCAAATTATGCACACCGCCGCTGCTAATGTCGATCAGATCGATGGAACCTTGTGCGGCCAGGGCTCGTGCGAATTCGACAGTGTCTTCCAACTTCCATCCCACCTCTTCAGGGAGGCTCTTCTCCAGCCAGTCCTTTGCTGACACACGGAGGAAAACGGGTACATTGGGACCGACGGTTTGGCGAGTTAGCTCAGCAACCTCCAGAGGAAGCCGAATACGGTTCTCAAAGCTGCCTCCGTACTCATCGTTGCGTTGGTTGGATGATGCGCTCAGGAATGACGAGAGAAGGTATCCGTGCGCAGCATGAATCTCAACAAAGTCTGCACCTGCCTGAATGGCACGCTTTGTAGCGGCAACCCAGGCATCCTTAAACTGCTGGATATCTTGCTTGGTCATCTCAATGGGCACAGCGTTGGTCTCGTCAAACGGGATGGCGCTAGGACCCTTGATGTCTCGAGTCCAGCCACCGGCCAAGTCGCTCAAATATGCACCTCCGAGCCATGGGGGTTGAGTAGAGGCCTTTCGACCGGCGTGTGCGAGCTGGATTCCAATCTTCTGACCCTGGCTATGCGCGAACTCGATCACCTGCCTGATAGACTCGATTTGGGAATCCTTCCACAGACCAACGTCAAAAGGTGTGATTCGGCCCTCCGGGAGCACAGCAGTGGCCTCGATAATCATCATACCAGGTCCTCTTTGGGCAATACCGCCGTAATGAGCCATGTGCCATGCAGTCATATGGCCATCCTCGGCGCTATATTGGCACATAGGTGCCAGCTTATGGACCGAGTTAGATTATGTCTCTCAAGGCTGAAGGTCAAAACTTACACCTAATCGGTTCTGGAAAGTCTGGCCCCTGATTGTAAGAGGTTTGAACAGCTTGGGGATTGCCTTTCCATTGGTTTGGGGGGTTCGGGCTGTTCCAGCTGGAGGTGATTGAGCGGGAGTAAAATAGGAGATGCCTTCGGCAGGCTTAATGTTGATGTCTGAAAGCGCCATTGTTGAGACTATTTAATTTTATTTTCTGATTGGAAACGAAAAATGGTGAGACAAATTCGATCATCCATCGTGTAGATCTATTATTTATATAAAGCTTATGAGGTTGTACAGCGTAATGGGAAGGTAGTGGATATCGCGTGGTTGATCTATCAGATTTCTAATCAAGACATTATTATAAATCTGCCCCTTTCGATGTTTTCGCAGTTCATTAAATTTGTGCAACTGTGGGGAGTAGTGGCCTGGCTCGCAAATATGTGGGGTAGGTATGTGGGGTGCCAAACGAGTGCCAAGCCTCAATAATGCAGCATTTTTTTATTTCTTGTAGTCCAACTGGAGCGTTGTCCATGATTGCAGGCACCAAAGACGACTAGCCTGTAGTAGTGAATTGTCAATTTTAAAGATGCAGAACCAGGGAGGATGAGATCATCCCAGTTTCTCTATTTGGATATCTCGCGGTTGGGTTTCCAAATGTGTGTTGCGAGAAGAACCGGACCATTGGCTATGGGCCAATCGGTCCGATAGGGCGTGAATATTGTTAGGGCGTAAATACCTACTGTATCGGCGTCGTGTCGCTGAGGCTGTCGTGTTGTGAGGCGATCCTTGGCAACCAAGGCCCAAGCTTCGGCCCACTAAAATCGAGGAATGTGAATTCCGGTCAAGTTTGACCCTTGCTCATACTACCCTACACCTCGGTCTACCAGCACCCGAGTGACACCTGCATCGGGTTCAATCATGACTTGAATTGTTTTAGTTGGCCCAAAAGTTGCAAACCCTTATCTTCACTAGTTTCTATGCCTATTGTTAAGACATAAATGCTCAATAAGCACCCCTTCCCCAACTAATCACAAGTTACTCCTTCACCCCCACATTCGAGTGTCTTTTTCGAATTTTGCAGTCTAACGGACCCTCCTTCTCCGAGATCCCCACACTGATAGTAGATATCTTTTTCTTGGGGTTTTCCATTTCCAATTCGTAATGTTTTAACACCGTAGTAAGAACTTTCAGAATATTCGTCATGGCCATATTTCGTCCAATGCACATCCTATGGCCAATACTAAAGGGAGTTAGCTTGCGTTTGAAGTCGTCAGCATTCGCCCCAAGGAACCTCGAAGGCTTGAATGTGTCGTGATCGGATCCCCATATTAACGGATCATGATGAACAACATGATTTAGACAGAAAACCGTGGTCTACCAAGAAGTCAAAATTAGTAACAAGATTATCCTTATGCCATTGTTTATCCTACAACTCACATTTTCTGGTACCAAGTGACCACAAATCTCAGCGCCTCCTTTAGTAGCTACAACACGCGGAAGTGGCATAGTGAATACCGGGTTGATTCGGAAGTTCTCTTGGATGCATGCCATTGTGTATGGTAAGTCCTGTTCGAGACCATCCACTGGGTTAACATTCTCAGTGACGTGGGATAATTTGGCATCGATCTCAGCCACCACCCTTTCCAGGATAGCCTGGTTTTGAAGGAGGTGAGAAAATAGAAGCGTGAGAGTCCCGGATGTTGTGTGCGAACCTGCAACTCTAGCCAATCTTTTAGTTGAAATACTCACACACACAAGCGATATTCTTACATCATTGCAAAGGCTTCTGTGTTGACATCAAGCTCGGTCAGGCGAGCCCCTGTATCAGGATCGACAGCTTTAATCAAGCTGGTCAAGAGATCCTTTCGGTCAGTAACCTTTCCGCGTAACCGTTGGGTGACACATTCGGCTGTCAGATCTTTGAGCTGTTTTCTGGCTCGGAATAGATCCCGCAACCACGGAATTGGTGTCCACTGAGCAACCTTCTTCAAGGTAGGAATCCACTCAGGCATCATTCCCATCAAGCAAGCTAGATATATGTGCTGGTTGATGGGTGGCAGTTTGTCGGGTTGTTTTTCAGTCTGAGAATCGAAACTTCGACTGAAGGCGAGTTCTCCCAATACATCAAGAACAAAAAACGCAATCAGCTCTTTGAGATCAAAAACCTCACCAGTCTCAGAGTAGGTATCCAAGTTGTGGCGAAGCTTCAGCAGGTGTTTGTCAATATATTGCTCCATGTCCTTGATCGACTGGAGAGAAAAGGCATGTGCCATTTGTCGGCGGCGGATGGCGTGGATCTATTCGAATTGATTACATTTAGCAAAATACCCCGCAGCTTTTGTTATGTTGACAAACCTCGTCGTCCTGCGTTCCAAAAAGGTTTGGGTTAAATGTTGTAAAGCCGTCATAGAATTTTGTTTTGGGCATACTACGCCCGGCTTTGTAAATCGGGTCTATGGCTGCACTTGAACTAAATGAAAGGTCATTGGGGCCAACTCTGACGACTTCACCATAGGCTTGGTGAATTCGGACTAGAGAATCAGGCATCTTCAGAGTCCACAATTGATAAACCTTCCATAAGTTGGTAAAAGACGCTAGTGGAGGTCCCGGATAACGGGCAAGAGGGTGAAAGTATCGATAATAGGTGAATTGAAAGAGAAGAAAATTAAATCCGAAAAACCCTGCATATAAAACCAATGTAGTATAAGCTACGGGATCGGCGGCATCTTGGTTCGGCAGCATCATGGTCATTGTGAGAATTTCTCAGCTATCAACTGCACAGAAATGATTCAGGAAAATAATAACAGCAGGGTTCGAGATGGACATATATAAATTTATACTGAAGTCAGCAATGTTACTATCGGATCTTCTTGAAGGTCTGATACGTTCATCCCGAATGATTTATTGATTGCCGACCCAAAGTACCGCTCCGTGGATTTGATGTATCGGAAGTGACCCATTCAATAACATCCAAAGCCGAGATGTGAGCAACGGAAAACGGAATTAGCGCGAAGCTTACAGTGGCCAATGGCGGGGGATCGGCCCGATGATTGCTTCATTAGGTTAGCTGGAAGGTGTCCTTTGGGCCATTTCATTGGCCCACTGGCAAGAGGACAGTCTGCGCTCTTCCGGCGATCCGAACTGGCAGCTCGGCACTTGGCAAACAAGTTCACTGGCGTTCGATCCAAAGATCCAGAAAAAACGAATATGAGAGAGGCTCGTATTGTGCAGTCTTGGCAGGGTTTCACCTGAAAACGTGCTTCTACCTATATGCTCAACCCCATTCCAAAGATGGAGTCTCGAAAAAACCACTTGCCTCCACTGAGGCATCCAACAGTCCATTGACGTGATCTCTCATGATCGCATCTCCCGGAACGTGGTCCCATACTCCAGGATCTTTAAAATATGACAGTTCCAATTGAAACGCTGGAAACAGATCTTCGAATGAAAAGTCTGTAGGGGGAACAGAAGTTGAGGCAGCTTCATCAGTCTCAGGCTTCTGATTTGAGGAGGTTAATAATTGCATTTGGAATTTCCTCAGGCCTTGAAGCCGTTTCCACAGCCGCATCAAAGGTGCTGAGCGCGTGCTGAGCAGGTTGATGAGATTCAGAGCAATGTCGAATTCGACCTTGACGTGGTCCAAGAAGGCAGGCCCGGCGTGCACAACAACCAGCAACAGGTTTCCAAACGCGGTGAGCAGAGGGTGGTTGAAGAATAGAGTGTGGGTTCGGATGTAGGTGCTGCAGTCATTCAGATCCCGAAGCGTTTGGAGCGTCTCATTGGCGACTTTTACGGCAATTCGAACACGCTTCTCGTCTTGTCTGGCTTGCGTGCGGGACTGCAAAATGGGTCGATAGGCTAGGTTGCGAAGATGGTTCTTTCGGAAGAAGAGAACCGCTTGTATGTATTCTGGACTCTGAGCATCCTCACTCTGCTGCAAGAAATTTGGATGGAGCTTCAAGTCTTCGGCTAGTTGATCGTACCACTGAAGAGCCTTCGTGTCAAGATCATCCAATTCTTTGATGTTAATCTTAGTGCCATCCTCTGCTTGGTTATTTAGTATATGCCAGATCCTTCCTGCAAGTTTTGTCCAGTCAAGAAGAGGGGCTATTAAAGGATTTCTCGCTGTCTTTTTGCAGGTCAGGTTCATTTTTCAAAGTTGAAGGGATATTTTTGAGCTCACCAGGTTGAACAATGAAGGGTCGATAAAGGAGTCTTGTATGGAAAACGGGATGCCCTGACCAAGGCTTGTTCTTCTCTCAAGCATGTAAACGGACCAAAATGCTTGCAATGCGACCAGTCGGTCGTCAAGGTTTGGAAAGATCTTTTCTACCATGGACCTGCGATGTAGACCCATTTCCATGCAAAGTCTTGCTGCAATTGAAACGATTCGGCCGGTGCAAAGCTCATCGTCGAGGTGGTAATGGTAGATTGCCTGGAAATGGATTAGTCTGGGCGCTGGTACTTCTCAAAATATTATCACTTACCACGAGAACAAGTAGCTGAACCCCGTCTATGCCATTAGAGTTCCAAATCAGCCCCTCTACAGCCTCTGTGGTGCTTTGGAATAATCTTTGTGCCTGGTCGTTTCTGCCACCACTCTCCAACGTTTTGCCGATGGCAAGGACAATCTTGAGCTTGTTTGTTTCATCACTGAAAATTGTCTCGACCAAGGAACCCTTTTTCATCTTGACTCCCTCTCTCCGTGCACACTCTAGCGTGGTAAAAACGTCTTCGGCTGCTTTCATCATATCAGAGTATCCTACCACGGGGTAGAGCATGCCAACACCTTCGGACCATTGTCGGATAAGGAAAGCTGCATCCTCCCTTTCAATTTCCCATAGTGGATCCATTGTCAGGGGCTTCATGAAAGGGCCATACTGTATTAATCGGGACGACGAATCTGATAAACCCTTTGCGCCAGATGTTGATTTGTCGAGGATCGCAGTCGGCATGCCCATTGCTTTGAGGTTCCCACTCACAATATTGAGAGTAAATTCTGAACTAGATGGCCCGCAGAACTCAGCAGATTGTGCGCTGGTGTCGGGTTGATTTTGTGAACTATCGGATAATCCCGATGCACGACCTAACGCCGGCCGGATTGGCCTTGGGGGCTTCTTGGCGCCTATTGCTTGTTGGGCCATTTCCCCTCCTTTGCCAGCCTTTCTAGAGATTTTGGACATGGGCGAAACCGTGCTGCGGCGATTCATTAGTACATGCATCCAGGGCAGAGATACAGGATGTGGCTGACGGATGTGTGGTTGGAAGGCGGTCACGCCCAGGATAAATACATGATGTAGACTGCGCCACACATCTTTGACACGGGTTGTCACCATCACATTTGACCTTGCGTCTCTTGCATTCATTACTAATGATTTATTAGCGCTGCTCTTTGCTGAGGCGGTGGGCACTCATAAGTCACCATGCTTGATTGACGTATTGCGCTCTCTTTGAGCGAGTTCGATGTTGCACGGATCCAGTATCCATCCTCCAATGAGAGTCAAGATCCGGCAATGATGAAGTGGGCGCACGTAGGAACAGGCTTTGTCTGAATGTTCTGAAAGGGTGTATTGTTTGCCGAGGCCTGACGCGCTAAGAAAATCAAATAGCGGGGAAACTCGGCTATTTGTAAGCTATGACGACCCATGCTCGCCAAATGGGACAAAGCGCCTTTGGCTCCTGATTCTAGCCAGGTTCATAACTTCGTCAACTGACCAGAATCTTTTGTCTAAGGGTAACTAGACTATGATGATTGCTTGCAATAGAATCTCCACCGCCCTTCCCCTTTCCCCTTCACTTTCTCATGACCCTCCCTGGTCTGGAAGGCCGCACCTTTCTACCGGAGAGTGAACAATCTGAAGCATCCGGTCAGGGTGATAGGGTGATAGAAGCTTTTCTATTTATGAATCCAACCCGTGCAAAAGCCGATTCAATCAGGTCCTAGGCCAACCATAATATCGCCATTGTAGCACATTTAGAAACAGGCCTGATAATGATATCCCGAAAGTATGTCTTCTACGGTAGTTTGTCCCTCTCAAGGCGAAAAAGAAACTTCATCATGGTATGGTATGTAATAGATTTATCCAAGTAAAAAGCTGTTATATGACATGTTGTCCGTAATAATGGTTTCCACGTTTTCCTCTATAGATAAGCTATTTATTTTGGTACCCAGAACCAAGACCATGGACTTGGTGGCTTCGGATGAACCTCATTGTAGAAATATTACCGAAACCACTTCCTGGGGCATGTTTGAGATGTAAAAAAATATAGGGCGTAGGCGTGTTTTATCGACCTTATCAAATGCCATCTTCATAGTTTTCGGAGACTTTTCCGACCCGTACCTGTGCTAGTGGGCACACGCCCTGGCTGCGCTTTCCATTGAGAGGCTCTACCGAGTCTTGATTGAAATGACCGCCCCGTTGCCGAGTGCTTGCTCCAAGCATAATGTCTGGCTGGCTGGTGGCATTGCTCTACAGGCCTGGGCAAGTTTGAGGTACAATTGCGTCCAGCGGACGGACCTTGCTGAACAGCAAGCTCCAAGATCAGGGCTCGTCGCTGTATGACTTCTAGGCGTCGAGATTTGAGAGCCAACATTTGTTGATTAAAATGGATCGCATCCTGTTGCACGCGAAGACGATGTTTCCTTGTTTTGAGAACAATTTGTTCCAGCCGCTTGAAGAGGTCATCGGGTGGTACTGCCTCAGAAGATGGATTTCCCTGTGGACGTAGCTGCAAGGCATCTGTTTTGCGATTCTTTGAGTCATGAATACCTGGAGTGCAGTGCTCTACAGCCGCATTGCTGGTGCTGTTAGCATCTTCAATAGCTGTAATCAACTCATTCACAGCCGCCCTAACACGCGTGCGCTCTTGGAGATTTCCCAAAGAGGCTGACACAATCATAAGCTTCTCCACACATTCCCTCAAATTGTCTGTTACTGGCAGGTCCTTTGGCGCTGGCTGCTCCTTTGAGTTGCTAACGGACATGGTGACGTTTGCGCTAGCGGTTTTGTATATGGGAGGAATCAGTGACTATTGTATCAGCAGATAATGTTGCATCTTGAGGTTCAGCGAGAAGAAAATTTCCACCGAGTTCTTTAAGTAAGAATTTGCCATGAATCCATGAGAACAAAGGCCAAAGCCAGCGTCCTGTTCTGCTTGGTGTTGGACAAAGGCCCCACGCTGGCTTTGTATCATGTTTCAAGGACACAGTAAGATTAGACTATGAGAAGAACAATCGCAATTGCACACTTGGACCAGATGCGATGGAATCATCTTGGTGTGCTGCTGTGTTCACACACCTTATGATGGCAGGCAGAACACGGCCTGTACAAGAATATGCGCACAGCATTTTCTTGACCTTTGGCATCACAGCTTCAGAATTGTGAAGGCTGCTGTTTCAAAACCAGCTCAAAACCAGCTCTTTTGTGTCGGTCCCTATCGCGCGCTTCTAATTTGATGCCTGAGGTCTTTTCAGATTTAATAAATATGGACAATGAGAGCCGGAGGCATGTCAAAGGTGGATAATATAATGTCCAAAGAGTTCTACACCTCTCGCGATATTATATTAAAGGTTCTATTTACACGTGTGTGGAGCATTTCAACATGCCTGAATTGTGGCTAATTTCATGTTGTCTTATACGTGTCGCTTAACAATTGAATGAGACGTTTGTTCAGGGGAGCTGGCATTGTTTCTCACTCATCGAACATTTTGCCCGGAGAACTAAAGGCGTGTTTGTCAATACCAGCATCGAACTTCTGGAGATTAAATGTACGAAATTTGGCAACAAAACTCCCCAAGGTATATCCGTACAGGCCAAGAAAAGTTTCCCAAGCATTAAGTGGCCCGAATTTGTATCGGTTTTAATTTCTGTGCGAGGTGGCTCGCGTGCTTCTCGAAGCTGCTCGTCGGTGTACTTCTTCGGTAATATTTCGCTCACGTCGCTTTCAGTGACAATCCCGATTTGATAGCCCAAGTGCCTCTCTCGCTGGAGGAAGAATTCCACACGGAAGGCTTCGGCTTTGTGACATACTTCCTCGAAAGGGTCTGATTTCCTATTAGGCTCGTTTTTTATAGTGGCTTTAGCAAGGGTCGGTACTTTGTCTAGTCTATCGCAAAGGATAGAATTCGGAATGAACCTGTTGATCTGGGACTTGTGTTTCGTCGGAGTTTTAGCTTAGCGCTTGCCGATAGGCCTAAACTTGGTCTAGGTTAAACCCGGCATCTGCGTTGAATGCAGATGCGCGATCTTCAGAATAGTGCTGACGTCGATGGTGCAGAGGCGCAAACGCAGGTCTGGTTTGGCTTTTGAAGATGCGTGCAAAATGTTCTATGCAGATATACCGCCTTCGCAGCGTGTTGTCGTAGACGCATGCGCAGGGCACCATCAACCAGCGTCGTCATCAGGGTCACATTCACCAAGCTCGTGATTCAGTTTGATGGCATCCAACTGGGTACGTATGAGGTTACATTTCAGCTTTAAGCTCAAATATAAGAACGGGCAAGGTGATTGGGTAAGCATGAGGCTGTGCAAAGGCATGTGCGAATATTGATGAGTGGCTTCAACCTAAGCGTCGCAGCACGAATCATCGCGTATGCCAAGCCCCGGCATGTCACTGCTGAAACACCATTTACTATAAAAAGGCGACCAGGTGGTCTTTCACTTTTTGGAGTTACTCCCATGGCGGAGCAAAGGCCGCAGCAGAATCAGCCTCCCAGGAAGCTATATACCTCTTATACCCCGCCATTACCTCAGGGCTTATTCCAAGTTCCTCTCGCTGCTAGCTCATCATGGCAGTTTTCCATCAGAATCCGTATATCCAACTTCAGGCATTGCATCAGGAGACATCTCCAGACGCAAACATGGAACAACTGTTGCCGATAAAATCGACAAAGGTTATCCAGAACAGGTTGAATACTTGGAAGACTTACGTAGTCTACTTACTGCCTGTTGCGTGCACGGCAATTCTACTGTACATCAACTTTTCTCATCTTTACTGGTTCCCGATCGGTGGGATAGGCGCCGAAAACGGCAAACCACCAAAAATATCGTCAAACAACATTCTCAACTCCCTCCAGCTGGCAGCAAAGTTGTACGAAATCTTAGTTATTGCGTCTTTAGCTGCCATAGTTTTAGAAACGTATCGCATGCATCTTATGGGTGGAGGAATTCCTTTTGCCCTGCTTACTGGTGCTTACAGGGTATTCGATGTCATGTATTTACTGAATCCAAGATTCTGGAGGGCTGCGCCTCGGGCGACTCGGCTTGCAGCCTTGCTCCTGTTGAGTGTTCTCCTTTCTACGCTTGCTGGGCCAGCATCCGCAATTCTCATTATCCCTAAATTAGGATGGTTTCCTCTCCCAGGCGCCTTTTCGAAAATTTATATGCCGCTATTCGCAGGGCCGTCGGTCATCGTTTGGCCTACACGTTTGAACGGAACACTATGGGAAATAACCAACAAGAGATTTTGCTCACAGGAGCCTGGAATTTACATCGATTACTGCCCTGCTTCCGGGTTTGCCGGTATATCTACTTGGACCTCTGGTTGGAGGATCTCGGGATTGCGCAATAGTCTCACCTTCGAAGATACCTCCGGAAGAGCCAGCCGCCGTCTAGATATGTGGGCCGACCGCTTGAAAGGTACTTTCGTTTCCGGGCCTACCTCCCTGACCACTATGACTATGGGGCAATTTCAAACTTTCTTTCCACATTGGGACATTGGCCGTATTTCGCAAACTAGAAGCTACCGGCTGCGCGTTTCACCGTCATCGGTTAGCTATCAACCTCTTGTGAATGCCAAATGCAATATCTGGAATTTAGAGGATTATCGCAATGCATCACGACCTCCAGATATGTCTTACCCGTATGAAGAACTGAATTGCTTCTCAGCTGACCCTGAAGATGCGTGTCTTCGAATTCGCGACGTGGTGAGCGGCCGGCGACTCGCTGAGGCGCCTTTGGAGAACGAGACACTGTATACAACGTTCGAAGTGCTCTATGGCGGAGAACAAACAAGCAACGCAAATACCTCAAGCCTTGTGTTTTCGGCACTATTACCTTACCCTCACAAGGGCGAGATGAGTGCGCGCATGGCTGCTTGCAGCTACATGGCACATTGGATTCCTTCTAATGTGCTATTGGACCCGACAAACAATTCCCAGTTACAGAGCAACATAACGGATTTGTCCATTTTTGCAGATGAAAAGAAGTGGAAGAAGTATCTTGGAGGGGCCATGGCTATCCAAATTGATCGATCTTGGCTGCCGTACATAAGTCTGAATAGTATCAACACCCAATCTGAGAACAATAACTCGGATGAATCACTGAACATGAATCGTGCTTTGGGGTTTGATAATATTGGCGCCCTGTTTGATCCTTTCCTTGGCATTAAGTGGCCGAATGAAGCGAACGAGACAACGTACTTTGGCCCAGGAAGCACTGGTTACAATGCCTCGCTAGCTTACGGCAATGACGAGGTGCGATCGGTTTTGGAGAAAGTTACGGGCACCATCGTTGCGGATGCCATAGCACGAACTGCAGCATTTGGGGATGCATACTTTGTTCGACCCAGCAAGAATTATAAAGGCAGTATTTGCGTGTCCAGCCTCGCGAACCGGACCGGGACGGGAAGGCTGGAAACCCAGGCCTTTGCAAACGGTACTATGAGAGGAGCTAACGGCGAATGGATCGATCTTGGTAGAACACCGCAGCAATTGATGGAAATTTGGAAACGGGAGATGTACACAATTTACCTGGAAGCCGATCGATTTGGGTATGGGTATGGCAGTCAAGGAGGCCCAGGCATTTTTGCATTTACTGTCATCTCCATCTATGTTGCCGTGTTGCTTATCTACTGGACAGTCACATTGTATCGACGGACTAATACTGTGGCAGCCTTGGGAGATCTGCAAGACCTGATTGCCTTGGCTTGGAAGTCCACAACGCCGCCTAGTTTAGAGACACAAGGAGTCAGTATAGAAAACCAACATTTGTGGCAGGAGTTGGTGGTGGTGAGGGCGACATCTTCAGGTCTGGTTACGATGGCTTTGGATAAGGATAAGGAGCAAATGCGGTTGATCAGACTCCGCAAGGGGGAGAACTATTTGTGATGAAAAACCGATAGAAAAAAACAGCGAGGTTACTTGCCAATAAATGCGGGCATAAAATGTGATGCCGCCCTTTTTAAGAGTCTAATGAATCTTGTTATCTCATCCGATGCCCCTGTAGAGCTTGGCCTGGGCAGAGTGGGGAACGATTCGCCGAACCAATGAATAGCGACTGCCTGGACCCATTTCGTTAGTGGGGAGTCATTTGGCCAGGTCTTCGTTGATTACGGCTTCGGCAGTCCTCAGCGCGGTTCCTCAGCGTGGTTCACCTTCGTGGCTGCTGCGACACCGCCTAAATAGCCAAAAAGGAAAACACCAAGTCGCTCTTAGGGGAAACCATGGCAGCCACAACACCGAGAAGCGACCGCATCTCCTCTTTGCCCGTGGAATTACGTCTTGCCATTCTTGCCTCAATTCCCGACCCCCGCTCATTGGCGTCCGCCGCTGTCGCGTGCCGTAGCCTGCGCGCTGCCTTCAGACGGGACCGCGATGCGCTGATTAGATCTTCGCTCATCAAGTGCGTCGGCTTTAATGTTTTGCCCGAAGCCGCTACTGTCCATCGGTGTATCCCCGCAGGCCTTGCCCGCTATTTTCGCGCAGAAATAAACCCCATTAGCGTTGGTGATGTGCTCAACCAGTACATCCTGGAGTATTTTGAACGGCTTGAGCGACCAGACATCACCTCGACTACCTGGACATTGCGTGAAGCCATTGAGATTGCCGATTTTCACACGGACACAGTTTCCTACTTGGTGGATAAATTTATCCTCTTTTGCTCCCAATCTTCCCACGTTCCAATGCAGGAGAGCTTCGCGGCTTTGCCCCCCACTGCGGCGGAAAGAGATAGGGTAGCGCGCACTTTCTATCGATTTGAGCTTTTCAGAAAGCTCTACGGGTGCTTTCAGCAGAGGCCAATGTCGCTTTTTGACTGCTCGCCGGCCTTCCTTCTCAACTTTTCACCTTGGGAACACACTCAGCTGGGGTGTATCCATGATTTTCTGGGCCGCCAACTCTCTCCAAGTAGGTTTTGACACCACGCTGCAAACCACGAAATATTGACCGTGTTTCTAGTTTTTAATCAAGTGGCAAGAGCCGATTATGAGTGGACGAGCCGCCATAATGTCCCTTTCAATACAGATTTACATAATCCGTATATTCAGCACTTGCTCTCCATGGGCCTGGAATGGATCCATAAATTAATTACAATGACTTCAGTTCAGGAATTTCGGCGCCTTTTGTGCGCTGATGTGCATCCCAGATGGAATGATTTCTTCTTAGAATACGTTCTTCGAGACATGCTTGATGAACACTACAATCCTGACCATAGCCAATTACAGGAATTTGAGCGCTTGCCCGCGTTTTTCAAGGACGCAGACCCTGGGCCCGAGCTAATTTGGCAGCTATCCCGGACAGAATCGATGCTGGCAGTGTACTCGCCTCGGAATTGGCAGCACCGTCAATGGGGGTACGCTCTCTGGGATCTGGAACGCCTTCAATTTCTTGGAGCTATGGATTGGCCTTGGCAACCTGCTGCTCGGCCAGAGCAGTTTCTGGAGGAAGTGACTTTGGATGATATCAAGCGAGCGTGGAGAGCGAATTCAAATACCGAAAACTGAGTGTGATTGGCAAATGGACCCAGATATGCATCACGCTTCATGGAAACACTAAATATCCTACATCAGCCTCATGGGCCAAATTGATGGAGCAAATGCATCGCCTCAAGTGTGAAATATCACTCCCAAATTGCACTATTTTGTCGTGCACGGCACTTATGCGTGGAAATTGATTAAAATAGTAACCGAAGAGTCGCTTCTTCCTACACTGCTGGGATAATGCGAAAGTTGCCCCAATAAAGCCCAATGACCGTCGCAGAAGTGGAGCGTTAATATACGCTCCCGGCGCTAACGCCTTAAGCCATGCGTCGATCCAGGGTGCCTGGCTATTTCGTCGCTTGTTGGTGGAGGCTGTGCCGGCAGGAAACCGGCGTTGGCTTTGGGCCGATGTAATAAATCACAGATCCCCTTTCTTCGCGCTTTGTTGCTTGCCATCTTGCGCTGTCGACTCAATCCGATGCTCGCCCATTCAGGTACCTCGATCTTACACACGGCTCGCCATGGCGTCTCACTTGGCTGAAGGCGGCCAGCCGAAACAGCAAGATGTCCAGCGCGGTTGGTTCTTGAGCGGGACGTGGCAAGCCGTTGCCAAGGACCTGAAATCCCCACGTGGGAGGCGAGGGTGCCTCTGGTTTCTTTACTTTCTCTGGCTGAGCACACTGACTAGCACGCTCATTTACCTTGTTTTATGGGGTGCCCGGCGGACCAGTTTTCCCACGGCTTGCTCGCCTAGCGGCGACTTTAGTCAGTACAATGACAATTTTAGCTGGTTCTCGCCGAATGGTTTCTTCCAAATCACATTTGCATTTGGCAAGCTAAATTTTACCAATGTCAAAATTATTGATATCGCTTGGGACTTGGTAAGATGGCTAAATATTTTCTACTTCAAATTCATTTTCGCTTTTCTTCTTCTAAACAATTGCCGAGCCGGTCTGACTTGCTTTTTCTGCTAATTAGGTTGTCGGCCGAGGAGGGCAGGTTCTAATATCCGCTGTCTCATGGGAAGCCTTCTCATACTATGTCACGACATCTATGGCAAGACTGCCGGCCACATTCACCACCTTTTGGATTGTCTTTTTGCAAAAGGAAACTTCATTCATGTCCACGTACCGACTAGTGCGAGATTTAAAGCGCCATCAGAGTCTCAGCTCCACGGCCGCCAAACTATTTATAGTTGGCACGGTAATCTTAACCATTACCTTCTCAACCCTCGCTAGTGCTATGACCGGTTATCTCTTTGAGTGCGGAAATGCTTGTGGGGCATCAACAAGCCAATACAAATGCCTTTATACACGTGATACCTGAAAGAGACTTCGAAAGCTAGCAATATTTGCTCAAAGATCGAGTACTGTTTTGCTTTTGGCAAACCGGGAGGACCCACAAGCATTTCCGCACTCAAAGAGATACCACGGTCATCAAAGCCTTTGTCACAGATACCCAAGGAAACTTGAGGCCATTTTCCTATTTAGCATACATCATCCATGATGGCAAACGAGTTGGTCTCACAGATGATTATTTTGTCCCCTTCGCTTCAAGGCCCGGAAAAAGTAAGCTGTCAATTTGCTTCATATGAGTGCGTGCCTAATAGACTTCTTTGCAGGAGACCCGTTGATAGATAGCCAAAATAACCAGGCCTTCCCTGGCAGATGTTGGGATACCTCACCTGACGATGATGTTGGATGTTATTTGCCCGTCAATGTATCAAACTGTAGGACTATAGCTTTATTGCGAATCCATGCCTTCCGCTGACTTTATTTTATAGATGTTTTCCAATATGGCTTTTTTGGGCTGAATGATACAGACTCCGTGTGGATGGATCAAAGACTTCAGGCTCCAACATTGAACATCTCAGGCTTCTACTTCATGAATCTTGAGGATGAATTATTTGGATATAATTGGAAAGATCCAAGAACAAATAAACATCCATTCCGAAACGGGTCTAGGCTGGCATATTTTGCCCATAACGACAACCAGGTATACAACATGACATATATCGAAGAGTTCGGACGTTGTCTGCCTGTCTCTGAGAATTCTGTGAGTTACATTTCGAGTCCAACCTCCGCGAGCATTCTTTGACAGCCAACCCACGGATAGAATAGCGATTTCGAATATCAATGGGGCTTTTCTTACATGCAACTCCTCATTTTGATGGCATTAGTTTGGGTATGGACTTTCGGAATAGGCCTCATGTTGCTGAATTGCCAGGCTAAAATGCCATTGCGTAATGAGATCGGGGAGCCGGTTGATCCTATACGCGGCTGGAGAGGCATTGTTCAACTTGCTGATGCTATACGAGATGAGCTCAAAGCTGTCGATGTTGACCTTGCAAAAGTAACCGATCGTGAAGTGGAGTCCAAAATCCAAAGGCTCTTAAATGGGGGCTCAATTGGTCTGCATGCTTCTCTCTCTGCGACCAAGTTTAGCTTTCGGAAGGCTCTTTTTGACTGGTGCAAAGCCGAGAAATGGTGGATCGCATTTCTTTTGGCATCTTGCTCTGCGGAAGTTTCCGCTATTGTACTGTGGGGGACCCCATCTGGCAGTTGTTTACTGGCTGGTACGCTTTTTGGGATGGTATTTGCTCTCTTGGTTGGAACCTCGATTAAAAGCCGAGCTGTGCTATTATTGAGCATTTGTCTACCATCAGCTGCTTTGGCGATTTTGTTTCATTATCTAGGCGCCCGCTTGTATTATTATTGGTGAAGATGCAATGTGGTTATTGATGGTATAATGGCTCCTATCTATCTTTGTAGTTACTGAAGCCTTCAGATTCAACCAGTGATTTTGACTTTAGGATCCACTATGCCTGAGTATCAAGGGGGTGTAAGAAAGATACAGGTGAAAAGACCCAAGTGGAACCAAGCGGAATATATATGAGCCTTAAGAAAGCTGTATATGTGGTGAAAATGGAGCGAGGTATGGTTGCAAAGGATCGAAACACATTTAGATTGGTTGCATAGGTGCTTTCTGTTGAAACATGGAGTTGGTTCTTTGATTGATATGGAAATAAACCTTCCAGAAATGGGTGACTACTGAGGCGGAACGATCTTGATTTTCTTTTGATATGAATAGTTTCAGGCTAAACAGCGTAATGTGTTTATATGACATTTGACCTGCTCTCGGTCTTCAGAATAGAGAAAACTGTATCAAATAGAAGGTGGTTAGCTACGCCAGGAGAACAAATACGAATATAAGTAGCTTAATCTTGGACTGAAGATTCATTGAGACCGTTGCTTAAAGCCAGACTACAGACGTCGAAATTTAATAGCAGAAGAGGAAATTTAGCCCATGCTTAACACACCGTCACTTTGAAAGTCACATCGCTCAGATGTGATTCAAGGAAATAACCCACTCCCACTCTTTGATATGAGCTACTAGGATTTCTTTGATCACTTGGTATGATCAAAAGCACCCAGTGTACCCTAGAACAATCTGGAGGTGGACTCTTCTCCTTCCCTATAACAACAGCGCGAAGATTCCGAAAAGTGTGCCCAAATGGCTCATCCAGTACAGTTCTAATGATCATCTCTTTCTCGCTCATTATTACATCTCTTGCTCTTACTGTCAGCTCCATGGAATTAGTACACTGAAAGGGACTGTCAAAGTCGTGGGTCCATTCCGCCCCATCCAAAGGCACATCCATGTAATCGATTGCGCCTGAATAGGCCATCCATGACCAGGTCGGAACACGACGATAGGAGACAAGATTGATTCTCCTTAAAATACTATTTTTCGCGCGTTGCCATAAAAGTCCCCTTTCAAGATAAGATTCAAAAATTCCATACCCTCCTTTGGTTTCAAATGTTCTCATGAGCCGATTCTCGAGGCCAGAGATACCTATCGGTCTGTCTGTAGGATTTGTGAAAAGAAGCTTGGAATATATCTGATATAGATGCTGAAATAAGAGAATTCTGCCACCTTTGACGTAATCAAGGGCGGATCGGGGAAAGTGGGAGTCTCCCAAGAAAGCGGCTTTGGAACTGAAGCGATGAGTATCATGAATACGATTACTTAGGATAGAACTTACTTGAACATTTTTTCAAGCGTCTCGCAATAAACACCCTTGCCACACTGCCAGTAAACCTGGGATGACGTGAAGTACAGGGATCGGCGAGATAGTGCTCTCTCTTGCAGAACCCACCCACGACTGCTCAGAACGGACTCTTCTACATCGGAATGGAAGTTGTCGATGGATTCGCAAACCCACATATTACCAGCTGAAACGGTTTTAATCTTGACACATTCTCGTTGTTTTCGCTGGTGCAAGAATCCCTCGATAGAAGAAGAGGCGGAGTTTGCTGAGAGGACGCAATAGGCCGAACTGAAGACATCCTCCATACGGACTGATTCTGCCTGCCAATCGATCTCGTCGTCTTGAACAATGCAAATAGAATCTATCCATAGATACTGAATATTAAGAAGCCTTGTGATGCGTATCGCGTCTTGGAATGTCTTTGGGAGATGATCATACTCGATATGTTGTCTGAGTTGCCCAAGGTTACGCTTATATAAGCAGAAGTTTTGACTGTCTTCAAGCCTCCCCCAGCAATGGCTAAGTGCGATATATTCACCCACCTCTGAAGCAAAGTCTATAAGACGCAGACATTCACTTCCCAAACCGCCCACATCAATGACACGGGTAGGTCGTTGGGCGGCTGTTTCATTTTTTTCTCTTGACATGCAGTCATGTGACTCGTCGCAGACCCTAAGCCATTCTTTAAATAGCAACACCTGGCTTTTGCTACCGTGATCAGGCAGCACAGGAAAGCCGAGTTGGGCCGTAGCGGAAGGTGACAAGGTGGAGTCATCTACTGTTAATCAGCTAAGATCCCGAAAACCCTCTAAGATAGAGCGAAATAGAGCGAATATTGCGTGTCCATACCTAGATCAGCGTAAATAGAAAGGGCTGTTGCACCGGTATTGAGGTCCTGAAAGGTAGAGCCGACTCGCGTTAAAATGACCAGCGGCCGGTTCATTAACCCAAGGTTCTTAGCGACACGATATACCAGCAAACAAAGGTTGCAGTGGGGTGCCTTTTTATCTAAGCTGGATGGCTCATAAATGAGTTTAGCTTCTTGAGATTCCAAATTCCGAGACTGACACTCTTCACAGAGGCTCGTGCATGGTTCTGGTGGCTTTTTCCTATCCCAACTCAACTTGTTGAAGAGATTGCGACTGAAAAGGTCATCACGCTCCATCTTCCACACAGTATTTAATCGCTGGAGTTGCTAATCAAAACATTAGATCAATTGCCTGAAGGCTCTGTCACTTCCGATCTTACTTACTTGCTAAATATTGTTATTTTCTTATCTTGCCCGTTTTCTTGCCCGGTTTACTTACTACCTATATGCCCGAACTGTTAAAAGGGGCCTGGTTTGTTTTAGAAAGTTCAAGATAGTCTCACATTCTGTTCATGAAGGAATTTTATTGGTCAATCTGATATCGAGCTGAATAGACAGGGGTCATTTCTTTTGACGTACATACTAAGATTCTGTTAGCAGCGGATAAAAGTGAACTTTTGTGTGAACGGGCATATTAACTGACTTCTGATGCGGCGATGGTCCTGCTGGTGTCGATACCCAATGGAAAAGAGTCAAGGTACACTCCAGCAGACCTTTTAGGGCGTTGCAAATAATCGGGTCGCCGTGATGATCCCCGAGGACTCGGGCTGGACACTCTCTTTTTTTGGCTGCTCTGTCCATTCAAGTATGGTTCACTACTTTTCGCGTTGTTATGAATTTCATCCATCAATTGGAGAAGCTCATTTGCTCGTGCCCGTGTATGTTGGCTTGGTCCACCGTTACCTTCCAACTCTACTCGTAGCAGCCGGTTCCTAACCACCCAAAGTAAATGTGCTAGTGCGCTTCCTGTGGTTTTGTCATAAAGGTTCAACTGGGTTTCCAGAGTTTCCATAGCCTTGTCGACCGTGTCATGAACGCAGGGCGCCCCGTTCTTCGTCGACCAGAATGGCGTGGACTTTGCGTTTTCATTAAACTTGCTGAGACCATCCGATCCTTGGCACAGCCAGATAAGAAGCTCGAGATAAATGCACCCAAGCGGCCAAATATCAAAATCACGGGACCGAGCATCGACTTTGTTTTCAGACTCAGGTGGTTCGTAGCGAAGGGTTCCAGTGATGGTTTCTGTAGCTACTCCGCGGCTTCTCGTCTCCTTGATATGCACTTTTGCAAGGCCCATATCGGCGATTTTTAATACTCCTGGATCTTTACCATCTTTTTGGTGAAACCAAAGAATGTTTTCTGGTTTTATATCCCCGTGACGACAATTGACATCGTGAAGTGTCTTGACTGCGCTAGCGAGCCCGCACATTTGTCTGAGGCACCACAAAACGATGTCTTTATCATTTCTAGGGGGCCCTGAGATATCGCGGGAGATTTTGTGCCAGAATTCCCTCAGATTCCCCCCTTGGGCCCATGGGAATACGAGATAATAGTGTAGGCCGCGCGCGAATGTAGCGATTGGCTTGATGAGATGATCGTGGTCCGTATCGCCGATGACGCGGAGAGTCTTCGATTCTTGAACAAAATATTTGACGTGGTTTCGATCGAGTTGCTTGACGGCTACTAGAGGGGCCGTTGCCTAAATTTACAACGTCTTGTCAATAAACGCTTGCTTTCTTCGATTGTGAACATAGTTTACCTGTACTCCTTGGTGCGCAACATGCATTTGGTATTGGTTGACTTGACTAGAAAACCCACTTCTCCTCTTGATCAGGTAGCTTTGGGTGAGAGGTAATGGCCTGGACTCATGAAATGTTTGATCCAAAGAGTCGTGAATAAAAACGGGAGCCAAAAACTTCCATTGATGGGCCTTAAAATGCTCCAGAATGTTATCGTCCCAGTCCGATTCTTCGGAAAAGGCACTCCATCGCTGGTTGCCAATGGAGAGGTCGTTCTCGGATTGTTTTCCAACCTCGTACAAAAGCTTTGCGGAGGAATCACTTAGTTTCACCAGACCAATAGGGAGACAAGTGTCATCAAAGCCACATTTACGAAGGCTATGTAGAGCTTGAAGATTGCCGATGAGAGCAAGGATCAAAAATGATCGTTTCCCTCTGCCTGATGCAAATTGAACGCAACCCGTGCAACAAGGCAATTTCATCTCAGCAAAGGTGCCCTGGACTATCTTTGCTGATGTGTATTCGCGGATGAGATCCTCTGGGAGAAACTCTTGTGATGGATTCATGGCGTTAGGCATTAGGGAAGTGCGGATGCGCCTGTTCAGTGATATTGCTTTGACGGATGTCATGATTAACAAAGTCGTTGGGATAAGACCATTCGAGTTTGTGCATATAGAGTGGCCTGGGTTCTAATGTGTTCGTCAACTCCGGGAGCTGAAGACTATAGAGTGGTAGAAAAAGAGAAGTCAATTCCTTTTTTTTTCAATTGCTGTAATTGAGAGTCAAACGGATTCACAAATCAATTCAATTGTCACACCGAAAGAGCTTCAGAGAGGGGATGCGTTCAGCTTTAATAACGCTGCACCGTCACCGATGCAGCCAGGCAAGTCGCGCATTAGAAATCAAAGATTTATTGGGGGTCTGATATCTGGTGCATGCACCAAACCAACATTGTTCCAATTGCCGGTCGTGATAACAGACCAAGGCAACCATAGTAGTCTGCTGACCCGAAATGCGCGCAACTGTAAGCAGGCAGTGTGGATGGCGCATGTTGGCGCCATAGATGATGCATGAATATTGCAACCCCGCGCAGTCCCCCAGCGCTGGCTAACCATGCGAACCATTTTGGATAACGATGGGTGAATTGGGCTCTCACTGATCAAACATCGCGACCGATCAAAATTAGGTTTGAAATGTTATCTGCCCAAATCCCAGCGATGTCAATGGCTTCAATTTAGTTTCGAGATGCAATTTGCGCATCAAATTCTCTCTTCCTTTTAACATATGTCCGCCAATTCTCTTCGAAGCTCCAATTGGGTTTGTGGAGGTACGTGGAGTGTCCGGTTGTTCTTGTCCACGACCCATGTCCGTGCAAGCCACCCAGATATGTGATTACAAATAAGGTGTGGATTGAAGGTAGCATTTTATTTTATCGGCTCGTTCGTCTTAACATGTATCGTCGTCTCGTTGTCTCATAAATGCTTCGTGCAGCAGCGATTATTCCCGAACCTCACACCATCCCGGAAGCGCGACCTACAAATAGTTCAGTAAGTATCATGCCAGTGCAATAAATCGATCTTAGCTTCTAACCGAATCCAGCTTTTCCTGGCTTGCATTAAGTTGGACATTGTAAAAGTTATGCAACATCACGACCCGGAATGTGCCGTCATCAAAATTCTGGCTAAGAAATCGACTGAGCTGTCGCTGACTCACTGTTCGGGAGTGTATGCGATATGTTTGTTGCCGGCTAACTGTCTTTGTGCTGGGAACAGGATGAACAGACATTATTATGCTGAAGGTTTAGGCAATGGATTGGTAATGCAGATGGTTGAGGCCAAGTCAAATAGAAGAGAAATCAGAGGGCAATTTCTCTTCATCAAAATTCAAGCAGTATAAGACCATATTAAAACCAGGGAAAAGGGGGCTGATCCTCCAGACTAAATCTTACTACAAAGCAATCAACGCGCCGGCATCCGCCTCCGTATGCCGATGCGACATGTCTGTCCTACGACATGCATCTGTAAGGCCCCCCATAAACTAACTAACAAATCTCAATTTGCCCCGCTGGCCTGAGGCGAAGTGTAAAAATGACAGGGTTCTCAAGTTTGACAGGAAGCTAAGAGGTGGTCAAATCGACGCATGTCTCGTTGGGGACCTTAGAGACACCCTGATTAGTGACTGCGGGGTCTTGGGTGAGGCAGACTTCGCCTCGCTAATCAAAATGTGCCCGATGACATGAGGCGCATGTCTGCCTTGCTGGAGCGGCTGATTGGGGCCACATGATGAGTGGCGGTTGAGGGTGCATAACAAAAGTACCTCGAGCCTGGTTTTCAAGCCCCCAACATTTGGAGGTCTATTACCACCCATTCCATGCAGTGATGCGGCGTGGACGCGCCATTGCCTTGTTAAGGCAGCGCTTCACGGGAAGAGAAATAAGAGAAAGGTTTTAATGCTGCCTTTTTAGCTTTCATTATCAGATGGTCCTTTGACGGGTAATATAGGCAGGGAGAAACCTTCGCGTATTGCCACCTGCAGAGTGGCACAGCTCATTATGTTGTGTGTGTGGGAGGGCAGACGAAGGCAGCCAGCTGATGCTGTGAGGGTGGCGGTGAATAGGCTGACAGAGCCCGATACGAGTCTGAATGTGCAAATCAAAGCGCCGAGAAAACGCGCCGATGCTGGTCTCTTGCTGACCCATGTTTCTTCATCGAGTCTAGTGTATAAGCCTTTGATAAGAGTTCATTTCGAATTCGCCATTACCTAACTCACCAATGCATGTTCCATTTACCGAGAGCAAATCAGTGTAACCGGGCCTCACCATTGACATGCTACCTGCCATAGGTCTAAAGCTCCGCATCACATTCTTGGCGGCATCCCCTGTTGTATGTATCCATTAGGCGTGTGCGGATGCTTTTTGCACGTTCCGGCCACAGTTTTCCATGACCCTGGACCAAAAAAGCCTGCTATTTAGCCTACACCGGGAGCCTCGTCCCCTGACACAACATCCTAAGCGCGCGGCTCTATTTTGGCCACCTTTAGAATCTGTAATAACTCCAGTCGGCTGCTCTGGAACGGGGCAGACTGTCGGATTTTCAAACATGAACTTTTCAGCCTTGGGGCCGCCAATAACGAACCCATATTTGAATTCTGCACATGTTGCCACCCTCAGCCCCGTAGCCAGCGGCAAATTATAGCATTAAATAACAGCCAATTTCCCATTTATACATAAGGGAAATGCCTATGAGAGGGAGTAAATGAAAGGGCAGCTCTTTAGCTTCTTCCATTCAATATCTTCAAACGCTTTTCATACCACTTCTCAACCTAAAGGCCGATATCTGCCCGTCATTTCAGAGTAGTCAGCACCAACTTTAAGGTGCATTGGGACTGCGGACCGTGGCTCTCGAAGTGCCAACACCAAATACTCACAAACATCCACAAACAATCCAACAAAGACCTCAACCAACCCCAGCAGAATGGCGGTCGATAAGAAGAAGCAAATGGCTTCCAACGAGCCTCATCACCCACCAGCTAAAGGCTCGATGATAGCAGACGATCACAAAAAGCTGACTCGACCAGTCGATCAAAAAGCAGTCCAACGCGCCAAGGTTGATCTCGCTCGAACAATAAGAAAATCTAGAAAATCGTCTGCATATCAAATAGCAGAGAGAACAGAATTTCTTCCCGTCTCCGAACTCGATACTATTATAAATCATGACAATATTCAGAGTCACCAAGCAACCATCTGCCCTGACATTACAGAAGCAGAGCTTAGCAGCCTTAGCCTGAATGTTCGAAACGACGAGGAAGAAGTTGATTTGCGCCGAATATTCGCCATTCTAACTTTGATAAAGAAGACTGCTAGTATATCTGATTTCATTGCAGCAGGGATAAATGACTCTCACCTGCCTTTGGAATTCAGTTGGAAATCAGAAAAGTTCGAGGTGGTTTGGCCTGGCAATAACACGCACATTGCCCTCTTTGATACCTGGTCAGAACTCGAATGCGATTTCTTTAAGAGCAATCAACGCTGTATGCTGGCACCTGTCTTCAAGCCTGAAAATGGTGAAATAAGAGTCCACACAATAGGACAACACAGTGTCCTTCCTTTTCTCGAATATGAGAAGATGGGTGAGGGTGGCTATGGTAACGTTTTCAAAGTCAAAATCCATCCAAGCCATCACAAATTCGGCCCCTCAGCGGTAAGGCTCCGGTTTATTTCTATGGTGAACTCTGCTAATACACATCAAGTACTGTGATGATGAGAATCCGTATTTCGCCATTAAGACATTGCGATTGAAGGGGCGCAAGGAGTTTAATCAAGAGGTGGAAGCGTTGAGAAAGGTCAGCTGCGTTGCCAGACCAAATCCACATCTCATCAAACTCCTTTTCGCCTATGAAATTGGGGACACCTACCACCTTCTCTTCAATTGTGCCGACAGCAACCTGCGACAGTACTGGGAACAAAACAGCAGCCAGGAATCAACTCTGGAGCGGGCACATTGGTTCATTGAACAGTGCTTAGGGCTTGCCGGGGGCCTAAGAAAAATCCACCGCACTCGTACCTCATTATGTAACAGGGACGGGAAACCGGTTCCAGCCGGGGCTGAGCGTGAAAAGAACATGGGCCGCCATGGAGACCTCAAACCAGAAAACATCTTGTGCTTCCGCAAGGATGGGAAAGTCCATCTCGTGATCAGCGACTTTGGGTTTTCACGATATCATTCGCCTGAATCTCAATCCAATGATCAGGCGGCAGGGTGGACCGGAGCATATCGACCCCCAGAGTGCGATATGAAGCACCCCATCAGTCAACGCTACGATATTTGGACCCTGGGTTGTGTTTTCCTCATTTTCATTTCATGGTTTGTCCTGGACTACGAGACGGGCGTTAAGAAATTTGCTGAAGCGCGTGCCGAGGACGATATTCCCATTCACAATCAGCTTTTCAAAGAGGACAAATTCTTCAATATCCAGGATGGTAAACCGGAGATTAAAGCCTCTGTCAAGAATGTGAGTCGAATGCTGCTCTCCCGGTTCATGCTATTTCACAAAATACTCACGCTTACAGTGGATTTCCAAAATCAGAGCATCCAAAACATGTCCCCCCTTTGTCAGAAGGTTTTTGGATTTAATAGAAGAGAGTCTTCTGGTTCCAATTTCTGGTGACCGTCGCAATTCAGATTACATTTGCCGCGAGCTCCAATCGATTAGAGATGGCTGCCGGAAGTGTGCGGGTTGTTGTCTCGTTCGGGACACTCACTCATGTCAAGAAGAGGTCAATATCCCAAGTAAACGAAAGCATTGTATGTATTCCTAGGAAAATATTAGCTTCGAGTAGCTTCGAGCTGGCTCGGGGATGAAGCAGCACGCAGATGATAAACCATACCAACTTAATCAAAGCGGTGACAACCCTACGTTGAGTCACCCAAATAATGAAAGCCTCGAGAGCCAAGCATATCGGCATTCTAGTCAGCCGAAGAAAGCTCGGTTTGAAATACCAGAATCAAGTCTAAGCCCTAAAAACGGAGATAGATGGAAGTCTTTGGTAGACAAGGTTTGAATTCATTCTCATTCCCAACAAAGCATAATGAAGAATATTCCAAGACAAACATTCTTTCATCATGATGTCATACCCTCATCGGATACGTCAGATGAAGATGAAATGCAAATGGAAACAGCCATCACGACAGCTCCTACAACGACCGAAAAAACAGAAGTAGAAGGGGACTTCTCATCCGACAAACCAGTACAAGACAACGGTCGTGCATTAGAAAACTTCATGCAGCCAAATCAATCACTAAAGCAGGATTTGATGACAGCAACCACAATAAATATTGGAAAGTGTGATTCTAAAACCCAAACAGCCAAGAACAAACTATCGGTGCTAGTCAATGAACTAACATCCATCTGGCTCAGGCCTTCAGCACGGCGCAGTGACTTGAGCAAATGCTCGGCCCTTTTCTTGATCAGTCTGGTCATGCTCATCTTCATGACTTTTAGTCGGAACCCTTAGTTAGCCGATCTCTATGTCTAATTCAGGAGCGGCGGACAAGCAACCTAGTCTTTTGTGGGAATCAGCATAATCACGAATAATTAGCAGGATAATATATGATGTTTTAGAATTGGAATGGGAGCACTTAATCTTATACATAAACCAGTCTATAGTTCACTCAGAATACGTGAAACGACAGGCGTCTCTTCTAGTGGCATGTGTTGGGTAATGAGGCGAATGAGGGGCCATGGCCACTTTCCCCTAATGGCATCAAAAAGATTTACCGGGAAGCACCCAAAACAAAGAAAAAGTCGTTCTATTGTTGAGATTCCTATTAAATAAGAATCAATAAATATAAATTCGCAACCCCGGCAAATAGAAAGTCCCATGTTTTCAAGAAACCCGGTTGAAAAAGGTCGCACGAATTTACCCCACATTAGCCAAGGAACCTTGGTTGCCGACCGCCTCACCTTATCCGATGGTTGACTAATCAGACTTAGCGAACCCTCCAAACATATTTACCGAAGCCGAAATATGCAAACCACATGATATATCACAATAGCCATTGATCGGATACCATGCGTGTATTTCACATCAAGTCATTATTTTGTGACTTCGTGGTGGCGTTCACCGCCCTAGTCGCAACCACCTCCGCACTTGACTTTGAGGCTCAGATGCAACATGCCCTCGTCGAAACCTTCTCCAACGACTCGAGTGCCCGGGTTCTGCTCGTAAAACACTATAAATCAGGCGATTATCTACTCCCAACCGAATCTACAAACGGCCCTGTTGTCTCGCGGGCCAAAGAAGGCGTCACGGTGGTCAAGCTTTTCATCCGCACAAATGGCCCCGCACCGGAAATACCATCTCCTGATGCCGGAACCGATGTCGGATTGGAGATGTGGTTTCCGGATCGTCTCGCATGGAACGGCCGCATTTTTAACTTTTTAGACGGAGGCTTCCAGGGCAGCCCTCAGGTTACAGATACTGAGGTTTCGGTATACCAGGGCATGCTGCAACGCCAAAATGCTGTCTTCGCTTCAGAGTCGGGGTATGTTGTCGCCACCACAGATGGTGGCCACGCCAATCCAAAGGGGGTTGAAGATATGCAGTATCTCTTGAATTCAGATGGCTCCTGGAATATTGAGGGCTGGAAAAATATTGCATGGCAGTCGACTCATCTTCTATCGACCAAGTCCAAAGCATTAGCTGCCGCATACTACGGAGAACCTGCAAACTACACGTACCTCTACGGATGCTCCACAGGTGGTCGTGCCGTGTACCAAAGCGCGCAAATGTTCCCTGGGGATTACGACGGCCTGCTTGCTTCTTGTCCATCAATTACGCAGTCGCGCCTATTTCCATCGTTGGGGCACCCTTACATCGTCGTGAACAACGACCTCGGCAATCAATCCAGGCTCACCGAAACACAGCTCGAGATTGTTTCTCAGAGAGCACTAGAGCACAGCGACACTGAGATTACTGGCGAACACGACGGCTACTTCAGCACGACCAAGAACTCTTACAATCCCACCAAAGATTTATCAATCATATCGACCAAGGATGGCGGTAATTGCACCGAATCCTGGGCACTGACACGGGTTCAGTGCCAGGCCATCAACAAGGTCTGGTACGGCCCCACACTCAACGGTTCAGTGCCCGATCCCGCCGTTTGGAACGGAGCTGGCTGGGATCAGCCCCAGCATCAGATCTGGTGGGGCAAGATCCGGGGGACCAAGCTTTCTTTTTTCAATATTAAGCGAAAGATTGTCGGCAACTATCTTGCTGTGGTTTTCAAGGACCCGTCGCTGGCACCGGCGGACTGGAAACACCCACTAGGACCTAGCTCAGATGCGTGGGCCAGTTGGTCGCATGAGAAGTATGCTCAAGCAATGCTCGAAGCCCAAAAGCTGGACCGCGAAGTGTTCCATATGGATGCAGATAGCCCAGACATGAAGGCCTTGAGCGAAACGGGAGCCAAGATGATCACCTATCACTCGTTTGCCGACGCTGGTGTTGCTCCACAAAGCGCCATTGCCTACTTTCACAAGTCATTGGATACGATCGGCTCCCAAGAGCAATTAAACGATTTCCACCGGCTTTTCCTAGTCCCCGGCCAGGATCACTGTTCACGATCTGCAGGAGTGGTCGGAAACGCCAATCCGCCCATCCCGACGGTGGAAGAATGGCTGGAGTTGCTGGTGAAATGGGTAGAGAAGGGGACCGCGCCCCGTCAGATCACGGCGCATTCTGTCGACAACAAAGTAAGCAGACCTATATGCAACTACCCAAATCTTCCGAAGTACAATGGGCATGGTGATATTAGTACTGCATCCAGCTATACCTGTTGATTCTTGCAAGACAGCCTATGCAAGGGTAGTTCCCCCAGCCCGCATTAACTCAAGAGGCTTTTAGTCATGAGCTCAAAAGCACAAAATAGGGAATAGTAGATAAATACACATGAATAAGGATTATTAATCAGCTTTCATCATATTCAACCAGTTTCGAGTAAAAGGCAACAGCTTGATGTCGCTTAGCAAATTATCCGATCAATGTGCAGAACGGCACTTTCACTCAAGCTCCAAAACGCAAGACATGATGTGATCACGCTCGGACTTGACCCGGGAAAGGGTTCCGGTAATCAAGTCTGTGTGCTCAAGCGATGAGGGCTTTCGATAGCCTCTTCACATGGGAAGTCTAGATCTATCGTTTGCATCGCTAACTGGGCCAATCCGATTTGTCGGATCAGTCAGTGACAGCGGCTTTTGCGCTCCAGCACCTGCCCGGGCAACGGAAACGACCCGCGCTAGCAGGAATCCGATCGAGCTAACCGAGGGTCTCGAGCAGCTCGACATTCCACGGCATGGCCAGCAGACACGGGCCAAGAAGGCCCAGTCCAAATCGCCCATGGCAGGGGAACATGCTAAAGATTTTTGCCGCACCAAATTAGCTGGCTTTTAGCCCCCTATTTTCAATCTCACCAATCCGGGACCTGTGTCCCTTTGCGGTAAAATGGCCAGTGCTCAGGCGGCGCTAATTTAGCGGGTTTAGCATTTACGACGAGCGCGATCACGCCAAGTACCTAATCGAAATGAGCGAGGGGGAGCCCAGGCAGTCGGCCTGTCTACGCTCACACGGGCGTGCTAGCGTTGTTGGTGATTGTGGGTTTTGGCCGATGGCGTGGCTGATGGTGGGCTAATTACTGTACGCCTCATCGCAGGACTGACACAAGCCTGTGATATGATTGGGCCCCCTCAGGCGAATCCAACCACCATGTGGTACAGGGTAAATGCACATGTTTGCTGGATATTCAGTGCCGTTTGTCATTAGAAGAAGAACAAAGTCTTAATGACCATGGCAATTGAAAATCTAACCTTTTTTTTTTTTTAATTCATTCGTGTTTTTTGGAAGGGTTTTTTTGAGTGTGATCAAGCCGCATGCACATCATCGTTGTGTTTGGATCAGCTTTCTTTTCGTGTCCACAGTTCCGGGGGAAAATTCCCCGAATGGTTAGCTCTCATTTTATATTGCTTTCTGAGGATAGCTCATCGCGTATGTGTGCCACCAAGTCGCTATTTCTTTTCGACATGCATGTCTCGAGCTAAAATCGATGATTGAACTCCCAAACCAACACAATCCTGTCACTGGATTGATGAGATCCTGCATTAGGGCAGACCATTTGGGAATCCAGGCCTTTGTATCAGACCATGTTCTTTATGTAACCAGTAAGAGTGCGCTGTAGCCACCTTAGCTGCATGAAATCTACCCAATATCTTCGCATGGCCTGTCAAAAATGAGGCAGGCTGGGATAATCATGCCACTAGTGGAAGCAAGCACGTGGGAGAAATCATCTCGCCTTGCTCCCGCTTACCCGTCACAATGGGGCGCGTCGCGGAAATGGCTGCTGCCTGTCAGCTGTGAAGATGACCTCTTCGCATCTCTTAGCGACAAATTGAGTTGAACGAGATTTTGCTGTCAGACACTGATATCTCAAAGGCTATTTGCACATGACATTCACGAAAATTGAAAAAGATGTTGGGGTTATTGGAAGAATCATATTATTGTAATAAAGTTAACTCGCTTATATGTATGTAATTCCATCGCCAAAATAAGAAATATCGTTATTTTATTCGTCATTATTACCATATCATTTACACTGGCTCAAATGGAGCCGTCGGTTCTTTGCTCGCGGGGCGGCTTTGTTGTTGAGCTAGCTCCATATCCGAGAGCTCGACCTCATTCACTTCCTCCTCGTGCTTTGTCGTAATGGATCGATTTGTGTGGATTGAGATGCCTGCATGCGATCCCTGTTTCTTGGAGCTCACTGCGGACCTCCTGGATATGTGCGAAATATTGGCATAGCTGGAGTTGTCCTTTGCCGTGTTGCCAAATTGTTTTGGGAACATCTTGACAAGAAGGGATCGGATGGCAGGCATGCAGGCGCAGATGATACCAACAGGCACTTCGATGTCGCTCCAGTAGGCAACTGCAACGTAATCCTCTGATGAATCGTTAGACGCAAAGCTTGCGCTCTGAAGATGGAAATACTTACGGGTGACATTCTTGGTGGTGGCATAATACGCCAAAGATTGCAATCGAAGGACACTCACAATGGTAACGCTTTCGGGATTGTTAGCAAGGCAGATCATGATGAATGCAAGAGCGAACACTTACAAGATACCAACACTGAACATCATCATAGCCTGAATCTTCTTCGTGAGAGAGAGGTTGAGTTTGTAGAGCTCCGGAATTGGAATTGCTAGGGCCGCCACGTCGAGGAAAATAGTGACAGCAGCTGCTGTCCATCCTTGAACGTTGATGTTGTTGCACTTGGTAGGGAACTCGCCGTCCCAGCCCCTCCAGGCACCCTCGATTGGATAACATTGGAAGATGGAGATGACCTCCCATACGATCAAGAAGGCAATGTTGAACCAGATACAGAACCAGCACATGATGCGTGTTTTCTTGTTGGGGAACACTCTCAGATAGAAGAGCAGGATCGAGATTTTGGTCAGTGGGAGAGCAGCCAAGTAGATGAGTTCATCCCAAAAGAAGTACTGTAAGTGCTCGTGTTAGGTCACTCGTGTTGATCTCGTGCACCATAAGCGTACTCACGTAAAGGAACAAGGTGATGTTGTCGGGGTCGACATGCCAGATATCTTGACCCAAGGCGACTTTGGCGACTAGAAGGGAATTGTTAATGCTGATAGGCGCGAGGGAAAGTAGTGTTACTCACTTGGAAACGCCATTCCGTTGAGAGCTATCATCAAGATCTGCAGGTTGTGTGAGCGGGATGTGAAGCTAGCGCGTGTCGCGAATTGACTAACCACTGCAACGAGCAAAACCCAGTCGTCAGCCCCCCATGTTTGAGAGCTCACAAAGAGTCGAGCTATCACTCTGAGAATAAAGAAGAATAGGCCGAGCGCAAGGAATACGGTGCCAACCGTCCATACTACGGCTCTTCGATCCGTCCGTGGTGCGTTGCACGTGTCCTTGGAATACCGCATGACCGCTTCGGGATGTTAATTCCGACCATTTCCAAGCAGATAAGAAGTACCTACCAAGCGATTCCCGGATTGTGCAGTTGGATTGGACGCATTCTGAAATGAGATCGTTCAACTTGGTGTTCTCGCAGATGCAGGTGGTATTGGTGAGCAGGCAATCCGAGTTGATAACCTCTTGTGTGATGCATTGCAGCTGTGGGTTGTCAGTCAGATGTGCTCGTGTCAGATTAAGGGGGCAGTCAGCGCCCAAGAGCACTCACACCACACGATGGAAGGGTATCGGAGCTCGCATCAGTAGCTTCCACGCCGATCCAGAGCGTGGCCAGGATTATGGCAACAAATAAAAGGACATGCATGGTTTCACTTGCTTCTAGACAGATGACACGACGAGGTAGACGAGAAAAGGAAAAAAGGGAACAGAATATGCGAGCTTAATATGATCGACGTGCAGTCTTAGCTTCTCCTCGGAGGAGGACTGCCCACTCTGCTCAAGTGTTGTCGGCCCAGCGCCACGCCCACTAGTGTTTCGTTTCGTTTCAAGACCCCATATCCACCCCCCTCTGAACCGGCTTGCCACGAGGAGGAGCGCACCGCAAGGGGGGCTGGCTAGCTCAGGCAACTCGACTCTTACAGTTCCGAGGAACGACGTTCACGGTTCTTCGGAAGCGTAGTGGGCGACCAACGGCTCTAGCCTATCATACACGCAACGCCACAAGCGAGGCG
This sequence comes from Calonectria honghensis, assembly GCA_013403855.1. NCBI lineage: Eukaryota > Fungi > Ascomycota > Sordariomycetes > Hypocreales > Nectriaceae > Calonectria > Calonectria honghensis. The sequence goes on along the minus strand of VTGB01000043.1, from coordinate 310,433 downwards.
TTCGCGACACTGGGATGAGGGATGATCCCACGACCTGACGCTAATGCAGCAAGGCGGGACAAAATATTCGTTTTGCTCGGATGCTGCACGACAAACGCCCCTGGGCCAAGTTGCTTAGAGTGGATAGATAGATAATGTAATCGAGAGGGCCCTGCCGATCTCCTGAACCCTGCCCTTATTTTTTGCCCAAAAGCATAACTAATTCTCCGTCCTAGTACGCGTATCTCTTCAGGGGCGGTCCTTGCTAGCGGGTGATCAGAGGGACAGATCTTGATGACTGCCTCGCAGCACCGCATTTAATTGCCCATATGTGCAGACGCGTCCAAGCGGTGGCTAGTGCCATCGTTCGGGGGATCTCGACCGCGGGAGAGGCCGTCGCGAAGATTCCGTGTCATGATTCCCGCTTGCCTTCAGCACGCGCCACGGGGGCGATCAGACCGTCCACCATCCCGACCTTTGTCGGGGGGGTAGGGGAGGCAAGGGAAGTGGGAGGGCACATGGCGAGCCGAGCTCGTCGATATCCTGACGCGTCCATCTCGAAGCTCGGAGTCGTCCCGGATCTGCGCTGGATAGCAACCGCAGTTTCGGACACGGCAGCAGACGAACCGTTGCTCTGTTCGAAACGTGCCGCTGCGGGCTCCCTGTTCTTGTTCCCACATTTTCCTCAGGAGAAGCAAAAAGGCTGGCGGTAACCGCCTCTGTACTAGCCCCATTCCCGTAGGGCTCCCCCAACCTGCACGCAAATGTCGCGAGGCGTCCACGTCCGGTTTAGCTCGGCGCAGAAGAACTTGGGTTAATTCCCACTGGGGGGGGGGGAGACCGCTCCCCTTTCGCCCAGGCCGGCCGTCCGCTTTGACCAGCGAGGCTGGGCCCGTGCTGACTGCGCTTTGAAACATCGGCGACTCGATAGTAACCACGGCTGAACCGCTAACACCAACTCTCGTCGCCACTCGTATGACTAGGGCACACTCTTCGGTCGGCCGATGCTGCCCAGACTGTGCATGGCGCAGGCGCCTCGCTTCGCACATGCGATCCGCGCCTGTTCGACATGAATCGGTGCCTTGAAGCTATGACAGCGAGCACAGGCTCGCTCTGGGGTAATTAGTATTTCGCATGCCAAGCGCCCTCCATTGTTTGATATAGTGGTGGCCAAGAAGGGATCAGCGCTATTTCCAATCCCTTTATTCTTCTGCACCCACTCTCCCGAGCTAGATCTCCTTCGCGTCTTCCTTCATCTACCTGTCGCGGCATCATGAAGTTCCAGGCGCTGCTCTCCGTTTTGCCGTACCTGGGTAGCCAGGTCCACGCCTTCCCTGCTTACAATGAAGAGCCAAGGTCGGCGCCCGCGTCCCAGGCGCACGAGTCGTTCGAGAAGAGACTCCTTTTCGACCCCATGACAACACCCGTCGAGAACAGCGGCGTGCACCAGTACATCGCGCCCAACTTTGCGAACGGCGACCAGCGAGGGCCATGCCCTGCGTTAAACGTGCTGGCGAACCATGGCTACATCAACCGAAACGGCGTCGACAGCCTCGTCAATATTCTGGCCGGTATTAATACCGTCTTCGGGATGGGCCCAGCCCTTGGAGGCTTCCTGTGCGCCATGGGAACCGTGTTTGCAGGCAATCCCGTGTCTCTTACTCCGGGTTTCTCGATTGGAAACACCCCTACTGGATATCAAAACCTGTTGGGCAACCTGCTTGGCCTGCTGGGCGCGCCCCGAGGTCTAAATGGGTCGCACAACCTCATTGAAGGCGATTCATCCAATACACGAGGTGACCTTTACATGGGAGGAGATGCCTCCACAATGGTCATGTCGCAATTCATGTCCTTTTATAATCTTTCTCCTGGTGAGGGGTCTTATACTTTTGATCTCTATGTGGACCGAGCTGCATCCCGTTTTGACGAGTCCATTGCGAATGATCCCAACTTCTACTATGGACCATTTACCGGCATGGTTGCTCGCAATGCCGGCTACCTCTTTGCTTCGCGTCTGTTCGCCAACTATTCCGCAGCTAACCCTCTCACCGGTGTCTTGAGTAAGTAGCTGCAGTGGACCAAGATTCTATTTTACAAGGCTGACTGTTTTGCAGACAAGAAGACTTTGAAATCCTTCTATGGCGTCACGGGTGATGATAATAATCTTGTCTACAAGGTCGGCACAGAGAGAATTCCAGATAACTGGTTTCGCACACCCATTGACTACGACTCCCCTGCATTTGAACTGGATCTTGTGTACCTCTTCGCAAAGTACCCCAAGCTTGCGAGGTATGTGAAGTATAAAACTAGACGACCGCAGCGGAGTGCTAATGATCAATCTAGTATTGGTGGCAACATGGGAAGAGTCAACAGTTTCGCTGGCGTCGACATGACTGATCTGACTGGTGGCTTGTGGAACGCGGGGAGCATGTTTACCTCCAACAACCTTTTGTGTTTCGCGTTCCAGGCCGTCAAGATGCTATCGCCAAACGCTCTCTCAAGCATCTTTTCCATTCTCAACGCCCCATTGAGTATTCTTACGAGCGCTCTGAACACAGCCATGTTGAACTTGTCATGTCCTGCTTACAAAGATCTAATGGTTGGAGGCAAGAGCTTCGAGGTCTATGCGAAGCAGACGTATCCTGGTGTGAAAAAGTCTGGATTCTGCCTTTAAAACTTTCTTGATTCTTTTTTTGTTTTGGGTTAGCGAGTTCATTGCCTCATCTGGGCAAGCTGTGATATTGAAGTGGAGTCTGCGAGAATTTGCGAAGGGGCTAGCCTGGCTTGTACAAAATGTATCATTCTTATGGTAGACATATTATTAACTGTATATTCTTGATACCTACAGTTGCCTATGAAGTAGTCGCACAAGGGCGCCTATATACCTTGATTACATCACATACACCTTAAATTGGACAATAGGTATGGTTTCTTTTCGGAAATCTTTGCAGAGAAGTCAGCCTTGAAGCATCACTATACGGCTCTGATGACTCAATAATGCCGCTAGCCATTGGTGTTGATGTCGGGGCAAATTCAACTTTTCGCTTGGTGAAGAATTCACTACCAAGACCACATGGCCTGCAATGGCAACTTGATAGCGATTTTTATCGCACCACGCTCTGCATCCCCTTCTAATTTACATCTCATGTTTGTCTCATGACTAAGACTAGTTTTAGGCGATCAAGCCTCGATGTATTATTGTATCATGAGCGGAGTAACTTGAGTGCAGACAAAAACTCCGATGCAAACGGTGGGGCTGGAGAAATTTGATCCCCACGACAAGATTACTCCGATTGGCACCAGGCAACATTTCTCCGGGTCCGCGATCGATTAGTGGGCCAACCTGCCATTCTTTTGACAGCTTCTACCCTGTGCCAGCCGCTTGGATCTGGGGCCCCATGCTCGTTTACTCGACTGTGGGGAAGCCTTCAACTCGCATGACCGCTTCGAGCGCCCGAACAGCGGCCATGGTGGCATCCTCGGTTAGCGAGAGGCGGTTTTGAAGTGTACGGGTGTGATCCGTGAACTATAAGATGGTCTTTATTATTATTGCGTACTTCTCCTTCCGAGTACTACTCATCTTGCACATCTTTTGTCAATCTTAACTTCAATGGCGAAAGAGAAAATGTCGACCGATGTGGAGCATGCTGATCAACAGATAGATCATGCGAAGGCCCAGCCTTCTCCCAGCGGCATCATGGGAATTGCCCAGCTTTGGAAAAACAAGCGAATCTTGGGCTGGTGTAAGTCAATGCTGCCCAAACCGTGGAGGCCTGCGCTAAATCGAGTCAACCCGATGCAGGTCTTCTAATTTTCATCTTGCCCATCAACTTTGGATACGAAATTGCCCTGGTCGGTAACATTTTGGCGATTCCATCCTTTCTCGAGCGGTTTGGCCAAGATACGGACAACGGTCGCGAAATCCCCACCCACACGCAGCAAGCTCTCAGTGGCGCCACATACGCTGGCATCTTTATGGCTGCGTTCGCCGCGGGTTTCATCTCGGATATCTGGGGGAGACGCAAGGTTGTGTTTTCTGGCTGCTGCCTGTGCATCATTGGCATCGTGGTCCAAACATTCTCGCATTCCATTATGATGCTCTTCGGCGGCAAACTCATTAGCACCGTTGGGTTTGGTCTTGGGCACGCGCTGGCTCCGGTCTTTGTGGCCGAGATTGCCCCAGATGACATTCGTGGCTTCTGCCTCATTCTCGTCAACACCATGATTGTGGTTGGCCAGTGGGCGTGCGCTCTTGTGGGGTACGGGGGCACCTTCATTGAGAGCGACTGGGGCTGGCGAATGCCTATTTTGACACAACTTGTGCCTCCCATTTGCATGTTATGCCTCGGTCTCTTGCTCCTCCCCGAGTCACCATCATGGCTCCTTATGAAGGGTCGACGAGAGGATGCTGCAAACTCGTTGCTCAAATTTCACGGACCTGGCGCTGATGTTGAAACCATGTTGGCCACAATGGAGCTGACCATAGCTAAAGAGAAGGAGATCAACAATGAAGGCTCCTCGTACATCGAGTGTTTCCAGGGTGTGAATCGCAGACGAACTACCATTGTTGCCATGGTATATCTGTCCCAGCAATTTATTGGCTCCAATTTTGTTGCTGGCTATCTGCCGTAAGCGCTGGAAAATTCAAATTGTCGTCATTTGCTGATTAATCTAGATACTTCTTTACTGTAGCAGGGGTTAAAAATGCGGTAGGTGTCGCTCAGGGTGCCTACGCCATCCAGCTTGTCGGAAATATCATGTCATGGTTCTTCGTCGACGGGGTTGGTCGTCGGCCCATGATCGCCTACGGTTCCATCATCTTGACGTCGCTGCTTTTGCTTATCGGAGGCATCAGTACGTTGCAGAACCAAGTTGCGCTGAATGCCATGGTCGCTCTGATGGCCATTTGGGGTTTCGGGGTATGAAATGCCTATAACTGTATGAAGATGAACGCACCATTCTGACAATTCGCAGTACCAACTTACGATTGGCGCGGTAGCATTCGCCGTCGGTGGCGAAACCCCCACTGTCCGTCTGCGCCAAAAGACGTACTCTCTCAACATCATGGCCAACACTGCTGCCGGTACATTGGTGGGAATGGTGCTCCCGATTCTCATCAACCCTGGGCAGGCTAACCTTGGTGGAAAGGTGGCGTTCGTCTTTTTTGGAGCATCTCTGCCATTCACCATCTACTTCTTCTTTTGCCTTCCGGAAATGAGAGGCCGTAGCTATCTGGAGCTGGAAGAAATGTTCCAGAAGAAGGTCCCAGCTTGGCAGTTCAGGGACTACAAAGTGGAAATGGAGGTTATACCCGCCGAGGATGGTGAAAAGGCGGCAGTCATATTGAAGGATTAAAATACCGGTTCCTCATCAAGCCCGTAAAAGTAACCCGAAAGGTAGCAGGGCTGATAATTATTTACTGAATGAATCCATAGCCTGGGGCTTCAGATGGAGATCATTGGAAAACTATTGTGAATTACATCAAGAAGCTCCTGGCAATGCAGCTGTATTACTGGAGTCTTTTTCTCCTAAACTAAAGCCTCTACTTTGTAAATCGCCATTTGATATAAGGAATATAATGCGATGGCAAATTATAACTTTTGGGTCCGTATTTAAAGATGTGTATAACTGAGACATAACCCACCAAGCATAGGCTGTTGTCGCATCGCCCCGCATGGTGTAGTGAAACTGTTGACGTTTTGACGTGTATACGCAGCAGCTCCGTATTTCAAATCGTGATTCTGATGAAAAAGCGCCAATGTATTGAGAGTGACATTTAGCCTCTTCAATGCCGTGGTGAGATCTTGTAGAGGTATTGCCAATTGCGCGGCCATGGTTTTTCGGATGCTGATTAGCCCAGATTGTAGTTGGCGACCTGAGTCCGTATTGAGCAATTTGTTGTTGCTCTGGGATTTCCAATCTGTGTTCAGAACCCCATTGAGCTTGGATTGAATTGCATGAATTTTGTCCAATTCTTCGGCAAGTGCAGAAATCGCAGCAACCTGAGTCTTGAGATTTGATGCGATTCCCGGCAATTCTGTGCTGATTTTAAAACCCTTGATAATCTCTGATGTTTGACATATCCCTCCGTTCATGACCAAATTGCTCAAGTAATAAAAACTCGGTAACCCTGTCGCAAAGCTCCATGTCGAGTAGGCTATGGTCGTATCTGTTAAATTCATCATGACTGACAGAGCATGAAGGGAGCGTGCGCAGGTCGTTGAGATATTTGACCAGACCATATGCGGGCTGCGCCGAAAATAACAGAACAAATAGAAGTATCTCCACAAGGTTATTTGGGCTTAATTGGCACCCTGATATGAAATACTGTATCTACAGCTTCATGTCACGACCTGCAATCTGACATCTCAACACAAATCCTACTCTCGGGTAGGTAATTGACCGCGGTGACACTTTCTAGACTCATCCTTTTTCTTGCGTTTGCAATGGAACCGGTCACTGGTAAAGTTTAGAGAACCGCCATGGAGCGCTGATAGGGTTTTAGCAGCGCTTGGCTTCCCTAAGTTCTTGTGTCTGCGCCTACCCTCTGATGGCAGTGAAGAGAAAGTTTCTCGCGCCTTGGTGCCTAAATGATTCATCATGGACTGAGTGGGTATGCAATTCTAGCTTGCTGTGGGCTCATCTCGCAAGCCATCTACACTACGAGACCCTAGAATAAACCCATAATGTGACAAGTCATATTGTGTAACTTGTTTGTCGCATCTACCAAATTACACCGGTTAAATGGTGCGGCATTTTCTTAAAAAGAGGCTATGCCCTCAACACTCAGACTCAATGCCACCCACTCTCCATTGGCCTGGTGTGGAGGATGTGCATGGAAATTACAAAGCTGATCACAAGGACAAGGAAATTGAAATTACAATTTTACTGTTATCTGATTTGCCCGCCACAGATTACGAGCCCTGTGGGATGCACTCATCTCTAGGCTGACATCACACCATCATTAATCTCTCCGGCCCTGCTTACGCCTCTGCGTCATTAAGCACGAACGGGCATGGATTTCTGCCTTTTGTTCGCCGACCCGATAAAGCGTTAAGACCTGAGGGCTTGCGGAATTTTTCGGTAACGGTGCTGTGAGATTGTGGGCGTGGTTCGCGGCTGTATTTTATTTGCTGGTGGCTGTTGCACTTTGTCTCGGTAGGTTCATGATTGAACCACTCTACCTTTTAGCCACACATGCACTTGTAGCGCAGAGATACTAAAGCTACTCGTCTTCTGTTAATTCTTGCACAATCCCTTCAGCTAACTTTGTTGAAAACATGTTTGGTGCTACTGTTTGAGACTTATTATGTGCCTTACTATTGGTATTCGTGATTGATACAAGATAATGTAACGAATGGCCGCATGCTGCTGAGGCTAGTCATTTCCTGCGGACTTTCACTGGAAGGTCTCAAGATACCTGAATGTTATAGCATATTAAGGGCCTTCTAGACGCTGACTGAGGAGGACTTACGTTCGGAGTATTTAGTTCTAGATCCTTGTTAGCCTGTGACCGATTGATAGTGCAGCATGTTATGGGGCGGTTGCCTTTGGTGAGGCAGCCTTTCGCGAATTTCAACTTGATTGATTGGGTCACACGTTGCACCTGTCATTCGACTTTTAGCGAATTAGTTAAGTAATGATAACCAGACTAATATGCCTGGAAATAAGAAGACGTGCAAGATCTACATTCACAGCCCAGTATCACATGCCTGAGGCTCTGTACACGGAGATTGATCATAGTCTGCCCCCTGCAGCAGGCATGTGATATCAGCCAAGAGCCGCACCAAGCGACTAGAGCATAAAATGTTAATTTCGTAGTTCTGTGATCAGCTGTAACTATCTATCAACTAAGAAATATGTTGATTCATGGAACCATGTCCACTTCTGGAATAGACCACGACTTTCACAATTTCTGGGGTCGTGTCTTGGGGGGAACGGACCTTCAATGTCGACCAATTGCAACTTCCTTGCTGAAACAATATTGGGAGGATACAGCCAAAGCTGAAAGAAACTATGCCAAAACTTTGGCGCAGTATATACGGAATTTTATGTACGTTGAGGTAATGATTTGGATATGTTATACTAGGACCTAACGGTTATACTCAGGGGTTTCTTTGGCGGGACGTTGCCGATATCCTTTCACGGCCACGTCACAGATGCTCTTTGTCCAGTCACTACTATGGGTATGCTTATGCGACTCGCAATATTCTCTAGATCAGACGAGGTAGAATCGATTCATGCTCCAAGTTCGCTAAACAGAGAACAACTCGTTTCTCTATTGGGCTTTGACAAATCACACCTGGATAGTCCAAGGTGGGCAGTTGTTGAAGGATGTTACGCCTCTGGATTTGGTTCCATTGTAAGTTGAATAGATAAGAGGTCTCTTGTTCTCTGTGGAATCTGGTTCTAAAGCAAAATCTTACTTTTAGGCAAACCTCAGTGCTCACTCACCATTTCACGACCACGCCACAGGAAATTTGGGTATTAGCCTTAAGCTGGCTGGCCAATCAAAAGCCGGTATCTCTGATTTCCTCTCCACATCAAAGCAGAAAGGATGCATCGGTGTTGTTGTGGAAATCGTCAGTAATCAGTGCCACGGCCGGGTAACAACGCCTGACGAACTGCGCATCCTAAGCGAGGCCTGCCAAGAGTGCGGTCTAATTTTGGCAGTTGATGAGACCATCACAGCTATCAGGTGCGGTGCACCATTTGCCCATCAGAGGCCTGAGTATGGAAGCAACAAGCCAGATCTCGTTTTCTTTGGAAAATCATTGGGCGCTCAGGGGATAGCCATCAACTTTGATGCACCATACATGAAGCGATTGGGGATTGATGCTCCATTAAAAAGGATTCAGGCTGTATACGATTGGCAGGCCGTTGTGACACAAGCTCTCAATTTACCTGTTCTCATAAATTCTATCGGTATACTAGAGATGGCCGCGGCTGGTGATTGGGTTGGCCGAGCGAAAACAATTGGACTGAACCTAAGAGAGATTGCTCTAAGAAGAGCAAGGTATTTGAGGGAAAAGGGCGAAATTGACAACATAGAAATACTTGGAGGTCTGGAGAGCTTTATTTTCATCCACAAAAAGGTAGCTGTTACCTTTCTTGTCATGGGTGCTCTGAGTGGAGGAACTAGCGATGGTTGGGTGCGGTGGCTACCGCGCATGGATCGTCACCTGGTGGAGAGATCCACCGTGGAACTGATACTGTCTAGTGAAGGGGTAAAGAAGCGGAGAGAGATATCAGAAGGCCTAGAAAAGGAGGGAATGCGACCGCAGTGGTGCTTCTATTGTGGCACTTGGGCACGTGGGACGAAATATGATTGGTGTAAGAGATGTTGTATTGATGCTTGCGATACTAGGGATTGCATAGATCAACTACTATCTCATAGATGCCCGGAGTAAATACTAATCAAATTAACATGTGCTCCCTCTCACCTTTCAACACGTATTATTGAGCTAAATAGATCCTTTCATTTATTTTAATTTATTTGCAGTATGCTTTTTCAGCACCGGCTCGTACGAATGGGGCCATCATATTCAGGTTTGAATAAGCGAGGTAGCCTACAAACCGCACTCCCCTGCCCGCGTCTTTCCAACAGATCCACACAAATTAGGCTTTTCTTCTCAATGATATCCACACTCCGTCTCAAGCCCGAAAACAAAAGCTTTTCACATAAGTCATTGCTCCTTTGTTCTGGAATTATTACTTTATTTAATCTCTCCCACCCAAAGTGTCCCATATTTACTCAACCGCGTGCATTTCAAAGGCACAACGTGATCGAAAAGCACCGAATCATGGGCATTATCTGAGAAGTCCGTTGCAAAGAGCTTTCGCCACCTGTCGAGTAAATCGAAAGCCTTCTTCCGGCAAATCTGCGAATCATCATGTTTTCCTAGCTCTTTCTGTATCTCTGACAAAGCATACAAGCACCGAGCTTTACATTCTGCGGGGAAGGGATCACGAGGGTCGTCCTTGAGTGATTGAAGGAGCATCCTTTCGGCTTCCTCGAGGCATCCATGACGGTGGAATAAAATACCTTGAACGTAATATATGTCCAGATTAAATGGGTGATAAGGTCGATAAAGTTGCTCGCGGCCAATGGCAACACTACCCACCAATTTGATGGCTTCTTCAGTCTGACCTGAGTTTGCAAGTACCTCGACTGTGTATAATCGAAACTTTTGTATTGTAGCTGATCCCGACTCCTTGTCTTCCTCTATCAGCTTCACAGCATGACGTATAAGGTTCAAGGCTTCTTTAGACTTCTTTTGTGAGAGTCTAACGAGCGACATGTTTTTCAATGTCTCAGCAAACTCGAATGGAATTTCCATTTCTAACCACTGGCGTTTGATTTCTAATGATCTTTCGAAGCAATCTTCTGCGGAGGAGTAGTCCTCGCTCTCTAGACACATCCATCCCTTGTCATTCCAAGCGTTAGATAAGAGAAGTTGATCCTGCTGAGAATGCGGGAGCGAGAGATTGGCATTGTGTTGTTGGCGAAGCACCAAAATGTCGTTAAAGAGCTGGCGAGCCCGGCTTAGTTCTGATATTCCAATTGTATTGAGGAGTGACCCAATGGCAACACCAATATTGGCTCGGAGGCGGCGCAAGTGCAAGTTCTCTTCCAAGAGACATATTCTTTCGGCCGTCTCTAAAATTGGAATGCCTTCCCAGCCCAGGTTTCGGTCCCACATGTAATAGCCGGCATCGCATATGAGATCAGCAAATTCTGCACTCCCTCTTATTTCGGGCTGGGAGTCCGTAAATATAGAGTGCAGAGCGAGAACATGTGGAAGGTATCGTTCGTATACTGACCATCTGTGGTTGACTGGGACACCAATGGGAGACTGAATGGGAAAATATTTCCTGATGATCTTTATTGACCTGTCGAAGACTTGTTGTCTCATTTCTGGGTTTCGGTCTAATCTGAACACGATATTCTTTTGTAGGCTTCTATGGATGGCTAAGGAGGGCATAGATATATCGCCTTGAGGCCTCACTAAATGACGGCTAAGAAGCTCAATTCGTACACGATCAAACCTGGAGATATTGTTAGTTTTAAGCACTCTGTGAGGAACATATAGATCTACGAAACGTACTCGATTGGATCGCAGTCTGTCTCGCCCACAAGCATCTCTTCAGGAATGAAATCCGCATTAAGCATAGCCAGCACGTCGATTAATGACCGAGCTTCCTCTCCCAAAGCAGACAGGGCGATATCCCAAACAGTGTCTAGTGTTCGGTCATATTGTTGTGTGGTACTATTTCTGGAATCCATCGACCAAACTATTGAAGCTTTCCGACGCTCTCTGAAGAGATTCAGAAAGCATGGTAATGGGCGACAGAGCTGGTCAATGTATCCAGCAACGTGGGCAATGGCGATGGGAAGCCCTTCCAGTTCATTCGAAATGACCCTAGCGTTCTCGATGTCGTTTAAGTACATTTTACTTTGCTCATCGTTGTGATCTAAATACCGTAGGAGGAGCTGGGCCCCTTCATCAGCCGTCATTGGGACTAGGTGAATCGGGAAAGTCGAAATGTGTTTCAGATTTTGGTTCTGTGTGGTGACGATCACGGACCCATGGGGATGGGTTGGCCAGTAAGACTTTATGCTCTGGAATTCTAGCACATTGTCGAAGATCAACAGCCAATTCGTGTCTTTTTAGAGTTAGCGATGAATAATTTCAACTCCTACCTGAAAGGCTACACTTACTCATTGAAAGCCACCGTTGACCTAGCGTGATCAATTGGGTTTGATCTTGAATCTCAGAATCCTTGGCTAGCCTCAAGACTCTGGCAATTCTACTAAAGCTCTCGGCCAGTTCTGCTGCTGTCTCAGCTCGCAACCAAAAGATGCAACAGTCAGGCTTTGAGAAGCGGTAAGCAAACTCAAGCACTAACTGCGTCTTCCCAACTCCACCCATTCCGTGTATAACGCATGATCGAGTTTCGCAACCGGGACCTGGGTTATCAGGGTACAGTTCCGCTTTGATGCGATGCAATATTTTGTCATGGCCCATGAAGGATGCATTGCGGGCGAAGGGTAATGTGGTGAATTTGGACACCTTATCGCGTGAGAGCATAGAATTGGCCATTTCTCTGTGGAGGCGGTTGGTAGATTCGATATGTGCAAAGTTCACTTCACGCTCGAAGTTAGTTTTGCATTCCTGGACTTTCGCTTTGGCTTCATCGAACTGTCGCTTGACCAGACTGCCGGTCAAATATACCTTCAACATGTTGGCTAGAACAGTTAGAAAGAGAACCAGCTTATGCGATTTAGTCCAACACACCGTAAGGTCTTCTCCTAAGGTACAATACAGTGTCGATACACATATGTACGTAGATCTTCAATATATCTCGGAGAGCTGTAGCAAGTCGTGGATGGTGAGGGAAGAGAACGACGTAATCGCTGCAACGAGGGAGAGCGTTTGTGAAGTCTTCAAGGTAATTAACAACCTGAGAGAGAACATCGTACGAGTCGTAGGCACTCTGCGAACGCGTTAGCGGGCTGTTGGCAAATGGCTATTGAGTTAACTCGCTTCCAGTAGTAACTGGGCAGCCCCCCATCCCAGAGACGGAAACGGATTGACCTCGCGAATCACATGAAATGCTTGGGCGAATCGCTTCAAGCCTTCTACAGCCGGTCTGATGGATTTCATCAGTTTGACTGGCTTCTTGCTCTTGTATTTGGTTTGCAAGTCACAAAGGGATTTTTGAAATGTGTCGTAGTTCAGAATTTCCTTTAACCGCTTTCCATCTCTTTCTGGGAGCTTTTGCAATCTACCATCGAGAAAATAGTTCCACAGATCCTCAGAGAGACCTGAAGAGGTGTCTGGTGCCTGCATAACTGCGATGGTGAGAGCGTCTTAAGTAGCGTATAGCTCGAACTTCAACTTGTAGATGTTGTGTGTAGTGTGTGGTGTCACTAAAGAGTTGAACAGCAGCCTTCGGGATGTCAGTGACTTGAAATACAGCCCCCAAGACTCACGGTTGACCGCCGCGCGAGTTTTGAAAGAGGCTGTGCTCTGTGCCTACTAGGTTGGTAAACTAAATTTGGGCCAGTGACTAGCTCAGAGCCGCAAATACAGATATCCAAGATGCTTTCGGCCTTCATAGGGAGTGGCCGTCACTACGTTGACTTGAGCCGCCTCATGCGAAACCATGCCGCCCGCTGCACCTAAATTAAGGCTACATCTTATCAAGTCCGGCTTACTGCGGGGTTAGTCAATGCTACCACAACAAGCCCTAACAACACATGGATAGCTATTTCAATGCAACCAGTGCCCAACTTAGCCGGGAAGAGGGCGTCTAAAGCCTTTGGTTGGCTAAATTCCCTTGCTGGCCACTACGCGTGAAGTGCAGGCTTACAGTGCACCAGCCGCTTGATGCTGTTGTAGGACGCAAATGTGCAGCATTCGAAGGACAAGCTCGTGCAAGCACTCGCCGTCGATCATACAATCAGGTCAGACCGGACCGGTGTAGCTAGCTATCTAAGCTACCTGAAAGGTGCACATATTTCAGAGCCTCATTTTCTTTTTCGTGGTTCGTGTCGATGCCCCCAGTGTCACTCTACCAATTCCTAGCCAACTCTCATTAAAGTACATCAACACACATCTACTTATTCTCTCATTTAACACACAACACTGACGGGCACCCACGCCATCCAGCCTTCATAAGCGTATCTCACCACCCACCACCCACCACGCAACACAAAATGTCCAAGACGGTTCTTATCATCGGCGCCAACCGTGGACTTGGCTTGCAGTTTGCTCTTCAATATTTAGCGAAGGGCTTCAATGTCTTTGGCACCTATCGCAAAGAATCGACAGGTGATGCTACAGAGGTCTTGATGTGTCCTGCAAATAACGAATCAAGCTAAATGATAGCTCAGCTTCTGGAATCCGGAGCCGAGACTTTCACTCTTGATCTAGCCGATGAGTACTCAATTCTGGAGGCCTCCAAGGCCTTCGGTGATAAACCGTTGGATCTCTTAATCAACTGCGCAGGTGGGTTCGAATTCCAACAACAAGAATTCCCATCACTGACCTCATCAAGCTGCCGGCAACGGTAGTCCGAGTTGGATTGACACGACAGCAGATGAGTTTATGGACAAGTTTCGCGTGAGCGCTATGGGGCCATACCTAACAACAAAGGCCTTCTACTCTCAATTGAAGAAGAGTGAAGCTCCATTTGTGATCAATATATCTAGCAATGCCGGATCTATCAGCGGTAACTTCATTCGCTAGCTCAAATTTGTATATATCGCCGCTAATCATGGCAAATTAGGGAATGAGAAAGGCGGAAACCTTAGCTACCGAACCGCCAAAGCTGCTCTAAACATGATCACTGTAGGTCTCGCTCGAGAGCTTGCCCCTGATAATATATCCCTCATGGCAATGAATCCTGGATGGGTTCAAACCAAAATGTCAAACTGGACAGGGAATTTGGAAGCCCCAAAGGCCGTGGCCCGCATGATCAGGGTGATTGATGGACTCAAGCCAAGCGACACGGCAACATTTCGGCACTGGGATGGTGAGAAGGGTTGCTGGTAGGCTTCTAACATCAAAGCAGATATATATCAATTTGTAAACAATGAAGGTTCTCAAATTTCTATGAACGCGTGAAAACGAGCGCGCGTATCTCGAAGCTCTCCCGCGGTGGTGTGTTCTCATTTACATTGCTTTGGTGAAACGCAACATGGGGGCAATCTTAATAAAAGATATCAGTCGGCAGACTCTAGCCAAATTTGCTACTCCACGTACGCTTTGTGACCCCTTCCAGAGAGTCATACATCTTAAAAACGAAGCACTCTTCTTTGGTTTGATTGCTGAGATAATGCCACCTAAATCCGGCTCTGTACATGAGGTTGCTGGTCTGGCCAACGTAGGCTTTCTTAATGTGGTCAGTCGGCAGCAGATCACTGTCATTGACTGAATTTCCATCGCACATCGCCAGAGGGCTATCCTGGACCGGATAATCGGTGATAGGACGCCAGACGCTGTATAGTTGTTGGAAAGAATGGACACCAGTTTTGGGGAACCAATTCAAACTTACTTGACGGCTCGGACTCTGCCTTTGAGCAAAAGGTCGGCTCTGTTGCCCATGTGAAACCGCACACGCTTGATGACTCCAAGCGGTGATAGGTCTAGATGGAGCCACCGGAATCAACACTTCGGGAATGGTGTTTCGCGCGCTTGAGAAGACTTACCGATGTGGGCATTCCCGACCGGCAGCAAATACTGGCTCAAATCATCAAGGTCTACTTGAGCAATACCCTTGTCCTTGAAAGGTACATTCTTGCGTGGCTAATATAGTGTTATCATAACTCGGGGCTGATTTGAGGGCAATATGCGGACTCGCCCTCCAATCGTAAAACAGTATCTCATCTACTTGGTCCAATTCTCGTCGCAGCAGTCGTTCCATTTCACCGTAGTACTGAGTTTCAATAACATCCTTGTTTGTCCAATCCCGGACCAGGGTCTCCTGACGGCACACCTGGAAGCCATGTGAGTCAGTCTTGAAGTCTGCCTCCCTACCTCTGATATCATAAATCGTCTCTGCCACGGGTGCTGGTCCAAACTCAAGATTGGTCTTTTTGTGGTCTCCTGGAAAGTGGCTTAGGATTTGATATGGGACCTCTTTTTCAAAAATGGGAAGCCATTTTGCGTAATTAATCACAGCAGTCTCATCTCGACCGGTTGACATGATGGCTGTGGAATTAAGGAGGTATTGGGCTACCGCGGAGTGTATGTTTGGGTTATAAAATTAAGATATCTTTCTTGGGGGAAACGTGGTACTTATAGTTTTTTTCTTTCTTTTTTGAAATCCAGTCTCCTCATGATTTCCCGCATTTACCCGGAATGCACTAGTAGCGAAACATGAAGATTCTCGACCATTTAACATTTTCGTGAACCACCCTGTCAATCCAAGTGTGACAGTTGATAATGCCCATGCGAGAGGGGGCCATATTTTATCGACCATTAGGAGTCTTGTGGCTTTCATCGGCACATCACCGAAAGCTTTTATCTGCGGACTTTTCATTTATTATTTCTGAGGCAGTCACGTATTTGATCCAAAGAGGAAGTATAGATATATATTAGCAGCACTACGAACTGCTACGTGTCTCCTTCACGTCGTCAATGCCCCGCAATACCATGGATGAATCCATGGAATACGACATCGAGGGCACTAAATCATGCTGCTCCTCCCCTCATTAAATACTCAGAAACCTCCCTCACCTTGTTAGTAGAAGCTTAGATCGCAAACAACTGCAAGGAAATAAAATCTCACCCACTATGCAGACACGCTAATGTCGCAAGCAGCCAGAGGATTAGCGGTAACGTCAATGATGTCACCGTCAGGCTTTTTGAAGGCCTTATCTGCTACTACTACCTGCCATGGCCTCATACGCTGATCGGATCTAGATGCAGCGTCGGCCTCGACAGCCCAGTCAGCGCTGGAAGTGTTCAACTTCTGGTCCATTGTAAGGGGCATTTTCGGTATTGATGTTGGAGATTGCGACTGGTGAGAGCTGATTGTTGGTGAATGTGGGCCTTCTCTGAGCGATGGATAAATGCAGGCTTTTGTAACCAACGTGGACTGGGTCATTCTGTTACCCAGAGCCTCCTCGGCCACGATAAACTACCAGCCTTGACAAGGAAATTTCCAGTACGTACCCCACAGGATGTGTGAAGAGCCGCATCCTATGGGTTGTCACAAGCGAGGGGACATACCGTGTGATCATGACGACCTAGCTACGTCAGCGCATGCGGGCTGTCCACTCGGCAGATTATCAATCACTGTTAAGGGTGTGGGTACGTATATGTCCCCTGGTTATGCGCACTGTGTTCTATATACCTTATTTACGATGTACGACTTCTTCTCCCAGGTATAGCCCGTTGATTGATGCCCGATCACCACAATGCCAATGATGGTGTGTCACTTGACCCCGCTCAATGGCTGGGATACGAATACGTGGCAATAGTGCAACACCTCCTCTGCAACATGGCGCGCAGCCTGATCAGGCTATCGTCAGACAACTGTTCCACCCGGGAGGCGGTCAACTTACCGACTGCGTGAGTACGTGGTCTGGCCAGCCATCACTGCAGCTCGGAGGCGGTCCATCTGATTCACTCACAAAGCCTTTTTATTCGCAAACATTGCCCTCGAGACCGGAACACGTCGGTATTTCACATTAAAGACCAACTCCAAAGCTTTCCCACTCACGAAGCCATTTCAGATAGACTTGAGCACTCATTTTCTCTGTTTTTCGTCAAGCGACAAGACGTCGCTGGTTCGATTATGCTATATGCAGCTTTCAAATTAAATCATCTGGCAATTCAACCTACATCCCTTTCAAATTCCTGTTCCGATCATTATTTGTCTCCATCTACTAGTCGCCTTGAATTTGATGATACCATGACCCTTTGCGACTTTCTGCCTTTTGGTCAATCCAGACCACCCAAATCAATGTGGGTTGGCATTCCATCAATTTCAGATCGCACCACTGATCTACAGGCCCCCCCCAAGCAAGTCGTCGCTGGAGTTGGCTCATGCTCTCCGATCGACGAGAGGTAGGATTCAGAAGATATGTGAGATCTCAGGCGTGGCTGGCCTATCTATTTCGGTTATCCACAATGGCAAAACCCTTTTCAAGGACAACTTGGGACATCGTGACATTGCCAAGAAAAAGCCCGTCACTTCTGATACTGTTTTCCACATCGCGTCATTGACCAAGAGTTTCACGGGTGTTTGCATAAACCAGCTGAGAGCTGGTGGGAAATTGTCACTCAATGACCCCATTCAAAAGCATCTTCCAGAAGCAAAGAGTCAAGACCCTGTTATTGCCACAACAGCGACTATTGCTGATCTCCTGGGTCATCGTACTGGACTTCAAAAGGCTGACAATATATGGCTTGGCTCTGATGGCGAACTACTGTTCGACAGGGGCCAAACAGTAACAGTTTTTAACCAATTAAGAGCCCAAGATAGTCTGCGATCCCGATTTCTATACAACAACATTGGATACGCCATACTAGGAGAGATCATCGCCAAAGTAGCTGGCCAACCTTATCATGTCTACTTAAAAGAAAAAATACTCGACCCTCTTAACATGACTTGCACCATAGTAACCAAAGACTACCCTCTGCCCGATAACTCATCATTAGCGTACAGTACGTTGGATAATGGCAGGCCATACGAGGTTCCTCTCCCGGGTAGCAGTGCCAGCGTGGCATTAGGCTCCACAGGGGGTCTGCTGAGCAGTGTAAACGACCTGGAAAAGTATTACAAGACGTTGATGAGCTCTTGGCATGCTCAAGACGTGGGGCAAAAGAACAGTTATGTAGTCGGGGAAAAGCTGGCCACGTTCAATGATGTCTCATGGATCTGTGCCCCACTCCAAATTATGGATACCCCGGCATTTCGGGAGAAGAGCTATGCCTCAGGGTGGGCAAGAAGTCAACTACCTACCACTATCGGGGATATTGGAGTAAATCCAGGGCTGGTAGATGAAATGCCATTGCTCGCAAAAGGCGTCAAACCTCAGTTGGCATTGTGGCACCAAGGCAGCCTCGTCGGTGCCACTTCTTTCGTCATGTTGCTTCCCGAAACCGAATCCGCTGTTATTGTTCTCACCAACACCATGGCTTTCAATGACGCAGCTGATTGGATTGGCCAGTTCCTAGTCGAAACGTTACTAAACTGCCCTATGCCTAATGACTATGTTCGCCTAGCATGCGAGAGTGCAGGTTGCGCACGCGACAAGTATGCGGATCTCAGTAAGAGGGTGGAGGAGGGCAGAAAGTCTGGGGAGCCTAACAGGGCTTTGCGTGAATACATTGGGACCTACATTGGTATTGGCGGCGTCTTTGCCATTGACGTAGTAGAGAATGAGAATGGTCTTGAGGTGCGCTTCCAAGGGCGGAAATCCCAGGGGTACCAATTGCAGTACCATCACAAGGATACATTTACCTGGTTCATGTCGTGGAATGAACAGATCGAGAGAGCGCGATTCATAGGATTCCAGTTGCCTGTTTATTTTATTTATTTTAAATTTGAGGATGGGAAGGGGATTATCGCTCTGAATTGGGTGCACGATTCTGCAATGCCAGGGGGTGACGATTTTATTAAAAAGTGAAGTAAAGAGATTCCGGGGTTAATAAACTTTTAAGCCCCAGTAAAGTACTTTTGGTAGATTAAATTACTGGACTTCCTCAAGGACTCATATAAATCAAGGCATTAGGAGGAGTACAAACAGACCCGTAGGTGGCAAGGACTATCAAGTTTGCATATTCATTGTTCTTCTCTCGTGCTTGAACTTGCGCGCATGAGAGAATCTATCAACGGATGTCATTATAAGTCGATCTATCTTCAATTCTTGGAGTGCTAGAGAGTTTAAATGCCGCACCACCCATTCAATGACAGTGACGTCCAGGACGGTCAGTTACATTCTCGGCTACACAGCTTGCGAATGGATCAATGACGGATAAGTAAGAAACAACGAATTCCTCGCAGTATCTGACATATACAGACGTAAACAGTAGCGTGAAATTGGTCCTGTTTGTTGGGGTACTCTTGCAGTGGGGCATGAAACCGGGTTTCGTCCCAAAACCAGGACATAGCTGGGATCTGTGATCCCAAAAATGGGCCTGCGCACCCTCATTTGCAACGTATTATTCGGCTTAGCACTTGCCGCTGTGATAGCCGACCAAGCATGAACAGGCCCCGCGGATTCTCGGTAGAATTCCCGAGATGGCTCTGTTTATCGAGGCTGAGGGGAAAAAATGGATCTTGGCAAGGCAAAATGTGGTATTATTGGTGCGCGTGGAATGGTTCATGAGATCAAGGCTGCAGAGGGTCCAATGGTTGCGTCTTTTCTGCGCCCACTCTTCACGTTTCCCCTCTCTATTAAAAGCCCCCCACCAGCCAAGCCAGTTGACATTGGGCAGCACATCACAGCATTGCACCATCACCACCACCATGGCGTCCGTCTACACTGTAAAATGGGGCATTCTGGCCACCGGAGGTATCGCTGAGAGTATGTAATTGCCGAACAACTGACGCTTCGGTCAACTAAACGCGCGTCCAGCCTTCACAAAGGACATGCTCACGAACCCAAAGTCACGTGGTGTCCACGATATTGCCCACGAGCTTACCGCTGTCGCTTCATCTAGCTCGAAGCAGCGTGCAGAGGAATTTATCACCAAGGTCAACCCACCCAACAAGCCAACTGCCTATGGCTCCTATGCCGAGTTGGTCGCCGACCCATCGGTTCAGATCATCTACGTGGCAACTCCACACAGCCACCACTTCCAAAACGCCATGCTAGCCCTCGAGGCAGGAAAGCATGTCCTTTGTGAGAAGGCTATTACTGTCACTGCCTCTCAGGCCAAAAAGCTCGTGGAAGTTGCCAAGGAGAAGGGACTGTTCCTCATGGAAGCCGTATGGACGCGCTTTTTCCCTTCCAGCATTGAAATTCGCGACCTGTGCACAAGCGGTGCCATTGGAGACATATATCGCGTCATCTGTAAGCCATTCAACCACATTTTTCTGCCTTGAACAATTCTTGGTTCTGACTTCTATTTGAAGCCGATATTTCTTTCGCAAGTGGCAAAGACGACGGAAGCGGCAAATTCGTCTTTCCCGATACCAACCGAATGGTAAACCTAGATCTTGCTGGAGGTTCCTTGCTAGATCTGGGAGTCTACTCCCTGACGTGGGTGTACCAAATCCTCTATCATCTGCAACCTGAAGCCGAAAAGGAGCGACCAATCGTCACATCAGCGGTCGACAAGTACAGTTTCACGGGAGCAGATGAAAACACGTCCATTCTGATGCACTTCCCGAAGCACCGCACTACTGGTATGGCCATGACTGGTCTCTGGACCACGACTGGAGCCAACGACAAGAATGAAGGCATGCCTTCAGTTGTCATCCAGGGCTCCAAGGGCGAAATCCACACAATCGGCCCTTGCTTCAAGCCATCAGTCTACAAGGTCATCACCAAGGAGGGAACCAAGGTTGTTGAGTGCAAATATCCCAAGGATGAAGACCGCAGCTGGGGACACGGAATGTACTGGGAGGCGGACGAGTGCGCCAGGTGCTTGCGGGACGGAAAGTTGCAGAGCTCGACTATTCCATGGGATGAGAGCGTGGCCATTATGGAGGCGATGGATAAGGTCCTGAAAGATGGCGGCGTGGTATACCCCGAGACCATCGCAACGGATGTTTTTGACCCGAACAGCACCTTGAACACTGGAAAATAGTCGCAGTGTAGAAAATGAAGCGCAACTTACATGACTGAGTTGTAACCCCCAACGCTGTTCAACAATTGTGGGACGCATCTGACTACTCAGCCAGGATGAGCCAAAGTATCCCTGGAAGTTTGGTGCATAGCCCCGAGATGTAGACAAGATTATCTAATTTAATTTGACACTACGGTGTCATACATAACAATTTTCAGTCTGCTTGACAAAATAATTGACCATAATTTAGCTCACTATTGCCAATAGGCAATCACATAAGATCTCAAATAATCTTTGTATTTGAAATATTCTTTTCCTATTACAAAAAGTTAGAATGAAACTTCCCGTCCCATTATGCCAATTTGACTAAACAAAGGCCTCCAAGACGGTAACGGACATCCGATGTTCACCGAGCTTTGACTACCCTACAGCCTATTCACTGTCTTGGTGGCTAAGGCTGCGGTTCGATATTGCAAGCATTCTATTTTTAGTGATCTTCCTATAATGCAGCGCTTTGATAATTGTGATGAATAATTATAGATCATTTGGCATGTAAACCTTTCCCTGTGATTGTTTTGAGAGTCGCCACGCTCCGTCTTGGCGACTTTGACACATTCCGTAGCCTTGCCACCCGAAGTTATCCAACTAGGCATAGCGAAGTCTTGGGTGGGGTATAAAATTTTGAAGTCCACTCCGCGGATCGAGAATGGATTCAATGTTGATCGAGTTTCGGTGTCGCCTGTGGAAAAACACGCCACTGCCAGCACGATGTCGCTCACCGGGACCGTGCTTCGCGTCTCTAGACCTGCTCTGCTGCGTTGTCACCGCGGGGCGGGCAGCTCCGGGCGAGAAAAAAGTAAAATAGAGCACTGGCGGCCCGTATTTTGTTCCAGCGCGATCCAGAGCGACGACCTGAGCGCGTACTTGGTGCAGATTGCAGGGATGAGGCCTGTTGCGCGTTGGGTCGCGTGCTGGGTCATGATCTGACGGAGCATGAAGAATTGACGCGCCTGGTCTGATTGAAACTGTTAAAAACAAATAAGCGATGAAACTGAGACTATCTAGACGACCACTTCAATGTTCGAGAAAAGCAATTGTCGTTGGATTAGGAAATTGCGTGGCCAGGCGGTTACTCGTCCCCACCATGCGAGATTCAGCTTCTCCAGCCGCCCCGTTGATTCCTCCAGGTCCAGCGCCGATGAGATGGCGGAACAGTGGGTCTCGGATGGATGAACTCAGCCGGGAATGCCCAATCGCATTGTCGACAATCTCCGAACGTCTGCTGCATCCCCACTGCAAGTTTTCGTGGCGCAGGGTTGCAAGGGAGTCCTACTGCACCCGGGCACGCAGATGCGCCGGATGTGTTGTCACGATTCCCGCCACCGCTGCGGGGACCAGGCCGCGAACCTCGTCGTCCGATGTTGATGGCGGGAAGTTGTCGGGCGCTAGCTGCAACCCTGCACGAGATTTCCCCGGCGTCGACGATCAAGGTGCGGATGCTTGTGTTTCGCATGCAGGTTGAGATATCTATATAAGTCGATATTGTCTCGACTTCAAAGGGGACATCTCATTCACTCATCACTCAACAACTTACAACATCCTCCTCCTTAACTCATTCAATCCTCTTTGATCTTTTGATCTTTTCAATCTCCCACAACAATCAAGATGTCTGCTCCTGCCACGTAAGACTCCTTCCTGGCTCTTTAGAAGAGCTTGATCGATCATGAGTTCTAATAACTCCCAGTGCCCTCCAGTCCTACCAGTCCGAGAACGGACAGAAGCAATTCGTTGTTCCTCTGCCTACCTCCACTGGCCTCTCTGCCCCTGCCGGTAAGCAGCTCTGCCTAGCTCAATCCAGAAGAATTCGAGGACTAATGCATTTTTACAGGCCAGCTTCTGAAGGGCGCCACCGATGCCGAGGGAAAGCCTACTGCCCCTGCTCTGCTTGTCGGTATCAAGCTCGACCTTGAGGCCGAGGTGCACTTGACTGCCCGCATCAAGGGTGACATTTGCATTGGTCTTTACTAGATGTGCGGTTTTGGAGTTTGAACGATTGGATGATTGGTGTTAGCGGGGAAATGCATTCATAAAGGCAGGAGTCAAATAAAATCAATTCATAAGCAGTGCCATCTCAATATTCGATATGCTACAGTTCTAAGCCTCATTACCTAATTGCTAGAGTCATCGGCCTCGAGCTTGGGTTCCTCATCATGAGCCTCATTCTCTGCTTTGTCATCTTTGTTCTCTGATTCACCCTTCTCGTGGTCCTCATTCTCTTTCTCTTCACTTTCTTTCGGCTTCTCTTCATCATCCTTCTCTCCATCTTCGCTCTTTTCCTCATCTTTCTCCCCGTTTTCACTTTCTTCCTTCTTCACGATTCCCCACTCGTCTCTTATCTGGTCCATCCACTCAGTGATTGGAATGACCTCTCCATCAACTCGTTGATTTTCGTCATTCAAATCGCCCCCGACAGTGACCTTTTTCGTGAGCGCGTCCATGTATCTTTGTCGGTTCCACTTGGGCAGGTGCAGCCACTCATGGTCCTTGTTGCATCTGACCTCGATGGAAGGCAGGATAGGTTCGCCCTTCTTCAGCTTGTCGAGACATTCATCGCAGAATCCTGTATCGAAGCAAAACTTGCAAGCGTTCATGCCGTTTTCAAAATCCCACCGCCTTTCACATGGCCCCAGGCACCAAAAGTAGAAGACGCTGTACTTGCGAGTATCGGACCACTCCTCAATCTTGGCTTGAATTTGTTTGTACGCTGCCTTGTCTTCTTCGCTGAGAGGGGCCACAGGCGATATTGGAGTTGTGGCTCCAGACTCGCTAAACTTGTGTTCTTCAATATCAGTGTTGATAGCAGGAAGCGAAGTGTCTGTCATGTCTTTGACTTCGGCATTACTAGCATTACTAGTATTACTGACATCTGTGGCATAATCTTGTTGATCCGTGTGGTCTTGGCGGGGGGTATTATCTTGGCTGCGAGTCTCCTCTTTCACTGTAGACTCTTCCTGATCGGAAGTTTCCTTTTGCGAAGTACTGTCATCCAGGCCTGTCTTTTCGCTTGCGATCGACTTTCTATCTTCATCAGCACTGTCATTTTGATCGGCAGTTTTATTTTGATCGGCAGTGTCGTTCTGATCGGTATCACCATCTACTTGAGGAACAAGTGCATCGTGTCGAGAAGAGACATTACTTGCAGTTTCATGCTTCTCACTGTCGGTATCACTTTCATCGTCCCGCGGTAATATGTCGCGGATATGATCAAGAAAAAAGTCCATCTGATCGCCGAGGTATTCGTCAGGAGCCTCCTTTTCCATTTTCTCAACCAACTTTTCGCTTAGAACCTTGGTAGGCCCTTCCTCAAAATCAAGCATCCAAGAAATCACATTTCCTTTTCTTGGTTGGGGGAACAGGAGAGAAAAGGCAGACAGGGCATTTAGATCATCACCGCTGTGCATCAGGACACAACCCAGGTGAAAGTAACCTTCCCAATCGTTATCGTCAATGTCGTCAGACAACATGTCAAGGGCACATTCAAGACTCGGCTTGAGTACCTCTCGGGAGCTTGATTGATCATTCATGACCTTGGCATAGTAGCTCGCCAGATATGCTTTGGCCCCTGTGATGCGGAATGATCCTTCCTTCCTGACGAGTTCATCCGCATCCTTTACATGGGTTTCAGCTTCCTTTGAACCATGCAGGGCCTTTGCCCGATTGATATGGTATGCACATGTCCAAGTCAAGGACAACCTTTGCATTGGATGCCACCCCCAGGGACCTGAATCAGGGCTATTTCCCTCGTTCCAGCATTCTAGCGCAAGCTGAGACCGCGTGGCTTCGTCTTCACCATACAAATAGAGAGCAATGCCCTTGTATGTTGTGAACTTTGCTAGGTCAAAAGACATATCATCCTTTCTTTCCTGTTCGATCCTGTTTTCCATCTCCTGAAACATGAAATCCAAAACCTTAGAATCTTTTGCAATGACTCTGAAGAATCTGCCAAATCTGACGTCAAATCTGGGGCCGTTTGCCATCTCTGAAATGACTCGCCCGAACAGTCCTTTCCTGTCTGGATTATGTTCAATTTCTACCAGCTCATCCATACACTTCAAGACATCTTCCTCTAAGTCGTTGAAAATGTACAGGTCCAAGAGCTCATAATAAGCTTGGTGATAATCCGGAACCAGCTCAATGCTGCGCTTTGTATATTCAATAGCCCGTTTGTGCTGGCTGCGCTCATCGTACCAACCAGCTAGAGAGCGGTAGTTTGCGCCAAGAATGGCTTTGTTTTCGGATGTTTCCTCTTCGCTCAGAATCTCTAGCGCCTTCTCCATCACCTCGCAGGCTTTTTCGTATTGCGAGTCCCCAGCAAGCGCTTTGGCCAATCCCGCAAGGCATTTCCAGCTCGGGGATTTTAAAGATATGGCTTCTTTAAAGGCTGCGATTGCATCTGTATACTCTTCCTCTTCAGTGTATGTTTCTCCAAGGCGCTCTTTCATGAGAACCTTTCCATCATCACTGGTGATTTTGAGAAATTCAGTGCACCAATCTGTGACCTCTACCACTGTCACCATGGGCCTGGGAGGAATAGTTGATTGGTAGCTTGCGACGCTGGCACTGTCGTCCGTTATGACGGTTTCCTTTACTTCCGGAGGCGGACGCATGTCAAGATAGCCTTTGAGCCACCTGAACGCTTCTGAGGCATTCCATTTCGATTCGCACAGCCATTGGTGCGCGACGGTTTTCATAATCTTTTCTAGTAGGGCACGATTTGGATTCGGACTCGCCTCAACCTCTTTGAGCCACTCACGGTCAAGCCTTCCCAAGTGGCTTGTCACAGAAGGGTCCTTGAGCCATTTGCGAAAAACCTCGACTTCAAATGAATCGCGGAACCAGATCAGATCCTGAGCAATGTCCCAGTGCCTCTCAATAGCATCTCCCGAGACAAAAAGTGAGAAGAGGCCTTCGCCAATTTCTTGCTTTTGAGATGGCGTAAGCTCGTCGAAGCCCGTCGCCTTTTCCAAAAGTTGCTCCAAGTGCTGAGGTAGATAGTTGAGCAAATAGTCACCCAACAGCTTGGACTCTTTGGTGGGCTGGCTGGCAAGTATGTTGAACGTTCGTTGCAGTATTTCAAAGTGGGAATCAACCTCGTTAACGTGAATATTGTTCTTGACGTTCTTCTGCTCTGCCATTTGTTGGAAACCAAAGGTGTCTCTGGACATCGAGTCGACCTTTTGCGACAGGCTCCACATGAATGCCTGGACACTCCTGAGATCCCCTTTAGTTATTGTGATGGTTGCGGTAAAGGTTGGTGTATCATCCACGCTTCTAGGTTTGTCCCTGGTCTTGATCAACAGGTCATCCATGTCATCAACCGTCACCACCAATCCGTTTCTTCCAAGCTTCAAAACGCCGGAATACTTTCCTTCCAGCTTCTTCTTTAATCGCATAGTTCCGCGTTTTTGAAAACGTAGAATCAAGGCAGCATCCAGTTGTTCAACGGTGAGGTACCTTCTGGCGCAGACTACCCATGCTAGTAGTTCATTGAGTTCATCAATTTCTGCCCCGGTCAGCTTTTCTTCTAACTGAGTGATCACAGTTTGAGAAATTTGCTTTTCATTCATGTCAGATTCCTTCAAGATCTTGTCGATTTCTGTTTCTGGTCCATCGGCGGCAACAACAGCTCGCACTTTCTCTAAGGCAGCTTTAACTTTGTTGAAGTTTCCGTTCACTTGCTGTGTAAGAGTTTCTTGAATTCTCTTTCTGAGTGCCTCATCATCAGGATCCTGGAATATATCCTTCACTTTGAGATCGTTCTCGATGTACCTCTGGATGTCTGATTCGTTTTGGTCTTCGATGCTAATACCAGCGTGTAGAGGCAAGTCCTGAACCCAAAGTGTATCTCGTCTTGCGGACAAAAGAACTCTCATGGAAGATTTAGCAGATCTTTTTATGATTCTAATGAGTTGTTCCTTCTGTTCTCTCTTGTCAGATGTATCATCTGGGAGACCACCCAAACCGTCAAAGACTAAATAATGGGCGATATTTCCCTTGGGTGAGCCGACTCGGAGAAATCCCCACAGGTCTTCACAGGTGGCATCTCTAAAAAAGCTACTATTTTCGCTCTTGCTGTCGCACGCCTGTGATAGGCTTTTCGCGTAAGCACCATCTTGTTCTGCCAGCTGAATCGCAATGCACTTGAGGGCTGTTGCGATGGGTCGCTGATCTTGGTTATCCTTTCCTGTCGCACCCGAGAAAAAGTAGCCTGCGATAAGAGTTCTTGGAGATTGCCTCGCTGATGCTTCGTATTTCGACCGGAGATGATGCATCATTGAAGAAAGAACGGCGGACTTGCCCGTATTTGGGGCACCAGTCAAGATGCACAAGGAATGAGATTCCTTCTCATCCCTCTCTGCCCAGGCTTGAAACTCTTCGTGATCTCTAAACCACAACGCAGTGGAAGTCACGCATTCCTTTCTTGGTTTGTCGCACATGTCCTTGGCAGATTTGTAGAAAGAGTCATCGATTCCCAGTTTGTTCTTGATATTCTCCATATGCTTCCGACGCGTGTCCTCGGAATTTTGTTTATCATTAGCTGCCCTTAGACTAGCGACATCTGTTGCCATCTGCTGGCTCCTCTCCGATTCAGCATTTAGGTAATTTGTGAGGTCGCTTCTCGTATCAAGGACCACTTTGAGCGTTTGTGTGGATTGCACCGAGTGGTGCGCCTCTGTAAGCGTTTTGAACTTTTGAATCTCGCCTTGAACACCTGAGTCATCTTGCAAAATGACAAGCTTCATTTTCGACTTGAGCTTATGCCATCTGTCTGAATCCCTCAGCTCGATTGTGAGGGCGCAGATATCAACGAAGCTGATCATGACTCTATGAATGGCTTGCTTCAGCTCAGGCTCGACTTCATTGAATTGATCCATCTTTTCGTAGATTCTAAACACACTAAGACTTGGCTCTAGTGTTTCAAAAAGCCCATCAACTTCATCTCGGAAAGCTTTGAGGGTCTCCGGGATGTCAAGAAGGATAGATAGTGCATTGAAGCAAATCGTGGATGGAGAACCAAAGACCTATTTGCGATTAGCAGTTGTCCATTTCATAACCATGCGTGCACTCGCCATCTCAGCACCCTGTGCCGCTATACCTCCTAGCAACTTCAGGCATCTCAATACCACGATACCGTATTGCTTTGCTTTTTCCTTTTTATTTGGAGCAGCAGGCTCTGCCGGTTCTCGCATCCTGTCCATTTCCGAAACGCAATCATTCAGTGTTTTGGGAGGTTTCAAGTTGACGTTCATTCCGGTGCGTTTTTTGAACCTCGCACCGGCCTCACGCCACATATCCTCCATAGAGAAGTCGGCATCCACCACTTTCGCCATGCTGTCGGTTATGGGCTAATGAAGCACCTCAAACTCCGTAAAAATGAACATAAAATCCCTCGCAACCAAGTTTTGCTCAATGCGGGGGAAGATCAGGAGGTTATGTTGTGAAGCAAAACCGATGCAGTGAGAGAATTTATGTTTTCGGGGTGTCAGCTTTTGGGGCTACGGTACCCATCCTGTTACTAGGTCCTAGTGGGAATAAAGTGGTCGTGGTCGACGATGAACTTGGGCATTCTATTGGTGGCGAATCGAGCATCCTTGGGCTATAGCTTAATTTCGCTTAGCCCTTATAGAGTATCCTTGTTGAAATATTTAGTGGCTGTAGCCTGGGCGTAAGCCGACCCATCCATCCTTTGGAGTAGGATTCTAATCCTAGCAAGTCCCGTGTCAATTCACCCAGATCCATCCACGATAATTGTTGCGCTCCATGGGAGCAGCCACGCAAACCTTGTCACAATCAAGACATTGACTGCAAACATAGACTACTGCTTATTGGGATTCTTGTCTCTTGATTCAAAAGATTCTATAACCCTCGGTTATCATGGACGAAGTCAGTCGACATCAAATGATTCTACCTTATAAATAGACAGACACCTTTTTTCACTATCAATTTGTTTCATACAGAGAAAATAGGGTCCTCCACTGTCGTCTCGATCATGAAACAGTGGCCTCTTCAGGTCAAGAGTCCCAGCAGCTGCTCCGTTGCCGCCGATGATATTTCATTGGGATAAACACTCCAGGATAGGAACCATCCACAGCGACCGTATCATTCCTGCGTGGGTCAAAGTCGAGAAGCAAGGCCTTAGTATAACCCGACATCAGCACATAGCGATTATCGGGGGACACAGCTAAGCCAAAACAGCTCTCAGCCTGGTGATTGATATCAGATGCACCGGTGACCTGCAATGGAGTAGGTTTGTAGTGTTCTCCCTTCAACACGTGATATATGACCATCTCGTCGGGTGAGCCGACATTTTGCAGCAGTTCAATGTCGTAATCGTCTTGAACAGTCAATTGTCCAGCGTCATTGAATACTAATTTGAATTGGTACATGCCATGAGGCACATGTGGGAATGTGTCGAAGGTAACATCGAGCTTGTTGACATCTATCCGTATGAGGCGACTGTTGTCCTGTCCATAATAAATCTTTGTCCCAGGATCGAATATGCCAGCATTTTCGGAATTCAAACACCGACCAAAGACTTTTTTTTGTGTCTTCATATCAACGACTGTAAATTTCCACAGATCGCAATCAGATTCTGCTAATGTGACGGCGTGGCGATTATCGTCGGTAAACCACATATGAACTTTCAGTGTATTTCCCACGTCCATAGGCAGCTCGGTTACACTATACCGACCTATGACACGATTATTCTGTATTCGCAGCTGACGGCCTAGCATCTGCAAGAGGGCTTGGTGATCATCAGGTAAAACCAAACTCGGAACCAATGGCTGCAGGAGGGGCAGCACGAATTGAGGCGATGAGGCCACACGTCGCCATGCATTGCAGACTTGGCCGATCGTGATAAGGTCTTCGATATCCGCGTGGCTGAATACTTGGTGCAAAAGTTCAACGGGAAGTTTGGGATCAGCGGGTGTCGGGGGCGGCGGCCTTGGCCTTGCGCGATGCGAGTCTGAGCAGGCGCGAGGTCGGAATAATCTCGTTATAGCTTTTAACATGGCTACTGTAAAGTGGTACTAGGATCGAGCAGTGCCAAGAGACGATGTGATGAAACTGGAGATGAGAAGGAGAAAGTAGATCGAGTTGAGTGTGCGGCTGTACAGGACGCTATTCAAGGCAGACTGAGGGGGACCTTGGCGCTTTTTTAGCGCGCGCTAGTGCTGGGCAATCTAGGACTTGAAGGCCCTTGGAGGCGCCCGAGCTGAAAGCACGCGATTGGTTGTTGCGTGCCCGCATCTCCGGATCACTCACTTGCTTTGAAGTGTGCAAAACCAAATGGAGGACGAAGAGGATTTTATCACTGAGGAGTCAACTTTATCTCCAATCGTACGATCAGGATTTGTGCCGCAGTTGAGACCCCAGGGATATCTATGATGAAAAGGAAATCGGGAAAGGAAAACAATTCATGTTCTGTTCGAATAAGATAGTAATATGCTTTTCAAAAAATTTGATCAGCTATTCTGGCATCGATTGGTTCTTTGAGCCGGGACCCAAGATCAAAATACAAAGCTGGGATGCGCTCATCAACAGGTTCACCAAGGAAATACTGGGCAAATCCTTTTGCTGCAAGGAAAACACGAGCCATACCTTGAAGTTCCATTGTTAGCAGTAGGTTTTGAGCGTCAAATCACTTCAAACTTACCGTGTCCGTGATAGGCAGCAGCGAGATATTGCCCTGGTTTACCAGGGACCTCACCCAAGAATGGTAAAGCGTCCTTGCTCATGCCCATCACTCCGCTCCATTCATAATCGCATTGAGTATCCGCATGCTGAATTTCATTGCTCTCATCCCAACCATGAAATATCCTACCAGGGCAATCTCGTAGGTACGATAGAATTTCAGGAGCAACAGTTGAATCGTCGCAATCGCCATATCCTGCATTCACACCCTTGGGGTGGGCTATATCACCCCCGCCCCAAATGAGGTGCTTGGTTGGACCGGGGCGCTGAATAAGATAGTCAAAATCTTCATCCATAATGATGCCGAACGAGGTTGATAGAGGTTGCGTGTCATATGATTCGGGCGGTACTATGGCTGACACATGTCCCTTTAGTGGGATAATGCGACCGGCAAGCTCCGGTAGTAGATGTGAGGCATAGCCATTGGTCGCATGAATGACCCTTTTGGCTAAAACATCACCACGTTCCGTTTTCAATTTCCAGCACTTTCCCTCTAGCGTGGGTGATACCTCTGTTACCGGGGTATGTGTATAAAGGAAAGCACCCAGATCTATTGATTTGCGCAGCATTCGAATCGCAAGCTTGTAGGGCCAAAGGCTCGATGCTGGGAATGTTATGGCCCCATAGCAACCCTTTACTCGGAGTGACTGTTGGTTGCGCAAGTTAGGAGGAAATTCGACCCACAATGGAAATTCGATGGACGCATACCTTTTCTGCTTCATCGCTTTCCAATACGCGAATATTTGAGACATCGCCGCCAATGCTTTTAAACCCGTTGAATGAATTCAAGCCAGTCTCCCAGGCTTTCTGAGACATGTAGATATCAGCCGAGCGATATTCCACGTGGTCAATTTCATCCTCAAGGCCGTTCTCTCGGATAAACTCAACCGTCGCACGATGGTTCGCGGCCTCAAAAGTACATTGTGATTTTGCCGCGTCCTCTCCGTGGAGAAGAGAATAGAGTGAAAAGCCACGATAACAATCTGGCTTGATATGACCTCCTTATGGCGGCGTAAGTTTATGGGGATTGCAATAGCGAATAAACCTTCGTACCATTTCTTCCACTGGCACCGCTTGCAGCGGTTCTAGCCTCAAATATGGCGACGGACTCGGGCTTGTTGGACGATTCTGCGCTCAACAAATTGTAGGAGATGAAGGCCCCAGTGAGACCACCGCCGATAATGGCTACATCAACCTTGTCAACAAATCGGGACCTATCATTTGTCTTAGCATCATGAAATAATCAATTCTGGGGAAATGCGGCGAGAATGACGATTGATAGTCACTGATGATCGGGTCTGGCTGACTGAGCCAGAACGATGGCGTTGGGCCAGCCACTGGACGAGACGCAACATATGAATACATTCTCACAGAGAATCTTCCGCTTAAAACGACTACAGGCCAATATGTATGTTGGGTTTAGTGTGCGATGTGCGTGCGTCGGTTTGATTATGGATGGAAGGATGAGTAGGAGGCATGCTGCGACGTGGTTGATCGCCATAAAATGTCGCGAAATGAGTTCATGTAGCGGGGATGAAAGGCCCCCATACTGCCCGCGGAAGCTTCCGTATGGCCAATCAAACGTGTTGATAAATGAACCAAGGGTCCGAAAGATAACCAGTCTCCACTTCACGGCTAGAGCATGCCGTGGCACCCAGAAGTGCAGTGCTGTCCAACTTGTGTCTGATCGATACCGGCAGTGACCGAGTGACCAATCAAGGGAGTAAGCAGGCAACATGGCATGTTTTTTTGCCGAAGTCAGATGTTGGGGAGCTCCGCAACTGAAAGCCCAGACTGTGATTCGGTATTGCGCCTAGTGGCTTTGTAGCATTCTTCAAATTTGTCAATTTATGTAAAGTTTCCAAGAGATGAATGGGTGGTCAAATTATCGAGTGGAAAACTAAAAATCACCTTGTCCTCAAAGACCTTTTTACTCAATGGGCGCAATTGATTTTTTGAAGGAGGCTTGAAATAATATCCGCCAGACCGTATTCACTTCTCTGCCATCGCGTTCCGTAACTTCAGGCCTTCCAACACTAACATCTTCATTGCTTCACTCACGAATTCAATATCTTCATCTTTGCCATGGCAGAACCGTCCACTCTTTATCTCATCTTCCCCTACCCAAGCCCAGGCGACATGTTCATCTGGTTGAAGCACCACGTCTTCGTTTCCATTGTCAACATCGGCAATGAAGGTCACGACTGCCCAAGTGAGGCCTGAGAGACGAATCAAGCACATGTTGAGTTCTGAGTCCATCCTTGCATCATCAACTTCCCCATTCATGGTGATATTTTCCACTCCATTAGTCAACCCCAGACCAACTGTGCAGAAAAGTTTGTTTGCTCGCAATCGCGTCTCTTCCCAAAGCTCGCGGACGGCAACTCCAAATATGGTCGCGTCGAGGCTCGGGTCTGCAGTTCCTGCCGGGATCTCCCATCGAAGCGGGAATGAGCCTGAGGGACTTCGTCGGAGCAAGAGAGTCTCGAAACTCGGATCGTCAAGAGGACCTCCAGGTCTGAGACGGAAGACTATTGTGCCAGCTATCAGGTTATGAATATCTTCTCTGAAGCCAAGGAGCTCGGTTGGGGAGATGGAAAATGCCGAGATATTTTCAGATGTTGTGAAAGCAATGCGAGTTTGCTCTCCGGTGTTATTGCCTAATACGAGGCTTTTCGTTGTCGAGTTTTCCATGATGGTGTTCTGGGGGGAGATGGATGAATTTGCGGTGATCAAAGTTCAAAACGTATCTTGCTGCACTTTCTCTCCTTAATAACACATAAAGGTAGCTTCATAGATCAGTATCACTGCAGTAAAAAAATAGTTCATCACCTCGTGACCTTGCCCCATCTCTGAGGAAATAACAAGTCCGAGTACATAATGTCCTTGGCGCGGGGATTAGTCATGTCTTGCAATTATTTTCCGCCACAACTGCACTTTGGGGGAAAATCATGACCCCGTATGGTCAGATCCCACAAATCCAGGCTTCAATCCCAAAAGATCTTTTTACTTGAATGAAAAATGCTCTTAATTCATTTGTTCAATAGAAATCCATGGCTGTACGGTGCCGATGATTGACTACGTAAACTTTTGCAGCGTTTCGGAGATCATTGTCCGATCCCGGCGTGTTGCGAAATAGCGAAGCGAGCGAGTGAAATATAGTCAAGAACTCCTATTTTCGACTCAATTAGTTGGACAATCCCAATATGTAGCCCACAATGTATTTTCATCAAGCAGACAATACTCTGGGCTAACAGCAGAAAGCAGGTGGTGCCCATACAAAATGGCTACAGTTTTCGATGACATCATTGCAAGTGGAAAAAAGTCCGTGGAGAAAAGCCCAAGTGGGGTTAGTCCCAAACAAGAAGTCTGAGGTTGTGTAGCGGGCTGCTGCCTCGCTACCTGTGAAGGTCACAGGTCAAGGGACATGAAGATACTTCGTGCGCCCGAGCGGCTGACGGGTCTATCGAGACCCCGGGAGTAAGGCTTCTTCAGCCGGGATCCACAACACCCCAAATTGGGTGTGATTTCCGGCCAACTAGACCCCCAGAGTAGTACGGGTACCCCTTTAAATAGCCCCTCAACGTGAGGTCCAGTAATTGAACAATTCATGCTTGGTCACAACACCTAAATGCACACGTACGGGTCTCACACTACCCTACGGTAGTGGGATCAGATTCGCATTGAAAACGAAAAACGGTGCGACAGTGTGGTTTGATGAATGATGTAGGGAACTATTTAGGCTGATATCATTGAATCCTTCAGCCTCGACAATGGATTGTGTAGTGTTGGTCACCTACCAATTTCAATTCCTAACCATGAAATAGGTAATTGAGGCGGTGTCTAATGATTCAGTCACATGACTGTAGCACCCCCTGTTATACATGTTGGGACGGTAACTGGACTTCTGGCCTCATCTCAAATAAATCGGGAAGGTAACACTCCAACATGATGTCGCTAATCGAGCAGGCCTCCCCTGTCCCACGGAACACTCGGAAGCCACGCGCGACTAAAGCCTGAGGCGGAGTTGGCACCAACCATTCAATAAAAATAGCGGAATTACGCAGATCGATATGACCCGAGATCCTAAGTGAAACTAATTTAGCGCCAAAAGCTCACCCCGCATTTCCAAATTCCTAGACCCCCAAGTCTCCGCATCGTGCCCATACGAATCGTGTTCATATGAACAAAAGTTTTGACTTCGGTCACAATATCTAATTGACAAATTTCCCATGTGTAACCCCCAAAAATTGAGGTCTTGAAGACATATACACTGTTGTATTTTGCCGCTTGCCAATTGCATCATCAGAATTGAGAGCCTTGCGATGAGCGGAGTCGGTCATCCAACGCGATCCTCAGGCGGTAGTTGGAAGAACCGATTCAATGCTAAACAGCTTGAAAGGAAACGCCTCTCTGATAGATTGAACCAACGCAGGACGCGGAAGCAAACAAAGGAATATGTTGCCGAATTGGAGAAGCGAGTAGAGCTATTGTCTCGTGGGGAGCATGCCGCGGTCATCAGTCAGTTAATTGAGGAAAACAACAACCTCAGGGCGTCTCTCAATCGATCTCAGACCAAAATGGACACGGTGTTATTATGCACCAAGAATTTCTTGGAGGAAGGAGATGACGACAAATGCGGCCCAGAAGTTTCAGTGCAACATATGCTGCCCCAGCCTGATAGGAACCAACCATCGCTTGATGGGAACGATGCGACCGAGAAACCCAAGTCATCTGCCCCAAACCTACAATACTTAAATATGGCTTACCATCATATGAATGAACCCCCTTCTTTCACAGCATCCATCATATTTCAAGCCGCGAAGCTGGTCTTACCAACTGACCTGCCGTCCCCCACTACAAAACTTACAAAACAAGAATGGCTTCAGTCCATTCTGATGTGGAAAATAGTAGAGTCACATGGCCAAGATTATTCTTTCTTGCTTTCTCATTTCAGTTTGGACAAAAAGCCGGTTTGTCTATCTGTTGGTAAGTTCTCCAATGAGTTGGAGGGAGGGCGCTTTGGCTGATCTGGTGCGCAGAACAGATAGAAAAGGCAGTCCAGATACCTCATTTCGATTCTCAAATTCTGGAATGCCTTCTTGAGGGAAAGAAATTTCCTGACATCTTGGCTGGATCGTCGGAAAATTTGGGACAAGAGCCGCTCAATGACTATGAGAAGCAGCGAAGATGCACCATGTTTTGTGCCCTCGAACTCATTATTTCATGGTATCGGTTCTACAACTCTCCAGTTGAATCGGGCCTTGTATTCTGGGCAATTTTTAGATACTTTATGGTATGCTGAAAATTGCATTGCCTTCTGAGATGATTCATCCGCACTGACACTATTCTTAGTTACTGATTTTCCCTACTGATGACAACTTTCAAATGACACCAAATTGGCTTATTCCTACACCATCTCAGTTATCATGCGAACACCCAGGATTCATAGATTTCTTGATGTGGTAGGTTGAGAGATTGAGTCGAAGAATATGGTTTGTTAATTATCATGGTAGGCCGGACTTGAGAGAAAGACTCTCTACTACATGGGGTCATTATGATGAACAAAAGCTGGTGCTAGGATTGATTGAAAACTTTGAGCTTGACTCAAAAGCTCAAAGAGAACTTGGTCTTGCTTTCCCCCTCGAGCTGGACCCGGAAGACCAATGTCTCCAGCTGAAACCGCAGTTCAAGCCGGTCCTGGACAACATCCACTGGTTCAAAACAAAGCCAGATTTTGCTCGCAACTTCCCCGATCTCATGCCATTTGTGATTCCACAAACAGCTCACGTATCAAAAGTATTATCAGGGCCTGGACTCTCTGGCCAGGATGTCGTCTTTACATCCGAGACGTGGTGTCGTATGACAGAGACTCATGTTAACGAACGGCTGGACCTCGATGCGAGTCTATCCCACATGGCTGCTTCCGTTCCATGGCTTCTGTCAGAACCATCCAATATTCTCCACTCCTTGACACTCAACACGGTAGCATCGCCATTGGATGGTTTGATGTTTGATTCTGTACTTGATCAAGAGATGCTGAGTCACCATTACCCTATTCCGGCATCTGATGGCAACTCAGATGATGGTAGGAGCTCAGAATCCACCAAGACCTCGCAAAGTTCTAGGATTAAATCTCCTTGTATAAAGGAGACATATGAGGTGTCTTCGTTGAGAAACCTAGCCGGAATGAATGAGGCATATGCCGAGTTGTGCGCTACTTTTGCTCCATTCCCTCCGTTTTGCCCGCCCCAATAGGACGGGATGTCGCCGTCAACAGTGCTTGAGATTTGAATTTGACAGCAAACCAACCAAGAGGGTGTGTTGGGACTTTTTTAATGTACCCTAGGAAAAATTCCATGCCATTATGACTTATGGTTGGGCCGTATAAATTCTACGTTGAAGGTCAAAGATGTATTTCGTGTGCATCCCATTTTGTATTTCTCAATGCCATTATTTTTATCAAGCTTCACTACAGTAATGAATGAGAATCTAAGGAATGCAAATTGCTACATGTAATTGTGTGGCTTCAGGGTGACAACATGCTCGCACGCATAAAATATGGTCAATTGGAGTGGGTACTCTTCACATATAATCTACTGAAGAGCAAACCAATGCTTTACATCATCTGGGATTAGCTTTGTTCGGTCCTTGAACTCCACAGTGGCGTGTTGGGGTGTAATTCTGTCCATGTTGAACCACTGGCCGCGAATAATTTCCTCCAAGCCACCAGGAAGATTTGTTGCCCGAAAATCATAGACCATCAACATGAGAGCCATCAAAGTCTTGAGCTCGTTTGCGGCAAAAAAGCGACCAGGGCACGCATGCTTTCCATGGCCAAATGTCAGGTTTGTTTCCGATGTCATGACAAACTGGTGCTGATTCTCTTGCCCTGCTTCCTGACGCTTGCGATACATGCGCCAAGGGTCAAACTCGTCTGGTCGCTTAACGTAATCTTGGTCTAGGACAAGAGGGTAGTGATTGCAAAAGATTTTGACACCTTTGGGAACCTTGGTACCATCACTGAATTCCCAATCTTTGACCGTTACTCGTCCCATTTTCACTGTGGTTAACAAGTCAGCAACTTTCTTAGCTCATAGTTCAACCTCAAAGTGGAGGCTGATGTTGGCACAGTTCACCTACATGCTGACATAACACAAAGTCTCAGTGATTCATTAATGAAGCTGTCGAGCTTTGCCATGTGAGTAAGAGCTTGCTTGGACCATCCACCTTCCTTGCGGAACACCTGCACAATTTCCTCTCGCAGCTCGTCTTGAACCTCGGGCATTAGAGCCAAGCAAAGAAATGCACTTAAAAAGGTAGTACTACTGGTATGGACCGCAGCAATGTTGATGTGCAGCATGCGATATACCAAGCGATCGGCTCGACGCTCCGAGGGAGGAGTCACGTCCAGAACCCATTGGATGGTATCGTCTGGTTTGATCTTCTCCCACTCTTTTTGCTTCCCCGATGAAATGTAGCGATCCTCTTCAGCAATCCGCTGGTTCAAAATGGGAACCAAATGCTTTTTGGCAATCGCCTGAGCCTTATAAATGTCCGTCTTCCACCACATGATGAATGGCTTGAGAATTTCGGGGTAGTTTCGGATCAGACTGGCCCCGCCAAACATAATGGTTGTATAATCAATCGAGAGCTCCTGGAATTCCGCATTTCGGGCCAACTCAGTCCCAAATAACAATCGGTTGGCTGTACGAGTAATGACATCGAATGACAGACGGCTCATCGGGCGAGATGTCCAATCTTGGTAGCATGTCAGCAATTTTGTTTAATAAACGCCACTCGGGGATTGGTGTTTTCCCAACCTTTACAATCGCCCACGTAATCAACCAAGCTCAATTTCGCTTCTTCTACAATATCGTGGAGCTTTGGACCCAAGCTTTGGGTCAAAGACTTGCGAATAGGTAGTTCAAAGTGGTATTGGTCCCACATAAGTCTCTTGTGAAGAGTATGACCCAGTTGCATCAGCTTGTAGGAGTCAGTGCTGCGGTTGGTCAGGGAGAACAAAGACTCACTTCGTTATTGGCTGCGAGATTGCTGACATGGCTATCTGGGGCTCGACGGATTTCCTCAAAGTACTTTGGCGCTACAATGTAGAGTTTCTCTTTGGGAACATTCAGTAGATAGTTGACTCCATGCTTGGAGTAGCGGTTCCAGCCCACCTCCAAGAGGCTCATCATGTTGGTGACGGACGTTGCGGTGTCCTCCAGGACACCAAGTGGCCCAGACTTCGTCGAAACTCTGAGAACTGGGGCATCGGGATATTTTTGACGATTGAGAAGGAGGTAAAATGAAATCAAGATGCCAGTGAATCCTAATACGAGAACCAGTTTAAACGGAGTGACAGAGCTCGAGTCTAAAACTGAACCTTTGACCACAGCCATTCTGACTTATGAATTGCAGTTTAACAATTGAAGAATCAATAATAAAAAATAAGGAAATTGGAGCATCTTATCAATAATCATTAAATACTTAGCGCCTAGATGCTGTTTCATCCCCTCCGTTCATACCCCACAATCTCCAACAAGCTGACCCCTGTCGATTTCGGGCCGCTATTGGGGTCCGAGGCTGATTACGTCACTACGACTCGTACACTCGTTGTCCTTACCCGAGCATATTGGCGGAGCGAGTAATGTTTACCGAATGTCCGTGAGTACCGGGCTGGTAGTATTTACCATAAAAGTATGTGAAAGATTCGCGCTTCATTGTTATGCACAACGCATATCCGTGAACAATTATCAAGAAGCCTGAAACCATGACGACGCATGCATCAACTGTTGCCCTATTTGCGGTCACGCAAAACTCGAGCGATATTGATAAATCCCTTGAATTTTATAAAGATTTTGGTTACGTGGTGGATACTGGTTATGATGCAATTGGGGGTAAGTGAATCTGTCATGGAAATAGTGGCTGCCAATAACCCACTTGGCAGACATTCCCGATGAATATTTTACTGCTAGAGGTGTCACCAAATCGAACTGGAGTAAGAGCGTCGCACTGCGCCTGCCAAG
Source organism: Calonectria honghensis (assembly GCA_013403855.1). NCBI lineage: Eukaryota > Fungi > Ascomycota > Sordariomycetes > Hypocreales > Nectriaceae > Calonectria > Calonectria honghensis. Next base: position 270,415 of record VTGB01000043.1, on the reverse strand, counting down.
TGATCCTTACATGCATCTCATCCTAAACTCTTGGGATAATCTAGCACATGGACCAGCTTGGCCCGCACCATTCAACCAGTTAGGCTCGCGCGGCTTAACCCTGCTTGTTGGCGACGCTGCCGCCGAGCTTTCTCGCATTAGGGCCGAATTTCCCGAAATACGTGTTTTGCAAGATCCAATGCAAATCCGCCGAGGCTGGGGATTGACCACTTCTGTCCTGCTGATGGATCCAGAGTCCGTCTTCTTGGAGCTTATAAGCATTGAAAGCGGCTCGCCGTATGATGTTAAACATGTTGCAACACCAGGTTTTGACGATAAGCAATGGCTTCATTTCATGTTAAACTGTTCACATTTTGAGCAAACAGAAGCCTTTTACAAGTCGTTTGGAATGGAGCACGATGCAGGGGTTGATTTCAGACCAAATGTTGGCTTCCATCCGCTCGACTTTGATGGCTTTAATACGCAGATGAAAGATGCATTTGGGTTCGATATGCACAACAGTCTCAATGTGGCATTCTTGCGTTCCAAGACCGATTTGATTAGCGGGATGCATCTTGAATTAGTCAGTCATGTTCCCAGTAAGGCCAACCAACCGAGACGTTATGAGACATTGTTGCTGAAGCTTTCATTCCTAGGTTCTCTAAAGCACCCCGATGACAACCCCACTTGGTCGCAAAAAGGCATTGCACGATGTTGTTTCAAGGTTAAGGATTATGAGGCTTGTTTGCAGCACCAAAAGGAACGAGGGGCCAAGATCTACATTGAGGATCAAAGAGGTAAGAGCCCTATTGTCTCCTGGAAACCCTGATAGTTATTGACACAGCCTCAGGTTGTCTTGAGTGGGGAGACACTCAGTGGTGCTTCACTGGTGACCCGGATGGCAATATTGTTACACAGGAACAGTGGTTCCCGACGAGGTATTGGGGTGAGAGGGATTAACGGCAAACCAACTATGAAATAATATACAAACTCCATTCCAAGACTTTGAAAAGCATATGGTCAGTATCAATAACCAAGTCCAGGCCTATCAATATGAATCACGACGTACTTAACGAGCTAGTGCTATCACTAGTTATGAATCCAGATGCATGTAAAAACCCTTGTCCTTTTATTAGGGAAGGGATCTATCTCGGTCTCTTTTGAGGCTGTTGAGAGCACCTGCGCATGACAAGTGGGCCTTTGGACGAACCAATTGTTGGCCACGGATAAGGAAACCCAGGAAATAATGATTGAGAAATAGAATTAACAAAGGTGAACGTTCAGGTTGACAAGATAGATAGCTGTCAAAATAATGCAGTACCGATCTGTCATCGCATCCGTAGGTTCATGTTGCATGAAAGCAAGACCAATTATAGGGTTCAGAACGGGTCCGATAGTTCATTACCTATGGATATGATGCCAAAGATATTCTGAGAAATTACAAAAGGTTGAAAGTTTCCATTAACTAAGGTATTTTTGCTTTACGAGCGGTGTCACTAGCCTTTTGAACAAATTCAAAACCGTTTATCAGGTTTGACCTGAACTTATCGACGACCGCCAAGCCTGGCGTTGCCCAAAATGTATGCGGATATCCAGCATAATTATCTGCCTTGACAGGAATTCTAAGAAATAATCTTGGTCAGTCCAGTATAGCGGTGATATCTGAATATTGAACTTGCCCTTTCTGTTTCAGCTTCTCTTTGAAAAGGAGCCCATGATCTCGCAGAATATCCGCCCCACAAGTCACAATGTAGGTAGGCGGCATTGCCGACAGGTGAGGAGACAGAAGGATGGAAAAGACGGGGTCTCCGATAGGAGCATGGGTTGCATCTTAATGTGATTAAACGTGTTAGAATAGCCAGAAAAAGTAAAATGATTTGATACTTCTACCGATCGACAACCACAAGACATACCTAAAAACATCTCAAGAACCTCAGGACTAAGTATGGGAGCATCGGCGTTCTCAGAATAAGACGCGACCTCTTCATTAATGTGCTCGATTGCATCTTCTTTTCGAATGGTAAATGGTGCCAATGCGACAACGCCGTGGACTGGAAATGGAGAAGATGAGAGTTCAGCCGCGACAGATAAAGCAAGGTGTCCTCCAGCTGAGGTTCCCACAAGAATCAGCCGGCCGGAACTGTCAATTAGTTTGTGCTCTGGCTGCAGGAGATTTTGAATGACCTTTTCCAAGATTAGTCTTGTTTTTGAGGTTCCGAAGAGTATCTGAGAGAGTGGTTGCCTACCCATTGTACCGCATTATTGCAATCTTCCAGCTGAGCAGGCCAAGGGTGTTCAGGAGCGAGGCGATAGTCGACGGAAACGAATTTGATGCCCGTTTGAGTTGCCATGAATGCAACTAGATCTAATCTCGCGGGAAGTTCCTAGTCAGACCTTTGCGGCGACGCTACCATTCTTGGGCAATAACTCACCATCCTCCAAGTCTAAATCGCCAATGCACCATCCACCTCCATCTTGTGTCGGCAAAAATATGTTAGTCTTATGCGTCCCAAAGGAGAAGTAGACTGGATAGGCCTACGGAAGCTTTGCAGAGGTTAGTTCTTTATGTTCATACTGACGGTGCGTCTCGAGACAGGACCTACAAGAGGGCGACATCGCTAGTGGGCCGTTCGTCGGTGTCCGGCTTTGGTTCATATACCCTAACTTTAATTGGAGGAGAAGAATTCGTCACAGTGTCATCTAATGGAAATATTAGCGATAATCTCACCAGAATATTATTAATGAATTATTGGCAAAATTCTGCCTGCCACCACAAGATATCATACATGTAGTCAAGTTTGGGCCCCTCTGCGCATCATTTTGGGCTCTTTTGGTCATCAGACGCAGAGCATTTCGGATCTCCAGCACAGTTTCACCACTCATTCGGGGTCTGTATCCAATGGCACGTTCCAGTGCTAGCCAATCGTCGGCTAAGTGCAGTTCCATTGCCATATTGATAATTGACAGGAGACTTTATTCGTGATTGGTGTAATCAGCGTGATCGAGCGTACTCACAAATTCGCAGTAACAACAGTAATTATAGCCAAAACACGTTCTAATTGCAATATTCCTTCAGCACTCATACCAAAGACACTGTGAGGATCATGTGTTCCCTTAGACTCTACCCCGCATTCTGCAATTGTCATGTGCCCCCCTGATCGTACATGTACGAATCGGACTAAAACGCCCTACAAGAACGAGTCGTGAACCCACCCCGCACGGCCATTTCGGCTATGGCTCCATACAACAATCCGAGGATGTTCTCAACACTTGCCACTAGATAACGATTGAACTTTTGTAAGATTATAAGTAGATACTATATTTTAGAGTAATATGAAAGTATTTTCCAAAGTGCTTTTACAAATCCGAGACCTGTTGTAAATCCAGTGCACAAATTTAGACGTTCAAAATGATCAATCACCAAGAAAACGCGACAGCGGCTTTCAGTGGCCCCAACCCCCTAACCGCCAAGGCTGATGTCGCTACCAACCTCCCACATGGCCCAAACACGGACGGAATTGACCTTCCGTATCATACTAATGTCAACGGCTACACTGTACCCGATACCACTTACAAAGACCCCAAGAACCGAAGAATTCGTGTTGTCACTATCGGCGCCGGGTTCAGCGGGATTTTACTCGCCTACAGAATCCAAAATGAATTAGAAAATATTGATGTAAGATGTGTCTCTGAAGATGAGCTGAATTCACTCATTGCATTCTGACATAAATCTCGATCGATCACTGACAAGAAATCTCGGAAGCATGTTATTTATGAAAAGAATGGCGATATTGGTGGTGCGTGGGTAAGTGATTCGCGGCAATGGTTGGATATAAACTCAAGCATACTCACGACTGCAGTTGGAGAACCGATATCCTAATTGCGCATGCGATGTTCCATCTCACAGCTACGTTTACCCGTTCGCACCAAATGCAAGTTGTCACCCATTGGTTTATTCGGATACAATCTTCGCCTAAGGCTAATACTAACTTCATGCAGCCTGATTGGCCGGAGTTTTACTCGAAAAGTGATACCATTTGGTCGTATCTGGACCGTGTGTGCCGAGTCTTTGAATTACGCAAGTATATGAAGTTCAATCATCGCATATCTCAAGCCGTGTGGGATGATACAGTGGGGCTTTGGAGATTGAAGGTCGAGAAAGTTTACAAAGATGGCACTATTGAGGAGTTTGACGACGTTTGTGTTAGTACAAATCTTTGCAGAACGTCAACAGCAATGGGTAATTCAGATCAAGCTAACAGAGATTTGGTGACAGGACGTCCTCCTTCAAGCTGCAGGTCTCTTGAATAACCCAATCTTGCCGAGAATCGAAGGCTACCAGAGTTTCAAAGGCAAGGTGATCCACACTGCTCAGTGGCCGTCAGACTTTGGTAAGGAGCAGTGGAAGAATCGAAAGGTGGCCGTGGTTGGCGCTGGTGCCAGTGCCGTCCAAACAGTCCCTGGGATGCAACCGTACGCAGATGAGGTGCACGTATTCGTACGAAGCAAGACGTGGCTTGCTCCAGCAGGCCCAGTGTTTCCAGCTGTAAGTGACCCATTTCCAAGAAGGGACCATTCGCCCACTTCCATCTGGAGATGGCACCCAGCTAACTGAAGCTTTCATAGGAAAATTGTGAGGAGCTACGATAAGTTGCCAAGGGTTGGCCAGAACATGTGCTTATTGAAAATAGGGTCCCCGGAACAACGCAAGGAATTTCGCGAAAATCCAAAGAAATTAATTGAAGAAGCTAGGCTACATGAGGGCCCTGTCAATCTTATGTGGGCATCGATGTTCAAGGCCAGCCCTCTTCAATCTCAGGCAGCCAAGGTATGTTCGTCGTGCAAATGATGTGGGTGTCTCTGTTTGGAGCTAACCTCTTATGATCGCCTCACCTATAGCAAGCTTCTGAGAGAATGAAAGGTTATTTCAAAAGGGAGGACCTTGAGAAAGGTTTCATCCCTCAATTTCCATATGGATGCCGACGCGTTTCCCCAGTATGTGTCACCACAAGCTATTCACGAGAACTATTTGAACCAGCGCTGACAAAACACTTAGGGTATCAATTTCATGAAGGCTGTCACGAAACCAAACGTTCATTGCCACTTCACCCCAGTTACGCGGATCACGCCCAATTCTGTTGTCGGCCAAGATGGAACAGAAGTGGAATGTGATACCATTGTTTTTGCGACTGGTTTTGATACAAGTAGGTTACATCCTGAGCCCATCATCGAATTGATGGTTAATCTGCCATGCAGCATTCCGACCTCACTACAAGGTGATTGGCCAACATGGTGTCTCTCTGTCAGAGAAGTGGAAAGATGTCCCAGAGGGTTATCTGGGCGTCGGATGTCCAGGGTTTCCCAACTTCCTGTTCTTCTTCGGCCCTGCCTGGCCAGTATTTGCTGGATCTGTGACTGCATCACTCACCGCGGTTTCTACTCTGGCACTCAAAATGATTCGCAAGATCCAGACCGATGATATCAAGTCAATGGCGCCGAGACAAGATGTCACGGATGCATTCAATATCCACCAGCAAACCATGCTGCACGGGACGGTCTGGGAGGACAATTGCAGCAGTTGGTGTACGTCGCACTTTTCAATTTCCAAACTTATTGTATCAGATTTTCTAACTCTATCCGCTAGACAAGGACAAAAACGGGCGCATCACGGCCATTTGGCCAGGTAGTGGACTACACTTCCAGGAGGTTGTGGCGGAACCCAGGTGGGAAGATTACGAGATCAAATACAGAAGCAGGGTACGGTGACAGATTCCCAATAATTCAAACAGCCCAATCTCTAACATCACTTCTCTAACATCACTTCTCTAACAGCACAACATGTGGGAATTTCTTGGAAGGGGGTTCACGCAACGGGAACGAGACCCAAACAGCGACCACGCACCGTATTTCAACGTGGATGCGATTGACCCCAAGTGGTTGAGCAGCAATGTTCCCTGGCAGCCAGAGACTGTACCTGACAAGGAATCTGCTCGATTGGCTTCAGCTGAGGAAGCGCCAGAGCACATCAAAGCGAAACACTCACAGAAGGCTGCCAGCCTCGATGTGACCGGGCCTGATGGGTCTCGCAGTGATGTGTTTGCCGGTGCTTCTCTTGTTGGTACTAATGACATCGGGCAGCAAGTGAGAACATAAGATGATGTTTTTTAGAATGTTCTCTAGACTACTCAATCTCAGCGAAGAGTCGAAGTGTATAATTTGCATCTGTGTAACCCATCTCTTTCCTCACACTTGAGCCGAAAACCGAACTAGACCAAAAGCCCCACGAACAACTCATGAAATGTTGTCAGGTAATTTTATCCCAGCACTTCAATTCACTCCCCTTATTATTTATTTCTCGTTTTTCTCAGTGGGTAGTGGAACCTCGTGACGGGTCTTAGCTTTCACCACTACCTTCTTCATAGCCTTGATCACCTTGGCCCTGACAGAGGGGCTTTTTAATTGTTTGAGAATTTTGGCTGCCATGTTTGTATACGGGATCCAGTGGATAGGCATGGTTTTGTTTACCAAGTAAAGACATTGCGTGTATAAATCCTGCATGCCGTAGAGGCAAGGCGACATCCGTAGTGGACCAGCTGGTTTGTAGTGTAATGGTGGCCTATATCCCGTTTGAGAACCGATTCCATCGCACATTAACATTATCGAATTAATTCCACACCCATTTAAATCCAGTCGTGTCAATCGCCTCCACCTTTCCACCATTGGCTCCAGCTCCAGTAGCAACGTAAAGCGTCTTCCCGTCATGGGCTGTTCGTCCAAACTGGACAGCCGTTGCTACCGGGACTTCATCGGAATCTGATCCGCCAGCAACGACAATGTTTTCACCGTCAGGCTTGACTGCAAAAACTCTGTTGTCGCTGTTGGTAGTAACCCAGGCAATGTCCTTGTCTCCAGGGCCGAAAATAAAGTCATCCAGAGCCTTCGCCTGGAGTTTGACGACTTGTTCAACTTTTGCGCCTTCAGCAGGAGAACCATCTGCATCAATCTTGATTTTGTAAATGGTGGTCTTGTAATCGTTTGTCCACCAGAGGTAGTCGTCACGAATATGCAGGCCATTGATGCCAATCTCCAATGGGTTGCTAACGCCTGTGCTCATCTCTGAAATCTTGATGGCAACATTCACTGTGCCACTTTTGATATTTGCGCGATATACCAACCCCTGGTATGAGTCGGCTAAAAGCACCAGGTGCTTATTTTGGGGCACATTGGCGGCGCCATTAAGGAGGACAGCATCCGGGATGTGGGTGACTAGCTCCGGGCTGGGGGACTCATCCTTGGAGAAGTCAACCTTCCAGAGACCATAGGTCCCCTTGATACCGCCCGCAGTGCCACTGTAATTGCCGCTGATAAAAGCAAAGACGTCAGGTTCTGTCTCGGCGATGCCAAACAAGCTTCCAACCTCGTCGTCAATTGTAAAAAGTCGCTTCACCTCGGGGGACTTGGATGAAGGGCGAGACACTTCGTAAAACGAGGCGTTTGGCATGAGCGACGTGAGCAGGAGATTGCCATTGGATCGCACCGCAAGGTTTTCGATCCAGACTCCAGCAGGGAACTGTGTGGCCACATGGTTGTGAAGCGGGATTGTTGCCGCCAGAGCGGACGCAATGAAGATGGATACGCTGCTGAGAGACCGCATTGTGACGGAGGTTGTTTTGTAACGAGCTTGGTGAGTAACGAGAGACAGACTGAGGCGAAGTGGCTGGAAGCGATTTTATAATCGCCTCTAGGCTAAGACATCTCATCAAGGCGTTTTGCCGATCGCGTCCTAGAGGCTAGACGACCACCTCGGTGGCTTGATTGTGGGTCGAATCGACGATTTGCTCCACAATGTACCGAGGATTTTATCTTTGCTAACAGGCAGCCAGAAGCTGTGTCATGAATAAAGTGGGATGCCGGTTATGGCGGATATTCTATTCCCAATATGAGGTAGTCGGCCTAATATCGTTGTTCCTGTGGTAAAGTTGATTGCTTCTGTCGAGCTGAGACTCCATTGCGGAATGGGCGCGGATCGACGCGAGCTAGTGCAATTCCGCAGGAGCCCCACATGTACAGGTACCAGTCACACGCCAACCGAATTGCGTATTAAATGGTGCCTGTACCTGATGGGAAGTACAACGACCAATCCCTGCCCCAATATTGAGCCACACCGGGATATTTCCACCGCCTCGGCAGCGTTGGGTGGTTTTGTTCAGCTCAACACGGGAATAGCGGCACGAAATGGTGTCCCTGATACAGCGGCGGAGCAATGGATTCTCATCGAATTTTCCATCATGACCTTCTTCCAAAGACTTACATATGGTCGGATTTAAGGGAGATTGAGGTAACTCCCTCTACTAAAATGCGCTACCAGGCAACAATTTGCTGACGAGGAGAAGGAAGCCAACTGTGATAAACGTGCCGATACCGGTAGCTTGAGTGCCGGTTGGACATGAGAGCGGAAATCTTTCATTACATGAATTTGAAATCTACTTCTATAGGGTAGGATTATGACTTGCGCGAGACCCAACCATCAATCTCGCTTAAAATGAACTGAGTGTGCCAGGAGCGAATCGGCGTTTAGCGTGTATTTGGTACAAAGGGTCAGCAAATTATTCTGTTGCTAGCTGAAAGACGAAATCCAACAATTCAGTTGCCCTTCTGGCCTCGTTTGAGCTATCGCATAGCTCAGCCCATACCCGATAAGAACCTTGCAGGGCTTCTAGAATACGTCCACAGAGGCGAGTATCCGTGCTTGTGCCTGCACACGTCGCATTGTAGAGGATGGAGGATAGAATGGCAATCGCCATTAGAAACTCGTGCGACAATGTCGACGATAGCTTCACTTTGGATGAGAACAAGCTCCCGCCCGGCTTCGACGCCTCGGATAGGGCTTGCTGGAACTCCAAGATTTGGACCGCGGCGTTGACGCAGACTTCTTGCGCCTCAGCAACGCCCACAGGCATCTGATTCGAGACGGGCATCGACAGAATCTGCCAGTGCAAGATGATTTGCGTCTTGCGCACAACAATGGCCATGAGTATGCGATTTAAGATTTCTCGAGGAGGACCAGAGAAATAGTCAGATTCAGGGCTTACTCTGAGCCGAGAGGGCAGGGAGCTGTAAGATTGCTCCAGGAGATGCATGAAGCTCTGGTAATCGCAAAAGTCTCCAGTCGTAGCTGTTGCTGCCTGGGAAACCACACCCATGACTGAAACCATTTTGTATCTTGCGAGGACGTAGCGCATGGGCGTCAGTTCGTCATTTGGGCGCGGGTGAAGCTCGGTGCTGTCCTGGCTGAAGTCCTCATTGTAGAGGTTGAGCGGGGGCTGCGTGTCCCATTGGCCGTCTTGAATCATTTTCGGGCAGCCGACTTGGACAGAGAGCAAGACATCTGCCGAGTAGAGGACTGCCCAAATACGCCTTCTAATTTCACCTTCATAGACGGATAAGAAAGGCAAGTGTTGCGGGTCACGGTGGTAGCCCATTCGGAATGCGATGCGAATAGTTATGCCCAATATGATCCACAGCTTTGCCTCAGTGTCGGGCCTAGACCAATGTTCGATTGCCAAGTATTGCAATAATGCTTCGATGACATACGGGCCTCCGTCAGCATATTCGCCCAGACACAGGCATTGCACCACTTCGGTGAGGTATTGGGGAGTATCATGGCATGTTTCGTGATAGAGCCGCTGCATTTCATCACCCTTTGTCTTTCCAAGATAAAGGGTCGATAATGACATGATTCCAAAGAGGAGGCTCAGCCATATTAATGATGTTTTCGAAGGTTCTGACCAAAACGCCTCGTACTGGAGTCGGATTTGTTAGTTTTCGATTCTAACCAGAGTGTTGATTTATGGCATAAACTAGAAGGCAAAATTCTCGAATAATAGCCTTTCTTGTATGCTTAGTGGAAAAAAGATACATACTTCTTGGAGGAAGGTTCCTTCATGCAGTAGTGGGAAATCTGGTTCAACCTAATTAGCATGAGCGGTAGCGGAGAATAGGCGGAAAACGAGATTCGCGTAGCGATAAGAGTGTACTCCTGGCAAAACTTACAGGGGGATACATCTAGATCATTAAAATAGGTCAAAACCAAGTGATCGACTATGTCCCGGTCGGGAACAGCCGCAAACAGTTCATCAACCGATGTTAAAGGGCACCCATATAAGAGTTTCGGCTGATTGGACAATCGAGGAAGGCTTTTCGAATGTTCACTCAAGTTAGCCGAATCTTGTTGTTGGATGTCAGTCTTGACATCGATAATGCTGTTTAGGATAGACGTCCAATGGATATAGTTAAAGAATGTGTTTCCAGTAGCGCTATAACCCAAGCTGCCATGATCAATGGTCGACAAGACTGGTTCAGACGGGCTGCTAGCGTTGACAGGGCCGATGCGTTGGCTGGATGGGGCTGTGGATCGTTCCAGCAAGGACACAATCTGGCTCTCCAACAAGGCTAGTCTTGTTTGCAGACCTTCGCGAGTAGATGCCGAAGCATACTTTGGAGTGCTAGCCCCTGCATGATCTGGATAAGTACATGCTGAGGAGAGTCCACGACTTTTACAAGTGCTGCATGGCCTCTGGCGATCGCACCGGACCCTGATTGGCACGATTAGACAAGCCCTCAGGCAGATTTGGAGAGCACCGACTTTCTGCCGCGACACTGGTCACAGGACAATTGATCCTTGTCTCTGCGCCTATTTGGCGGTGGACGCGGGCGCGCGCCGGCAGGTTTTTCGGACATGATTGACTGATTGCGGGATTAACCGTGGATGGTTCGAGTTTGGTCGCACCAGGTCTGAGAGCCTGCTTGACTGAAATTTGTGGGCAAATATGCCAATGAAGACCACTCCACTTTTGTCCAGGCTTTGCCTCTTGTCTGCTTCCTCGGCATTCGAACGCATCAATACTTGGTCCTTGCGTCTGTGCCGTTCATTTGTCAAGGTGAATCATATTGTTTAGAGGAATATGGATTCAATGGCAATTATCAACAGAATCAGAAGGGTGCTTCTGGATGCATAAGTTCACTATTCCGACACGCAACCATCGTGCGATTGATTTGGCATGGGCACGGCGGCTGGCAACCAGCATGTTCGCGATGCTACGCTCGAAATAAAAAGCGCGTCACATCCCCGATGAATTCTCGCATCAGCTTTGCCCATTGATGGCCGGTGTTTTCCGTCTTGTTGCAAAAAAGTGGTGCGAAATGCTTCGGGCCTGGGGTAGACGCGACCATCCGACCCTCCGAGCCCGTCTACCGAGCATGGGTTGGAGATTTGGGCAACTGCCGCCGCATAAAAAATCGGGGCCATCTCCATATTTTTAGTGATGGAAATGGAACCCAGCAGCGCCTTACTTCGCAGCTTAAATGGCCTGTATAAGACCACTGGGCTGCTTCCCCAGGAAACGGGCTTCGTCTGGTCACCTCCCGGGCACTGAAGACACGACAATCCAAGCATTACCATGGAGCAGCAGCACCTAGAAGCACAGGGCAATGAGGCCCTCATCGGCTGGAAGGGCACTGATGACCCTCGCCATCCGTACAACTGGCCGACCTACAAGAAGAAGCTGCACATTGGCCTTGTCAGTTTTATTACATTGGTGGTGTAGGTTGGCTGAACACGCTTGCTCAGTGATGATGTTTCTGACTTGGCATATAGGAACCTTGCCGCAACCATGTTTTCGCCGGCTGCGTCAAAGTTGATGGCCGACTTTGCTATTACAAATACCACCGTTGCCACGCTCACGGTATCCATCTACCTTCTGGGTTTCGCGTTGGGACCCTTGGTGGTTGCGCCTCTGTCCGAGGTTTACGGTCGCTTGTGGGTCTATCACGTTTGCAATCCCATCTTCTTGGCCTTCACAGTCGGATGCGCGTCTTCCAAGAATTTAGCCTCGCTGCTCGTATGCCGCTTTTTGGCTGGATGTGCTGGTGCTGCACCCATTGCCATTGGTGGTGGAACCATTGCTGATGTGGCTCCCATTGAAGAGAGAGGAGCTGCCATGGCTGCATTCGGCATTGGGCCGATCCTGGGTCCTGTAGGTTTGCTCACCACAAAGTTGGTGTGCTCAGTCAAAACTAATAATCAATATAGGTACTAGGCCCTATTATTGGAGGATTTGTAGCTGCTGATCTGGGCTGGCGATGGACCTTGTGGATCATCACTATAATTGTGAGGAGCCAATTGTTGGTCCAAGTTTGATTCACTGCTAACCAAACTGTAGGGCGGAGCGAACACATTAATGTGCTATGCCTTTATGAGAGAAACTTATGTCCCCATAATAGTTGCCAGACTCGCCAAAAAGGCACAGAGCGAATCAGGCGAGAAGCTGATTGAAGCGAACGGACCTGCTGGTCCCGGCGTGTGGCAAACTCTGGCAAGGGCGTCCATGAGGCCCACTCGATTGCTCCTCTTCAACCCTGTCGTTACAATGCTCTCTGTACACAACGCTCTGGTGTTTGGCATGATATTCCTGCTCTTTACAACTTTCCCCATCGTATTCCCCGGTAAATACGGTTTCACCACTCGTGTTTCGGGCCTGAGCTACCTTGGTATGGGCGTTGGGATGATCCTCGGAATAGTGCTGTTTAGGGTTCTGAGCGACAGGCTATTGAAGAGCAAGCAGGGCTCAAATGATCCCCAGCCAGAGTATAGACTCCCTGTAATTATTTGGTTCAGCCCTCTTATTCCAGCGGGATTCTTTATATACGGTTGGACCGCGGAGAACAATATCCATTGGATTGTCCCCATCCTTGGAACATCTCTAATCGGCATGGGAAGTCTTTTCGTCATGGTAAGTTTCTCTGTACCCAAAGCGACGAAGAAAATAAATGTATATTTACTGGATTATTGTACAGCTTCCCTCTCAAATCTACGTCATCGACGCATTTGGAGCAGATGGCGCTGCCTCTGCCCTCGCCGCCCTGGCTGTAATTCGATCCATCCTGGGATGCTTTCTTCCCTTGGCGGGCCCCAAGCTTTACGAGGATCTTGATTATGGATGGGGAAACTCGGTTTTGGCTTTCCTCACAATGGCCTTTATCCCAGTGCCAATTATCTTGGTAAAGTATGGCGCACATCTCCGGGAAAGGTTCAGAGTAAAACTGTAAAGGGACCTCTAGAATTAATAAATTGGATGTCAAGCAGGACACAGGCTACCATCGCACTACGCATTAGCGGAGTGTGGCTTAGTTTTTGCCGTAGCCGTCAATGGACAGTAGAGGGGCAGCGAGTAGACAAACTGTAGAATTAAAAAATATTACGCTGCTCGCAGTGTATTATAGATAGCTATTTGGTCAACCAATGGCTCTATAAAGCCTAAAAGAACATGCTAATTGTAACACGATAAGGAGCTATTCTTTCAACATCTCCAGTATGATCAAGCACTGTGACCAGTCTAGTTTCAATCACATCACGAAACTGCATAGCTAGGTTCTCAACCCTATATGTGGTGTTCTAGCCTTTTTCCACCTTGGCCTAGAATGTGCTTGCTACCTTCTGAAAATCCACGCTGTTTGGGTTGGTGTTGGGGAGCAGAGACTTCTGGTGCGCTTCAAACCACTGGTCCATAAAAGGGCAAAATAATTTATTTACTAGTGTAGCTGTAGGGCTTTTTCCTGAATTTTGAGACAAGCTTCCAATATTCTTAGCGGAACTCCATTAGCCAAATAGCGATACCCCGCAACGTTTGGGTGTAGATAATCGCCCGAATCAAATTCGGGCTTCAAATGGTCACCGTCGCCAATCAATCCTGCAAAGTCAACAACGTGGTCAAAGGCTCCGTTGTTCAAGATCCACTTGTTGACCTCGAGTCTGGATTTTTCGCGTGAGGGGGCACCATAGCTGTGGCCAGTAAAGGGAGTGATAGTGGCTCCGATCGTCACAAGACCTGCAGCCTTGCAATCGGCAATGATTTGGGTGTATGCTTCGATTAGGCCCTCGACTACACCGTTCTGATCATCCTCTTCCGCGCTTGTTGTACCGATATCGTTGACTCCCTCTGCGATCAGCACACATTTTACTCCCTTCTGATCCAGGGCGTCCCGCTTATACCGCTCAACCAGGGGTGGGCCAAGACCTCCCTGAAGCACCGCGTTTCCACCTGAGCCCTGATTGTTTACTGCGAGTGTAGTTATACTGTTGTTTAGAAGACGATCAATTAGAAAGTCGGGCCATCTGTAGTTCATGTAAGAAACGGATCACCCTCCTATTTTTGTTCGCCTGAACTTACCGCGTGTTCTTATCGGTTTCACTTCCGCGTCCGTCCGTGATACTGTCTCCAAGCGCAACTATTGTGGTATATTCAGTTGGAACCCATGCCTCGAGGGCACTCGCGAAAAGCCAACCAATGTAGCTTTTGGCCGATACCGAATATTCCATTATCCTGTTGCCATTTTCTATCCATGATGTTGTCCGGCTACCAGGATGCCCAGTCAAGGTGGTCCCGGATTGGCCCTCCCTGCTATATACTGTCAAAGCAACATTGGAAAGAGGCTCAAAGGAAAAGTTCAATGGGTCTGAGTAGACGGCGCCGCCGGGCGGGATGACTACGGAGGCGGACCCATTGAAACTGAGCTGTTGGGAAGAATCTGTTACAATCTTGCCTACGCCTGCAGCGTTATTCTCGGTGAGTGCGATGGAGGCCGCAGTTATAGGCAGCTTCGTATCACTGAAAAGGTTTGAAAACTGAATCCTGGCGCGGTCCGCACCAATTGTCAAACGAAATGTCTGGCGAAATGAGGCATTTTGTAGTTGCACTTCAGACTCGCTTCCACCCTAACCTTTCTTTCAGTACATAGCCTAGTGAATCCGAAGCAACCGACTTACATAGGGAGATGCGGGCAGGTCGCTGCCGTCGACGATACGCGCGGATGCTGTCCAAGCCGAAACCCATTGATAGTCGCTCTTTTCGGTTTCAAGATTGTCCACGGGCATTCCCCATCCAAGTGAAGCCAAAAAGAACAAAGCACTGATAAATTTGGTTCTCATATTGTATCGCCAATGTCCCTCTGGATTGGGAATCAAATATGGACTCAGAGTTGTCACACATCTCTGGTGTGGCTTTTGGATAGCGCGACATCCAATATATGTCGATGTATGTGGATATGCCATTTTACACAGCTACGGATTAATAGCAATTTAGGCTAAATAATAATCATAAAGAGACTCTTGAGAGATGCAGGCGCTTGAAACAAGGTTACAGTTGAGCTTAACTTAATTCCTATCCTATTGTTGACGATCTGCAAGGTCATGGAAATGGGACAACTTGTTGCATCAGACTAGCTAGCTTTCCGGGTAATTAGACAGGCTTTGCTGGGGTTCTTGTTGACAACTCCGTTCATTCGTGGATTGTTGAGGGGCATTTCCCAGGAGCATTGGTCGCCCGATGCTTGGCGCCAAAATTTCCCGCATCTCAGAAAGCGCCTTTTACTATTTTCGATGCACCCATATGTTGATCTTCTCGTCCTTCGTATATTCCACTGCTGATTTCAAGTATTTATACTATACAATCTGGGCTCCTCCATCGACATCGATGGTGGTTCCTGTGATGAAGTAATTCTTCATGACACTCAAATATGCTTCAGCAAGGTCCTCCGGCTGCCCCACCCTCCCCAGCAGCACCTTTTCGGCAATCTGCTTGACTACTTCTTCACCCCACATGCCGACAACCTTGTCGAACATCTCGGTTTGAACGGCTCCAGGATTGATAAGATTGACTCGGATTGGTTTCATTTCGACCGCTAGGCTGCGCGCCAAGGCATCCTTTGCGCCGCCGAGGCCATCGCGCACACTGTAACCCGAAACTGGCTTGTAGGTACCTAGGCCTCCTGTCATCGTGAATGATGATGTGTGAGATGACTCCAGATAGTCAGAGGATATTTTGGCAATAATTATGTCGCCCACCACACGGGATTGACAAAGATCGAGAATGTCCTGCCTGGTGGTATCCTTCAACGCCAAAGCCGGCCCCATGCGTCCAGCAGTGTTCACAACGTGGTGTACTGACACACGGCGATTGTCCGTTGCAAACTCAAAGAGCTGCCTGACGTTGGCTTCAACCTGGTCGCTAGATAAATCGCACACATGGCCACGGACTCTTTTCGAGTCATCCGTAAATGCCTTCAGCCTTTCAATGGCTGCATTTACTTTGTCCTGAGACTGACTGGCGATGACGACCTGGGCTCCGTGCTCAAGACAGGCTTTGGCGACACCGAAGCCGATGCCAGAGGAGCCACCAATGACAACGATAAGTTTGTTTGCAAGTTTTTCTGTCGATTTCATTGTTGCAACACAGACGACGCGACGTGTGCCTTTTTGATAATAAGGATAGATGAGGAAATGCAAATACAGGAGAGTGACCCAATTGCACAAATGTCTCCCTGATAGATCAAATATTTATAGCGTTCTATAGATGTCACCGGGAGCTAAGTATATCCGTATTTCCACTTCGACAGTCTGCTCCTATCTCCTGCGTTGAGGAATCTCCGCAAACTCTAAACATTGCCTTGACGAAATGGTTGCGGAGTTTTGTGCACGTCCTACCCACCGCGCCCCGCCGAGGCGTCCGCTTACAAATTATCCCACTGGATTACATGACGAATCGTAAATTCCGATGGTTAGTAAAAGATGCTGTTTCTTCATTTCAAAAATAACGCCTGCCTTGTATTCAAGAAATCAGTTGAGGTAAAGGAATGCGGTTGGCAGTAAGGTCAACCCAAATTGAACCTGCGAGTCTCTCATCACCCATATAGACATGGCCCTGGATTTCCGGTAAAATTTCAGTTTCGCCAATTTTACAAAGCCTTGGGCAGTCATCTACCACAGGAGGGAGTAGAAATTGGCAAAGATTGATATGCTTAATGTCTGCCCAAGAACGATAAAAGATATGAGTCCTAAGCCTACTCAACATTCGCTATCAAGATCAAGAATGGTATTCTTTCGCGAACGCTGCGTCGTTCAAAAATAGACTGACATGTTTGGTTACAATCATAACGATAGTTTCTCGACCACAAACTCCACCTAACAAGCACCATCTTTGACACCTGGGGCACTGTAGTATTGGCAGGGTGTCTTGGCGTCAGTGCAGATGTTCACCAGGGTTGCTTTGTCGCCATTGTTCCTATTGATACCGGCCACTTCTCCGCCCTTTCGGGCAGTCACGCCCTCGAGGTAGACTGTTCGCTTGCAGTTTTCGCACTAAAACCATTTCCAAGAATATTAGCATCTGCCCAATCTTTACCAACTTGATTTGAAATCACAAGGGGCACTTACGGTACCACAGGAGCGATAAACCTTGCCGTAGTCCTCGGCGTAAAAGTTGATGACCTGTGAACAACATAAGCTTCACGTCACCATGAACAAGCAACACATGTCCTAAAACTCACTCGCACTTCTCCGCATCCATTATGTTGAATGATTTTGTCGGAGGCGTGATACGCACCGCCGCCAACGATCCAGGTCACATCTCCAGGCTTGTCTTCTTTCTACATTCAAATCTTGATTAGCCTGTACCTTGAACTCAGCTCTGCGGGAGGCTATGGACGTACGATCGAGATGGCATCCTCGCAGACATCTTCAAACCAGACAAACTCGAGAGTGCAAGGTCCGAGGCAATATACACCCTCACCCACAGTTTTACCTATAATGACATTTCGGAGAGTCGCACCGCGCTCGAGGATGAAAGCTGTTGCCTCCCGGCCTAGTTGCTTGTTTGTGAGCCTGGAACGATGGCTTATTTACAAAAATCGAGCACAGCTGTGCCTGTCATGTTACCTTGCTCCGTTTGTCCCTGGCAGCTGCTTGGGTTTCTATCATACTTGGCCCAACCCGCATCGAAGACCTGGCCCGCTTTGATGGTTATGGGAGCGGAAATGGGCTTGGTGGAAGTGGGGACGGGAACGCCGCCTGTGTAACCCAAGCAAGCAAGTGCAGAGGGTACGATGCTCACAAGAGCCAATGCCAAGTTTCTTGGATTCGCAAGCATTATGACTAGTTTAAGTATGGCTAAAGAAGATGATGCGAATGACAATAATTGTTGAACTACTACGATTATACGTCATGACGGGACGTGACTTTTGTCGATTATATAGATCATCTCATCCTCAGACTGCACACCATAGAAGTATGCTTAATGCTTAATTTCGTGGGGCTAATGTAGTAATATTGAATCATCATTTGTGGAAATAAATTCATCCAACATGAAATCCTGCGTCGCAATATCGGACTGTGCCTTCGAAAGAGGCGTATCCGGGGCTGACAATGCAGTACTGACATTTTGAAAAGCAACAACACTCATGACTTGGGTCCAAACCAAGGTCATCTTTTAATTGTACGGATGAGCCAATGGATGAAACGATCGATGGCTTGGCATTTTTGCCAACCTACCATTTTGAGTTGCGGGGATTTCGGAGCCAGAGCTGCCGCCGACTGGCTGGCCTATTTAGGAAACCTAGTCGTCTCACAGGAGCCATCTATTGTCAATCGAACAACGGGGTTTTCACATCACCCCATGCTACGAGGTTTAGGCGCAAAAGCAATGACCTGCCATAAGCAGACTGCAAAGAAAATGGGCTCGCGATATGAACGATCGGTAAAAGAAACCAAATCATTGTCCTGTAAATATTGTCTAAACTCGCTGTGAATCATTTTATGACTCTACGTCTTGATGATAAACTCCTTGGTCGCCGTCGGATTGGACAACACCCACCGTATTCCATCTTCCATGACCTTGTCCCATCTAGCGGAAGCCGAAAGCCGATCTCCAAAACGGCGGAATCCGTGAGGAACTCCCTTAAAGAGGCTGATATCCGTAGGAACCCTGTGTGTTGTGTTAGCCTGCCGCTTAAAAACATGGAATGTAACCCCCTCACCCAGCCTCAGTAAGCATCTTGGCATAAAACAACCCATCGTCTCGTAAAGGATCCAAACCCGCAATGCCGAAGACGGTTGGCGGGAGCCCAACAACTTGTTCCGGGGTCGCGTTGCCGGGGCTTAGTTTGGTGTCGTCAACTTTAGCATCCGAGACCTGCAATAATCCACTAAACAATTGCGCCGCCTTGATGGGCAGCAGCGGGGCATTTGCGTTGGTGTGATAGCTTGAGAGCGATGGATCTCTGAGCTTGTTCAGCTGCGGTTCAATGCAGGTGACGTGGGTGAGGCACGGGATCATCAGCACCTGTCCCGCGATGGGGAGAGGCTCGGTTTCGTTCCGCAAGTGTCGTTGCAACGTCAGGGAGGCGGCGATCTGGGCGCCAGCCGAGATTCCTCCAATAACAACCTTTTCCTTGATGCCGCCAACTTCATCGATGTGATCGGCCAGCCAGCCGAATGCATCCTCGACATCGTCCCAGGCAGTCGGGTACACGTGTTCCGGAGTGTGCCGATAGTTGACATTCAAGACAAGGACCTGGGCCCCTAGTGCAATGCGCGCGCAGATTGCATCCTCCGAGGAGAGCGTTCCAAACATGTATCCGCCGCCGTGCAGGTGAATGTAAACGGGCAAAGGCGTAGCTGCGTCAATGGAAACGGGGCGGTAGGTCCGAGCCTCAACCTGGCTACCGTCGCGGGTCGGAACAGAATAATCCTTCAAATGGACTTTAGGTGCCAAGGTCTTCATTGCCTCTGCAGAGGTGTCCTCTCGGGTCTTGTTGTTGACCCTTTTCCGCTCGTCGAGGGAATCGCCCAGGTTTGGCGGGGGCAGCGTTTCTTGAACGGCAAGCCACTCGTCACTTGGGCCATCGTAACAAGAAAAGTCTGCCATTTTGGGGTCCAAATGAAATAGAATATCTAGCACTGGTTCTAAATGGATGTTTTATTGATTCTTGAACTACATAAATGCAATCAAAATCGTCATTGCGGAATGGGAGCACCTCAACACGTGTGGTTCCTCGGTTCAGGTCTTAAGCCCCACTAAACCCCTCTCCATGGCCCGACTCTTCCATCCCGTTGGTCGGGAATCCAGATCCGAAGAAGAAGCAAAGTGGGCCACATTGAGGCCAATAAAGCTCATCTCCATGGCGAGACGGAAGCATGCCATTGGCCCTATTAGCAGCAGCGTTGTGACCTCCATAATTAAATTATTGCCATTGATCTTGAACCCGAAGACTTGAGATATTGCTATTGTCATCGGAACCGTGGCCAGCAGGTAGATTTGTGAGCAAGAGACGCATCGCTCTTTTGAGGTTGATGATCCTACGCACATTGCAACCGCGATCAATAAGATCTAGCCAGCCGTGCAGGCCTTGGGCTGGTCATGATGGTGATTTCGTTGCAAATACTTTGACCGCGGGTACTGTTGAAATTGAATTGAGAATAGTGAGGAAGACTCTGGTTATTGCTGGCAATGTTGATTGCTTTTTGACCATGCATCGGCGTATTCCGCTCTAAAAAGAAAAGAATAGAGGCTTGCTTTAGGGAACTTTGAATATCTCAGTCGCATTCAGATTTAACTTGTGCATCATCTTAATGAGGGAAAAGCAAGTGGGAATAAGCACAAACCCAAAGTAGCATCGAAGCAGTGGGATAAATGGAAAGATTGAAAATTTAAGGTTAAATTCGATTTTTGACGCCTCATCCCAGTAATTTGAGCCACCTTCTGCCTCGAGATGCACTGACTACATACCTGGTGAGGTGTGCGTTTCGAGCATTTTGCGAGCGCAAAGCGTCCTCGTTCT
Organism: Calonectria honghensis; assembly: GCA_013403855.1. NCBI lineage: Eukaryota > Fungi > Ascomycota > Sordariomycetes > Hypocreales > Nectriaceae > Calonectria > Calonectria honghensis. Next base: position 249,766 of record VTGB01000043.1, on the reverse strand, counting down.
AGTTTTCCGCCATAGATGGGGGCCTCAAGTCACGCACAGCAGTCATCCGCACAATAAACCTGAAATGATGCTTCTTGGCATCCTAAAGCTGAACTGCCCGGTTGCCTCTGCTGTTCTCACTTGCCCCATTTCGGCATTAGCTCTGGCTGCCAAGGGAACAGCCAATCGGGGCCAGCTTTCAAGAGCCCGACCGCTTGCAGATGCTCAACAAGTCACGTTTCTCGGTCCTAAACTCTCAGCCGCTCAGCCTTATTCGAGCGTGGCCTCGCCAAGACATCAACTAAGACAACTAAGGAATAATTATTGTTGTCTATAAAAGTAGCTTTGATCCGTCTGTAGCCATGCGCTCGAATAGGTCGCGACGGCAACTCTAGCGTTGCCAAGGCGGATTGGAATGGCCGTGGCCCACCACAGAGGCAAGAAAGCTAGGAGGAAACCCTCCTTGAGAACCATACAACATAAAAGGACATACCCTTCACTTATGATAATTGCTGATGACTTTCAACAATTTTTGTAACACAGTTGAGAAGCATTACAAACCATCACATTCCACCCATCATGCAAATCAAGTCTCTCCTCCTTGCGCCTCTCATCGCCACCGGCGTGATGGCTGCCGATGAGTTCAAATCCACCGCATTTGAAGTCGTTGCCATCGGCCAGGGCACCGGTGTTCATCTCCAGGCCCTCCAGGCTGGCCGGGGGGGCTGGTATTTTAAGCTTCCCACCATAAAGGCCACTTGCTCCGCCACTTCCGACAACACGGCCACGCTTCAGCTTTGGGGCAACGAGCTGTATCTTTACAAAGCCGGTACACTCACCCAGAGAGCGTATTTTGATCGTTCCGGAATGGGACAGGGCGTTTTCCGATATGCCGACGCCAAGAACGGCCTCGGGTCCCGTTGGGAGAGCGAGGGCTGGAAGATTGACGCGAGCGGGAACCTGGTCTTTGGAGGCACAAAGGGCTTTCTCGCCTGCCCCGGCGCCGTCAGCGGTGGATACAGCGTTTGGCTCAATACCGGTGTTCAGAATCCTGGAGGCAATAAGAATTGCAAACCTGTTAGTTTGCGAGTCATCAAGAGCACAAAGCCCAACAGCTGCAGCTACACTAAGTAGTCATGCTGAAATTGCGCAACGCAAAACGATATGGGCATGATCATGAATTAAACGGTTCAACGAACTTGGGTTTGTGGTAAAGACTGCGGGCTTAACTTTAGTATATGGCGTATTAATTTGCAGACAAACTTTTACCTTGAGCAATTTTTTGTAATACCAGACATTGAAACTCTGCACGCTTTCTTCCCGCGTGAAGTTTTAGGTGTGCCATGCAACGGCTTCGCTAATATGTTTTATTGAGGGAGAGATTCAGCGACTACTCGGCGACTACTCGGCTACAATTGAGCCGGGAAGAAGACCTTTGACAGCCAGAACTAGGCTGCGTCGATCAGGGACCATCCAATGACCCCCGGTCTTGTCCGTGCGATTCACAGGGTGCCTGGATTTAAATTAAACCCCACCTCATTTAATGCAACATCTTGTCAGAGAAATATCATAGAAATAATCCCCATTGGCTCGCTGCGATATTCGGCTTGTTGGTGCGATTACAATATGCGACAGAGCGCATCTGTAGATGTTAGGGCCCGGTGTGGAAAGGTGAGCATAAAAAGCTGTCACATCTGGCTTGAATAGATGTAAAACAGCAATCTTCTCTATTACGTTTCAATTCTAACTACTCAGATCCCTCACATCAAGTCTATCTCTCACACACTCCAGCGGCCACGAAATCCATCTCGCCCACTGCTCCTCGACCAAATTCGCCTCAACTACCCTGCACACTCTTTCACTCCATCCTTCCAAATACCAGCAATGCTGTTCATAACAAATCACCATGGCGGCATAGTGAGAAAGTATAACCAGTGCCATTGCTTCTCCTTTCCTCACCAGCTCGATAAAATCCCTTGATATCGCAATTGGCCAACTCCAGATGCGCGCCGCTCTCCTTTCACCCAGCAGCATCATTGAGTAGGTCGCTCGCAGCCTCTCCAGCGCGGCCAAGCATTGGGAGCGCACGCCAATCTCATCCACGAGGCGCATTGGCTCGGATACTCTCATTGTGGAAACAAGGCTCACAAGCTCATCCAGACGGTCCATAAAAAGCCCAGTGGGCTTGTCTTTTTTGATGGGTTCTGTGATTAGAGGGCCAATCGGGCTAGCTCGAACCGAGTCCCATATGGATGGGGTAGCTAGCATATTTCCCACGCCTGAGATATTAGCGCAGGTTCCAATCCATTCTGGCTGTTTTCCACTCTTGTTCACTTACCTTGTACAAGAAAGAAACACTGGGTAATATCGCTTAAAAGGACGTCACCTTCTTGAGTACCCACTGTGTACATGCCAGAGATGAAGGTGAATGCCGCAAAAAGAACGGGGATGTGAGGGTTGTCCGAGTTGACGTCATCGACATGTAGATTAAATTGCTTAAACGCTGTGTTTTGGTGATGCATCGATGCTAATACATGGGCTTTTTTCTGGGATGGTTCTGTGTAGCCTAGATGTAGCGCCGAGAGAGCAAGCAACGCATGCATTAGGTAGCTCTAGCAGACAGTGTGAGCATAACAAGGGCATGAGACTGGCTAGACATCAAATCTGCTTACCCGAGAGAAGGCGAGCTGGGGAACAACGTCTCTCCACACGGCAACCATTTCGGGCGCCCACGAGAGCGTGGTGTATACATTGGTAAAAAAATGATGAAACAGTTGAAGATCGTTAAGCCAGTCTGTCTCATCCATAGGCCTACCGGGTGCTGTGTCGCTGTACATATTGCCGACGACTTGATCGTGTGCAAAGCCATCTACCACCTGCCTAACCTGGCTCGTAAGCTCCTCTAGCTGCCTTATGGCCATGTCGGCTTTTGCTCTGACGGAATCTTGCTGAAAGGCAGGTGGTGAGGCAGCAACAGACTGGGCATCTTCGGAGGCATTATTGGCGCTTTCTTGGTTTGCATTATCTACCGAAGAAGTATGTGAGACGTCTGTGGCGGGAGAGGTGAATGTCAGGCTGCATGCTGCCTGATGTCTTATGCAGTTGGTGCATGGGAGTAGTTCATCGCACTGCAAGGAGTCAGCACCCTGGATGCGGCGGTAACAATTGGCAAGCTAGGCCCGGTCTGGCCCAGATCATTGGAGGCGGCGTTACCTTGACGCGGCGGGCTTTGCAGCGGGTGCAGCCATTTCGCGACTTTTTGAACCCAAGGCGTCGTGGAGGCATAGTGGCTGCAGAATGAGCATGTCAGAACAATTGACCAGGGGAAGTGGGTATTTGTAGACCCGACGGCGACGACGAAACCGAGACTTGTCGACGTCACAGCGTCGGGCCCGTGCGAAGGTTAGGTTGTCATTACCTTCATTTGGAATAGTCGCGGCCGTTGCACCCAATCAACGCCCACTAGCTCTATCCGACGACGAAAGCGACGACGAGGGGAGCTTTGACAAAACACCAAGAGGTCCTAACCGAAACATCGCTGTTAAGGAGTGAGATGTTCAGCCGACCTAACCCCCCCTGGTCTCACCCGACCTATGCCCCGCTTGTCCAGGGGCTACACTGACCTATAACCCACACATAACCTGACCAAGGCTTATATTTAATTTCTATAAGGGTTAAGGTTAAGGTTAAGGTCTTCCAATGTTATTCTTTTAAATATTTACATATTTTAAAAAAATTTATATTTATTTAATCTATATTTAAGTGATCTGACTTGACCTGTGGGGCATAGGTCGGCTGAAAATATAAGTTGGACGGTTGGTCGGGTGAGACCAGGGGGGGAGGTCGGCTGAGCTGTATACTCAGCAACCGAGAGCTTGTTAAGGTGAAGAAAGCTCTTTGACATGATTTTTCCCAATACAGCACCGTTCACTGTGTTCTGGACGCAATCTAGACTCAATTTCTAAAATTATGCTGCAATGACGAAACTAAAATCGTGGGAATCCATGGCTTCCACTCAAGGCTATGCTGAGACTTGAAGATGCCAAGAGGAGAGGAGCATGGACACAATGGGAGAAGAAGGTATTCCTACTATATAAAGATGGCAGCTATGCCGTTAGGTTTCGAGATCTTCACTCAACCATCACTTCCTATCACACTCTTTCAACATTGAAAATGAAGACTTTCAACACACTCGTTGGCTACTTGGCAGCCTTCAGTGCGGCGAAAGAAGCGGTAACAGACATATACAACCAACTCCATCAGGTTCACCAACTGACTCGTCGCAGCACGCAAAGCCATTTGCACACGGCCAATTTCACTCTCGCCAAACCGCCAGCACTCGCATCCCCGATTCACAGAACTTTACCGCTCCTGCTTTCATCGGCACCCCCTTCACGGCCAACCCCCTCCCGGGCAAGCCAACCTTTAAGCCAAATGCCCGCCATGCTCACATGGACGGTGGCAACACGCGAACTGACAACTGGTCTGGTCCTCTTGGAAAATCGCCAGTCATCGGCGGCAGCACTACCATCAGTATGTTCATGTACTGAGAGGAGGCCACCGAGAACTCGTACGTTCTCTCCGCCGTCGTCTGCGGCGCCAACCCCGCCAAGTATTGCCTCAATGCACTGAACCCTGATACCCTGGAACCCATCGCTGAGTTCTCTGCGCCTGGTCGAAATTCTTATTCCAGCTATTGGCAGGTTGTCGACGGACGTGTCGTTATCCCCACTGCCGAGGGCTACATCATGGTGGTCGACACGGTCGTGGCCAGTGACGGAAGTGTCTCGTTCAAGTTGGTCAACGAGTACAACGTCGCCGGCTCCACGACCCAAGGCAGCGTTCTCGTCACGGTGGGCTTTGACAATCAGGGCAACCTATGGTTCACGAGCACTGCTGTCCCTCTCCTGAATCTGCCTGGAGTCCCCGCCTGTACTGTTGGATATGTCCGCGCCGACGGAGTCATTCACGCGCTGACCATTGACAACGCCATCATTGAGAACGGTGTTGCTATCAACGACAAGACCATGTACGTTCTCACTGGACCTGCCGGCACCGAGGACCATTCAAATGCCACCGGCAACTTCTATGCTTTCCAGGCCAGCAGCTCTGGTGTCAAAACTCTGTACAATGAGACGTACGAGGCCGGTAGCGGTCTGAAGCTTGGCGGAATAGCCCGCGGGTCCGGCTCCACTGTCAGCCTCATAGGCCAGAAGTACGTCGGTATCACGGACAACGCCGACAACCAGATCAACTTTATCGCTTTCCGTCAGGCTGAGTTCTACGACGCAAATAAGAAGAACGCCCGCGCCTGCTCTTTTCCTCTGTTCAAGCCTGGCGCCAGCGGCAACGAGGGCAGTCTGAACACCTACTTTGACGGCACCACCTACAGCGCCACCATCGCCAACTCGTACAACTCTTCGTTCTCGTTTGGCGGCGAGGTCGACAACGAAGGTCCCCAGAACAAATTGAGCCAATCTGGAATCATGCGCATCGACGTCAGCGACGATGGAGCCTGCAGCCTTGCCTGGGAGATTGATGCCCCAGCCACCATGACCACTCTGTCCACCGGAAACGGCCTGTACTACACCTACACCCAGGACGTTGATTTGGCCATCCAAGGCAAGTGGGCGTGGTACATTGTTGCCTACGACTGGCGAAATGGTAAGGAGGTCTGGCGTGCCAACATGGGCAACGGCGGCATTTACAACACCGGCGTTTCTCACATTCAGCTTGGGCCGAAGGGTCGAATCTACGAGGGCATCGATGGTGGAGTTTCCTGGATGGTGGATTCTTAAATCATTTCCCGCGGTGGACTCCCGTTCCGGTTGGGATGGGGGAGAGAGAGGAGTTTCGCAGGCAGGTCGACATTCACAGATTGGGGTGGGGTGGAAAGTGAGGCTCATTTATGGGTCTTCGAAATGGACCAGCTGTGGGTTGTTTAGTTCGATTCTATTGTGATTTAGTTGATAATTGAAACATTTTGAGATTCTTTAGGTAAATTAGGAATCGTTGCCCGTGGTTGTGAATCTACTCTGTTTATAGTAACAGGTGCATACACTCGAATGGATTAAATGCTAGCACACAACTGCACATATTCATAAGAGGAAAACAAAGCATCAATGATGCGAATGGGTTGTAGTATGCTAGCTTGTCAAACATGAAACATGCCTTGGATAATATTCCTCCCCTGCAGGAGATTACACGATCACTCTGCAACCACACCCCGCACAATCAATTGTCCCCTTAAAAGTTGGAGCCAGCCTTGGTCTCGGTCTGGGGTGCAACGCTCACATTCTTCACAGTGATGGTCTTGCCTGTGGAACTAGTGACCCTGACATCAACAGTTTGCGTCCCAAAACCACTCTGGTACTCGAAAAAGTTGTATTCCTTGCGAGTGGTTCCCTTCCAGGTCTTTCCGCCGTCGGTGCTAACGTCGAGGGTTTTGACAGGCTCGTTGTGGTTTCGGACTTGCATGGAGAACCACCACTGGGATGTACCCTCTTTGTTGCGCAAGACAAGAGGCGTGGTAATGTCACAAGTCACCCACTTGTACGAAGTGTTGACGATGCCATCTGTGCCTCCAACGGCAGTGAAGGCATTTTGGAAGAGATCCAAGTGTCCCTTGGCGCATTCGGGGCACTGGTCAACAATCTAGTCCACCGTTAGCATCTTCACCATCTGCTGGCCGGGACCAACCAGATCCAATTCTTACCATGGCCTTGATTTTCTTGCCAGTAGGGCCAGTGACTTCAATGCAAGCACCACAGTTTGCCGCGCTGCTCCAGGCAGATCCAGAAAAGGCAGTGCCATAAGTACCCGAGGGCAAGCTGTAGCTAACAAATGAACAGGTGCCACCATTCAAGTTACCACCATAGAAAGTGGAGCTTCCAGTGACAACTTCGCTGCTCAGGTCTCTCGCAAATGCGAGAGCCGGTGCGAGAAAAAGAAGAGAGGAAAACTTCATGGTGAGGGTAGTGTATTCAAGTGGATATTTCAGAGTTGTAGCTTGAGGAATAAGAAATCTGATGCTTGGAGAGCTGTTCATCCAAGTCGAAAATGTCAAAGGGGACAGAGCTGTAATATAGTGATGGAGAAAGTCGGCCCTTTTCTTTCTACCCCTTCTAATTTTACAATGTGAGTGCAGTTTTTCGCCACCATTTCATTGTGAGAACTATCTGATAAAACACGATCGGAACTAAGGAGGCTCAAAGTCCCCGTTAGAGTTGACGGCTGGCACTAGCAGGGTTGCTGCACATCAAAAGGGCCCAGCCCGTCGGTTGCCTGCCGACAGACACGAGATTAATGGACGAGATGGCATGGCCAATGACATGTTGAAACCTCCATTCTGTGAGCCACATGGGCACGTGATGAGCTGTTGGAGAGTTCCATTTGACTGATCAGGATCCATAATACGGGACCCGACCAGGGTGTGAGCAACAAGGCTAATTAATCCGTGGGCCGCAACTTTTAGAGTTTCGTGTACGGTTAAGCTCACCGTAAACCGCTAAGAGCTAACATGAGTAAACCCCTCATTCAGTATTTATCTCGCCCGGAACGGATTCTCCGGACAGATTGAAATTCTCAGTTTGGTATAGACTATGTGCATGGCCCAAAGGGGCTGCGGAGGGACTAATTAATGTCCGATAAGTAGGGGTATTCTGAGTCAAATTGTTCCCGATGATACAGTTACGCCAAGTAGATTGGTGGGATTTTGATAGCTCCTATCTGTGCCTGGCTTGTGCCTGGCTAGCACCTGGTTTGTCAGCAAGGTCTATAGAGAGTAGAGAGACAATCAGGCCAGATGCGCGCTGTTATAAATACTTTGGGTTTGCTCTAGTAATTCAGCCAGGGTTTGTGAGAACGTCAATCCAGCTCAGTCAGCAAACTTGCATCCCACTGAATGAAGATACCAAGCGACTTGAGGTACCGGATACGAGGATGAGATGAACTGGTCGGGTCGTGTTTCTTGTCCCTAAAGTTCAAAGTGTGATCATAGTTTAGTTATTTATAATATTTCATATTTTTTGACCTCACAGCTATTTCATGATGATGTCAACAATTTTGGTGTCTCGAGGCGAATTCCATTCCATAGGCGAGCGTGGGGGAATATACGAAACGGCTGTGAACACGAGGTCCGAGTGAATTTAAAACAGGAGTTATAAAAATAATAAAATTCCTGGGTGCAGTTTCGATATCAGCTCGTGAGGTCGCACACGCGGATCTGGGCAATCAAAGATGGATCAGTCAGAAGCTGCGATGAGACGGGGCCACGTGAGTTGGTCTCTAGGGATATCTGATTAGGGCAAATCAAGGTAGTATCTTTTAAATATAAGAAATCGGGGTATTGTTTGTTATCGCCCAGCGATAAAATCCCATTACTCGCATGTTTCACACTCGCAGGTGGTTTGAATAGCCCCATCAACCCTTCTCACACAATTCAGATGCTCGGACTGGTCGACATCTCTATTTCAGTAGCCTTTAAAGACTTAAAGCCGAAGTGAGTCCCTAAACATCATAATCGCGGCCGAGTAGCGATCGCAATGACCACCACACCCTAAGACCCTGAAGTCAGTGGCGACCTCCGACATCTCGGTAGTAGCAACATGTAAAATACCTTGGTAGATCCCCTCCATTACTAAAATCAAGAGCTTCGAAATGCATCCAGAATCATAGCTATTTAATCATAGCATGTGTATGATGCACTGCACTCTGAGCAGTAAGCAGAATTGTAAGTCACGCACACACCACAGTCTGTACTGTTTTCATCACAGTATTCGGGCGAGCCGTATTCATAACCACCTCCGCCTCCGCCATTGCCGCTGCTGCTACTAGAGTGATGATGATGACGCTTGGGACCCAGGCCGGCGCCGAGGCCAATAATCAGAATCAAGACTAGCACAGTAGCACTCAACACGAGAGTTCTCTTCTTGGGACTCCAGTTTGAGATTTTCCCAGCAAACCCAACACCGGGGCTGGCGAGGTTCCCACTAGGAGCATTGACTTGGTTGGGATCTTGGTACTCTTTAGATGGCGGGACAGGATTTGGCACGGCGGTGTTTGGTACGACGGTGTTTGACACGGCAATGTTTTGATAATAACTCTGTCCGTTGTGGACATTGGTGGGCTGAGCCGGGTAGTAGTTTTGCTGAACAACGGGAGGAGAATTTGTGTAATAATTCGGACCCTGGTAACTTAGGCAGACCGGTGGCACTGGGAGGTTGGCTTGGTTGTTGTCTGTATACATGACTAACCTTGGTGATCCAAAAAGGGAAAAAAGAATATGTAGGAGACAACGTGAACCTGGCTGGAATGCTACGCTGTTCCGCGACCAGCCTTTATAAAGACGACCACTGTTGGGAGCACAGCTCGGATCCCGGCAATTTGCATGTGGCCCGAATTGAGCTGAAAGGCTTTATTCGGCTTGAACTTGAAGTCTAGAACCCATCGTTGGCTGGATATCCAGCACCATGGGACTAGCTGCATCACTTAAGCTTTGAACAAGGCCAAGATGGGGAAAGCTTTGCAGCTTCCGTTGTTGGCTGGGGAGGCTTTCCTGCCGGCGTATAACTTAGAGCTACAGCACAAGCCCTACGGCTAGCGGCACACCTCAGCCGCTCTTATGTCACGATTCGGCCGGCTGGTCAGGATAGCAGCGCTTCTACGTTTACCAGACACTAGATGCATCAGAAAAAGGTTGATGCGAATGGAAGCCATAGGGCCTAGAAAAATAGCCATTGTACTACATGCTGCATTTGGAGCCTCATTCTGACCGTCTTGTGGCCGCAGACTTAAAGGCTCCACGGAACAACCAATGCATGCTAATCAAGTCGGTTTTTATGGGAACAATCAATGTGAGGCCCCCAAATGGGTATTAAATGTGCTGAAACTGCTCCAGAGAATCAGTAACAGTCCACGTTGGCATGAGTATACAGTTCAGCCGACCTATGCCCCACAGGTCAGGTCAGCTCACTTAAATATAGGTTAAATAAATATAAAAATCTTTAAAATACACGAATATTTAAAAGGATGATATCTAAAGACGCTAATCCTAACCTTAACCCTTATAGAAATTAAATATAAGCCTTGGTTAGGTTATGTATAGGGCATACTCTAGGTCGGGTGAGACCAGAGGGGGTAGGTCGGCTGAACATCTCACTCCGTTGGCATGGTTGGGAACCGACAAGTGGATCGAATAGTGGGGCTTCGGTGTTGCGTGGCGCCCGGTAGTCGGCATTCGGTTTAGTTGTGAGCCCGATCCTTCGAAGATATTTTGAGTAGAATCCTTTAATAATTCTTTTTCTTCCTTACCTCCCAGGATATCGCTGCATCCAGCCTTAGTTGTCCATCATCGTATTTCTGTCGCAATGAGTAACACTCATGAGGCCAAGTCCGGGCCTGTCAAGGTGCAATTCATCTCGACGGGCACCGCCCAGATTCGCTCGGCGATGAAGGGTCAGCCGATTAGCACGCGTAGCGTTGCAATGCGGCGCTTTCGCTCGTTTACGGACCGCACATGGTCAGAGCCTCTCCCGATTGGCACCTTTCTCATCAGCCACCCCAATGGGCCCGTCCTCTTCGACACCGGAGAGTCGCCCTGCTTCAATGACCCCGGGTACCTAGCTGCCTGGAATCCAACCGGATGGTGCACTACCGTGGCCATCAACCGCGAAGAAGGCATCGTTGAGCAGCTTCGAGACCTCGGCACCGAGCCTTCCAGCCTGCAGGCCATTGTCCTCAGCCATCTTCACAGCGACCACGCTGGAGGGCTTCTCGACCTGTCGCGCGAGGCTCCCAACGTTCCAGTCTTTGTTTCCAAGGAACACTGGGGCGATGTGGGAAATAGCCCGACCATGTCCACCTTGAGAGGTTTCGCACCCAACAGATGGCCACTGAACTTTGCCCCGAAATTCCTAGAATTCCAGGACAGTTCCCTGGGACCATGGAAAGATTCTTGCAAGGTTACTGCCGACGGAAGTGTCATGGCCGTCAGGACACCGGGCCATGTTGTCGGCCACGTTTCGCTTATTGTTTTTGGGAGGGATGAAGATGACACCAGCACTACCTATCTGCTGCTTGGAGATGCTACCTACGGCCTTGACCTTTTGGACAGCGAGGAGCCAGATGGAATCAACGACGATCCTATGACGGCTTTTGAGAGCCTAAAGCTCATCAAAGAGTTTAGCAGACAGAGGGAGGTTGTGGTTTTACCAAGTCACGACGTGAATACCCCTACCCTGCTGAAAGAGCGGACCGTTTACAAGCCAAGCAACGGCTCCTCTGATTGATGTAAAATTAGCGAATTTGATACCATCCGGGAATAGGCACATGTGCTATTTTCACTGAACCAAGAATAAGACGATGTAATAGAAAATATGTTTCATTTCGAATCCGGATCAGCAGGTTGTGAGGATGGCATGTACTAATTTACAGAATCGCAACATCAAGCACGGCCGAAGTACCGCTTTCAACAGTCTTCATTGCTTCGGCCAATGACTTGGTCAGCTCATCCGCTAATTTGACTCTTGCCGCATAGATACTTCCGTCGCTTGCCGCTCGCGCAATCTCGGAATAATTTGGCGGAGGATCAAAAGAAATGTTCAACTCTTTATTTGTCGCCTTTGATGCGGGTCCATCTGGGTGGACCAAAAGCATTGATCTGCGAGGTGCATTCCAACCTGCAGGGGGTCATGTCAATCAGATGCAGCCTTGATGGGGAGAAAATCCACGCATACCTTTGTTGTTTAGCACCACTGTGAGAATTGGAATCCCATATCTGTGTGAGATCCAGTACACGCTCGCCGGGACGCTGAATAGGAAACTTCCATCACCGACAATCTGCACCACCATTCTTTTGCGGCTGTTTGTATCAGCTGCGGCGGCGTCAACCGCAAGCTTGATGCCAAGCGCACCACCGCCACTCCACCCCAAACCACCGCCGCCGCAGTTGATCCACTGGCCAGGAACGTTCAAGCGCAGCTGCTCGGCGACTGTGACTGCATTCGTGACAGCCTCAATAGCGAATATAGTGTCCACTGGAAGTGCTTTGCGCAATTCTGCGCACACGTACGCTGCATTCATTGCGCCCGCTTCATCTACCTGCCTCCTGTTGTCTAGAGTTTTGAGCAATGCGGAATGAGATTCCTGCAACGAAATCCAGCGTTGATCGAATTCCAGGCTAGAAAGAAGCTCTGTGTGAGTTGGGGAAGACTGGAGATATTCGACAATCTGTGACAAAGCTGTGCCGGCATCAACCTGGTACCTTACTTCGGCATCGATGTAGAAAACCAGCATTGATTGCTTCAGGACGTCAATATCAAGATGAAATACCTTTGCCTCTGGGCTTGGTTTGCACAAGGTGGTGACCCATGGGACATCACAATCCAGAACAAGCAGAACATCTGCTGTTTTCACCGCGTCGTCTGCGCCGTATTTCATCCCTATCCAACCTGGATGGTCTGCCGGGAAGCACATGTCAGAGCCGCCCGTGTCCAGTACTCGTAAGCCTTTAATCAAATTCGCAAGAGTTACCAAAGAGGCCACAGCAGCATGGTTGCGGCCGCTGTACCCCGTAACCACTAGCGGTTGGGTGGCACGCGCCAAGGCGTCTGCAATTTCAACAACAGCGGCATTAGGCAGCGCCGAAGGTCCAACAGGCTGCCAGTGCTTAGTATCAATGCCGTAGGGCTCAATCACCTCCTCCATGACTTCTCGTGCGCCCATCAGATATGACGGGCCCTTTGGGTGGCTCGTCGCGAATTGCAGAGCTCTTCGAACCATTTGTTTAACATTTTTCCCCGTCTTGATTTCTCCCACGTATCGGCAGTACTGCGCAACAATCTGCTTTTGGTCTTTGACATCCTGCATCCAGTGACTGCTCAGATCAGCCAACGTGGAATATTTCCAGGGATTAGCTGGTCTCACATGTACTCGGTCCGGGATCCCGTCATTTCACCCTCTATGGTGAAAGGAGAGAGCCCAGCAAATATGAGCACGGGAGCTCTCCCTGTAGATGCATTGTGGATGGCCGCTGCCAAGCCTGATGTTCCCACGTCTACGTGCACGATGACACATTGAGCCTCGTTACTTTGCCGAGCGTATCCATCAGCCATGGAAAGAGCCACCATTTCATTCGGGCATGTTATGATACGAGGGAACTTTTCCGGGTTTTCCCGCTGCCCTTTGACCATGGCCTCCAATATGCTTGGGTGGTCGGAGCCCAGGTTCACGAAGCAGTTCTTGACCCCCGCCTATTTGCTGTTATCATTACGTATGTCTAAAGAATTGGGAAATACAGGGATCACTGACATCTATCAAGGCCTCAAAAAAGGCGAAAGATGTGGTGTACCTGAATGGATCAACATATTGCACCAATATGGCTTGCCTATCTCAACATACATTGTCGTTAAAGTGGGCGTGCAAGGGTAATGATAATGATACGTGATCTTAATAAAGCCTTTCTCAAGATTTTAGTATATCTGAATTGCGTAGTAAAAGGTATTACTTTTTTACCCCCTCAATTCCTGAAGGCCGACGCACCCAACTCTGAGGGTCGGGAACTACCCGCGTAGACCCACAATGACGTTCGGGAGCATCCCGCACCCCCACCTCACACGATTGCAGGAGACTGGACTTGAGGCCAACTTCGGTATTTTCGGCCGGGAAAAGAGCTCATCTAGCGCTATCTGCGGCTTAAGTTCGTTTGATAGAAGAGCCTCACGGTTCCTTATCTATTGTTTATCTAATGAACTGGCAGGGGTTTGAATTCCACTCTAATACTCAAAGACAACACGCAATGACACCCACCGCCTTGGCGCTTCAGCAAGCGCTTCAGCAAGCGGTAAGAAGCTTGAAATGTTTCTAAAATATCTATTTGAATTGAAATACAAACCTGGGCAAGTTTATTTCGCCAGCGGAAAACTCCAATACGGTGATGATTTACCGACAGTTGGACAATGAATGATGCCTTGATAACGGAGTAATTGATAAGCCTTTTGGAAGCTGTGGGCTGTTGGACAGCCTGATCTATGTGGGGGCCAACTCAATTTTCTTGGTTTCGAGTGATGTAGTGGGGAACATCGTCATAAATTGCCCGAGATAAGAAGTCGAAGAGGACGGTTGGAAAGAGTAAGTATATAAACTATGATTGAATGATGGTAGAATTCCTTGGTTTATGCTCTCAAGCCAGGATTTCTTACATTTAAGGTCTGATGAAGATGCTTCGATCACTTCTTTTACTTGCAACGTGCTGTCTAGAGCTCTGTCACGGCAGGGCCATTCGCAATGACGCCTCCACCTCGTTGACTGCGGCCCTGATCCGAGCACCTCCGGCCCTTTGGCATGAGCCCATTCTTACCAGGGTCTACTCTGGTGTTGACATTAACACAACAACCAAACTGGGCGTTGAATACATTGACCGTGCAGCCAAAGACGGCGCCAACCTCGTCGCCTTTCCGGAGCTCTGGTTTCCCGGGTAAGTCAAAACGCCAAATCCATCTCTCCCTGCTCATAAAAGTTAATTTCACAACCTATCCAGTTATCCCAGAGGAAATGATGATGCATGGATCACGAAATGGGTTCAAAACTACATCGAAAACTCCCTTGTAGTTGGGGATAGCAACTGGAATAAACTGATTTCTGCGGCTAAGCGGAATTCTGTGTATCTCGCGTTGGCCTTTTCAGAGCGAAGTGGTGATGCAATTTATATGGCACAGGCTCTAATTGACCCCTCTGGAAAGGTTCTCATTCACCGCCACAAATTGCGACCCTCTGGTGGAGAACGAAACATCTGGAGCGATGGATCAATGGATGGACTCAAGGTGGTGCAAACACCGTATGGGCGAATTGGTCTGTTGGAGTGCTGGGAGTAAGTGCATCTTGTTCTAATAATCCCATGGGTTCATTAACTGACAAACTATCAGACATTTTCACCCTTCCATGACGTTCCCCATGCAAGCTCAAGCCGAAGCCATTCATATCGCTGCATGGCCGTATACACCTGATCCAAAGGACCCAGCTGCAGAGTACTGGGAGGCTGCAGAGGTCAACATGGCTGCTGCAAGTATGTATGCGGTGAACAGCGGAGCGTACACTCTTGTTTCTACTGTCGGCCGTGCAGCAATGTACGGCCCTGATGGCTTCGAAATGTCCTCCGTATCGGCAACTATTCCCGCTCAAGTCGCGCCATACCTGATGGTTTCTATCAACACCACAGGCTTTTCGGATCTTCCGGCATACAATATCAATGGTGAGCAGTCGTGGGGAATTCTCGAGCAGATTCGTGGTGGGTGGCCAGCAGATGTACCCAAGGAGAACGGAACATACACGGATCAGGTCACAAACTTGATCTCTGATTTCTAGACCCCTTCCTAGAGCTTCAATTAGACCCTAGCTTTATAATATTTGATATCAGGTCATATGCACTCGTTGCATCTTGTTTCCATATACAACTGCTTGATTCTTGAGTGTGGCCGTTTTTAAGGACAGCCTACTCCCCATAATCTGACTAACACTCTGTAGAACCACATAAAACCACCAATGTACCACCTTGAGACAAGGAGGTACCCCCGCTTTTGTGGATGGTCTAAGCACTCAATTACCTACCCTATAGTGACTTCTTAGATGTGCAAAACTAAACGCTACAAGAGGAATTAAGTAAGATGGTATAGGTGGTGGAGTATTTTAAGATAGGAATATAATTTTGGAGAGCCTCATGTTATTAATGCTGGAGTGTTTGCCCTCAAGACTTGGGACTTCACAGCTTTCGACTCATATGATCGGTCAATCATTCCATCAGTTGACAGGATTTTTGAAGTCTCCAGACGATAACTAGGCCGACCCACCCAGACCTTGCGCATCAAGCCGCCATCAAAATACGCGTTAGCGAGCTGCAATGAAAACCGAGTGGAATGATTCTGGATTACTAGGCTACTAGAATACCCTTCAAGGAGTTGGATCATTGTTGCTGTGTACTCATGGTTCTGCATCACCATCCGGCAGCTCATCCGGCAGCTCGCCGCAGGGGTTGCCAAGCGATGCCTCGCATCTTGCACATTCTACGATCGAGTATATTCAGTAGATCTACAGTGACTTCTAATCCAAGTATTTTCCAGTGATGGGCCATTTATTTTGTTGCCCATCACAATTGCACAGCGTTCTTCACATTTTGCGAGATGGCTTATGGTTTGTTGGTAGTTCCTACGGGTCACTCCCGGAGACCAAAATCCAGGTTGCTGCCATTAAACTTCGGCTAGCGCCAGTGCAAGCAAGCCTCTTGCGGGATATTCCTGAGTCAGGCAATCTTGACATATCTCCATCCTGGCTCGACACTCACGTGACAGCATTAGATAGCGTTGATAAGAGGGTATGGGCCTTTCGGGAACGACCCGTCGGCCGGCAACAACCCATACCTTCCCGTGACAAATCACATCCGAATGGAATACGCAGAACAAAACTCCCCGGGAGACTTTTCCCGCTCACTGAAACGTAAACGGGTCGCCTTGGCTTGTGACAACTGCCGGGAGCGCAAGATCCGATGCGACGGGAGCAAGCCGATATGTGGGCCGTGCGGGAAGAGGGGAGAAAAGTCATCACTGTGTAGTTACACGGTTTTGCCCAGCTCTACAAAGCATGTGAGCGAACAAGAGTAACCACTCGCCTTATTTATTCATGCTTTTAGAACGTAGGCTAAGGAGCGCATAGGTATATCGACTCTCTAAAGAGCCAAATCCGTGAATTGCAGGAGGTAGTCAAGGGCTTACGATTCCAGCCAGAACCATCCTCTTGTCATCAAGACCAGCCAGACAATGTCGCGAATTGTGTATTAATTGAGAATAATGAGAGGAGCATCCAAGAATTGGACAATGATGCCTCCGAGCTGCCAAGGTTGCGTTCGGGTCGATCAACCAGGAGCAGCGGCGCACCAGGTGAAGCACCCAATCATGTGAGCCAGGTGTCGACGGCGTCTCCAACAGGACATGGGGCATCACAAAGACCGAGTCCTCGGGGCAATTTGGACGATCTATCCCGCATTTCAAATCATTCCAGACGATGCTCTATCCAAGATAGTTACAACAAAAGCGATGGTCCAAGTCCCATTAGCGCTATGGGAGCCGCAATAGCCGTCCAGGCCAACTTGCCCAATCCTGGCAATAATGAGTTTTACGGGCAGTCATCTGTATGGTCTTTACTACAGGATATGCCTCATTCGGGCGGCCGCTGTGGTGCCAATGCCGAGTCTCAACCATCCACACGACAGTCGCGCCAGCATCCAAGAGAAGGCGCAACGGTGCGACAAAGTGGCCAAGCGGATATGATGCTGCAGCCGCAGTACGCACTCCCTCCGAGGGCAGCCGCAGATAAGCTTTTGAACTCATATTTTTCGAATGTGCACATATTCTACCCGTGGACTCATTCAATCGCATTTCGACATCAATATTCATCCCTTTGGTCTGAGTATGGTTACCAAGTCTCAGATAGTGATGATGGGCATGATATCGGCTTGGGCAGTGGGAAATGCCCACCTCCGGTTTTCTTTTGCTCTCTAAATGCCATGTTTGCGCTAGGATGCGAGTTCTCAGATCTCCCTCCGCAGCAAAAAGACACAATGTCTGCCATGTTCCATGACAGAATGAAAAGTTTGCTCAACATCGAACTTCTCGACAATGGCAGCATTTCGCTTGTTCAAACTCTGTTGATGGCAGGAATGTACTTGTCATGCACACAATATCCTACCCGCTGCTATAACCTAGTTGGTCTGGCTGGTCGCATGGCTGTGGGCCTGGGACTTCAGACGACCAAACATGAGCAGGAGTATTCGGGAGTAGAGAATGAAATCAGGCGGCGAGTTTGGCACGGTTGTGTCCAAATGGAAATGTGAGTATGCACACTCATTTCATGCCTCAACTAACGGTATGGTAGGACAGTAAGTATGACACTTGGTCGCCCGCCGTCCATGTACGTCGTCAACGACTTACCATTGCCGAACCCGGTTGATGATGAATACCTACTGTTGGATAATGATTCCACAAGCCAACCCCAAGAGATACAGTCGATTAACCTATTCAACGCGGAGAACATCAAGCTCGCAAAAATCCTTGCCCAAATCCTCACACAAATCTACAACACTGTTCCCGGCCCACCCGCGGATGGAAAAACACCAAATATTAATGGCGAGCATCCGAGTTTTGACGTACTGATGCATATAGACTCCATGTTGGAGGGATTTAAAAGTTGTCTACCAGATGTTCTGAAATGGGATGGTCCAAAGGACATGTCTCTTGATACCCACCTAGTCTTCAAACGACAGTCGAATGTTCTGCAAGCGCGGTAAGTGATGCTGTATTGTATCGGTGGCGAGACGCTAAAGCTCTTTGCTCCTAGATACTTCCATTTAAAAGTCCTCATTTATCGCCCAAGTTTCAGTTCTTTCTGTGCATCCATACGCGCAGATTCGCAGAGACCGAGGGGATCTGACTTGATCGATACAAGCCCCGAAAAGGAACTAAAAATGGCATTGTGTATCCCATGCGCTGTGCGCTGCGTCAGAGCGACATGCGACCTCGTTAGATCAATCGAAGTAGCCACAAAGCAAGACGCGACCGGCGCGTGGTGGTTCAGCGTATTTTGTATGGGCTCCATTTTTGGCTTCCAGCAAAGGCAAAAGCTGATGTTTTTTTCTTGGCAGATCTAGTAACAGCTGGAATCATTTTAATTTCGGCTGAAAGCGCTCAAAAGAATACTCACCACTTTGATGAGCAGCCTCTCCAGGAGCGGTGGGACAGTTGCATCAGAACGCTACAGCATCTCAGTACAAGGTGTTCTCGAGCTCATGACTATTTGGAATCTCTCACGCTTTTGCGCAAGCGAGCGAGATGTACCAATAACAGTGCGTATCCGAATCAAACTATTTTGAAACATACACAGCCCTAATTCTAGCATGTCAGACACTCAAGAGCACCAAGGGTCGTCGATAACAAGACAACAGCATTCTCGGCGCGAGGTTGCTTCCGAGTTTGCGCAGTCTTCTGACCATGTCTCTCGCCCGGATTCAAGGAACCTTGGGGTCCACGTGGAGAGTAATATGGATATGACAGAGCCCGATAACGGCATGATGGGAGAATTCGGATACGACTTGGGAATCACGCCACTTCTAGAAAACTGGGGAGCAGATATCGAAAATCTAATGGTGCCATCCGGGTTGTTTGGTGATTCCAACCTTGGATATCCTGCATCTGGATTTCTGTAAATGGCTGCCAGAAAATAAACCAGAATACCCGTCACACTCTGTAGATAGCGCCGTGTTTGCAGCTCGAGTGAGACCGTGTGGTAAACAGATGTCTCGCTTTTCGCCTTCCACTCTGATTCACCCGCCAAGGCCACAATTTGCCACCGCACCTCAGATGAAGCTGAGCAGAGGCTAGACCCTTTTTGGAGGTGGAGATGCCGCGCCAAATACGCCATGCATATCCAATCAGAAGGTCAAGCCGCTAACCTCATTTGGCGGAGCCAAGGAAGGAAGTGATTCCAAACGGGATGCGTCATGAATGCGGCTGACGTGCATCGCTTGGTGTCCGTTGTGAATAGAGTCTATGGGATAGGACACGAACTGCATCAAAGTTAGCCTCAATCTAGCTTCCAAGCAGGGATGGCTTCGGTTTGTAGAATTGTAAGATGATTGGTGAATGAACGATGCCCAAAGGCGGCGCGCATGAGACAGAGCAAGATGGAGGGTATTAGATTAGTAAAGATTTGCAAGACAGATGCATGCAATTACAAATGGGTGTCAAATGTGGACCGCGTATAGCTCGCGGGTCCGTGTTGCACAAGCGTTTTGTGTGTTGAGTACTTGAACATACTTCAGGGTAGGGTCTTTTCACTAAATTTGCCGTTTCTGGCGGTCTTCGGCAGTTGCAAATCGTTGGGCGATGTAGGTAATATTTTCCATCATGACCCATGACCATTGCGACCATGCATCTGCCAGGTGTGGATCCAGGCGTGTCTTGCAACAGGGTAGATGCACTTGAATCACAAACACATCAAGGGCCCTGGTGCTGGTTTCAGTGACGTGCCCAGTCGGCTGGCGTAGAATCCGGGGGCGGGAGAGCCACGGCGATGGTGTGTATGCCGGGCTGTCAAGCTCGTCGGACGAAGATACACGTTGTTAGCGTCCTCGCGCACGCCAATCCCACGACTCCATGGGCCCTCACAACTCTGAGTGCCGGCGCGAGTCGGCGGGGCGCCCCCGGTTTTTTTCCTTCCACGGTGGAAAGCCCCGCGGCACCATTTGCACAAGGTTAAACACCAAACTTACGCCCGACACGCCGAGGAGGCTCACGGCCACCGCCTTCCCTTCGTCCCCGAAGCCGCATACCTCGGTGAGGCGCCATGGACACGACGTCGGCCGAGGCCACCTTTAGGCGGAGGAAAGGGTCCAAACACGACAAGACGGGATGTCTGACCTGTCGCCACAGGTAAGTGTGGCCCGCCCCATCCCTCCCCCCTTCCGCCTTCCCCCTTCCCGTCGCTGCCGTGCCTGCCGATGCTCCCGATGTTGCCGCATTCGCATTCCCTTTGCCTGGCCCAACAACCCTGATTTGTCCGTGCAGGAGAAAGAAGTGCGTGGAAAATACATTTCCCGTCTGCGGCACCTGTAAGCGCCTCAACCTCAAGTGCGTTCGTGAGCCCGTCCGCAACGTCGTTCCCCAGCACGAAAATGCCGTCGACGCCCTTGGGGATGCCCCTATCGCAGCCCTCGCCTCCGGCCAGGCCCCCATCTGCACCCCCGTAGCCGGCCCCTTCATGCCCGTCACCGCTATCCGTGGGGAATCGAGGATCTCGCAGAAGCGCCATGTCATGGGCTACTA
This sequence comes from Calonectria honghensis, assembly GCA_013403855.1. Lineage (NCBI taxonomy): Eukaryota > Fungi > Ascomycota > Sordariomycetes > Hypocreales > Nectriaceae > Calonectria > Calonectria honghensis. The sequence goes on along the minus strand of VTGB01000043.1, from coordinate 228,923 downwards.
CATCACCGTCCTGACGCGACATCTGACTGTCAGTGAGCAATTTAACTCGTTTTTATCTGGTGAGTTCCCTGATCGATCGCGTATACTTGCCCAAAGCGGGTCGCCCTCGCGTATCGTAACCAACACTTCCTTCTCTTAGCATTCCTACCCATGGCAATGGAGTCCCCAGTCCTGTCAGACGCACTGTTCGCATTTGCATCAGGCCATTTATCGCTGGTGGACCCATCCTACAAGGTGACTGCGCTCGAGGCACGATCTGCCGCGCTGCGGAACCTGGCCATCGCTATCAAAACCCCTTCCAATGACATCACCTGCCACGAGACCAAGGCTGCGGCCTGCCTGGCCTTTCTCACCTCTGAAGTCGGGACCGGCGATCGCCAAACTTGGCATTCCCACCTGCAGGGCACAATGCATATCATCTCGTCAGCTTCGGCGTCGGCGGTGGGCGGGGAAATCGTTCACGGCGCGGATGCCTTCAAAATCAGCCCAGAAGGCCAATGGATTCTCCGTAATTTCGCCTATCATGACATTATCGGCACTGTGACTCTGAGAATAAGACCGCTGCTCGATGGTAAATACCTGCAAGGCATTTGCAATGTCGTTGATAGCTACTTGGGTGTGGCGACGGACCTGCTTCGCTTCATTGCCGAAATCAGCTGCCTGGACCAAGACACAAAAGTTAGCCCAGACACGGCACCCGGCGAAGCTCAGCAGAGAAAGACATTGTTCCAAACCATGTGCACACCGCTTGAGCAGCGCCTGCAAGACTGGCACTGCCACCCAGACACTGCCCCAGGGCTCTCGGCCTTGGCATACGCTTATAAGAGCGCGGTGCTCATATACTTTTACCGGCTGGCTCGCCGGCGGCTGTGCAGCAATTTGTACGTAAATGACGTGGAGACTCTGACCAAGACAATATCGGGGATCCTGCAGCAAAAGATGAAGACAAACCTGAAAAAGATTCTGACCCACGTGTCTGCAATACCCATCGGCACGTCGCCAGAGTCGGCGCTGCTGTTCCCGCTCTTCATGGCGGGCGGCGAGGCCACCGACGAGGGCGACATCCAGCTCGTGCGGAGGCGGCTGGAGATGACGCTGGAGCAGCGGCAGTTTCGAAACGTGCTGCGGGCTCTGCAGGTCTTGGAGGAACTATGGGTCCTGCGTGGGAGCGGAGGCAAGGCTGATGCCGATTGGACGCAGATATTGGATGCATTAGGCGGAGATCTGCTGTTGACTTGACAAGGTCGTGTTTCGATAGTTGGTATTTCCCAGGGAAACAAGCTAGCGAATGGCGCACAAGAAGAACGACATTGGACGAAACAACCCACCAAAGCCCCCCATGCAGGATCCACGTGGCGAATAAACCCACCATCCGGAGGGGCGATCGTGACCAGATGGCTTGTTCCCGGCCCCTATGTCCCATCCTCGGACGCGTCGAGGACGAAGCTAGCCCGAGGGCCCCGCCGCTGCTACTTTTTTTCTCCCTCGGCAGTTTTCTCGTGCATCCAGCGGTTCCCAATCCAAACCCGCTAAGCGAGATCGCTTCGAGCAATTCTCCGGGGCCAGCACCATCTCCACACGCGTCCCTCCTGTAAGATTAGGGGCGCTCGCTAGCCAATGTTGCATCTGCGCCTGATACGCCGTGCATCGTCGTGTGGGGACCCGCCAGTCCGTGGCCGTGGGAATCATGTGCCATAGTAGGCGTCTTGCATTGCATCTTCGAGCTGGAAATAGACGTTGGGACAAGATACCCCCGCATGTTGGGTATCGTCCCGAGTATCTCGTATTGTCAATTCATAATCTATCTTGCCAACCTTTGACAAGCTTGTATCAATCACATTCAGATAACGTTGTTGACAACCTTGTAGTGTCCCTTCCCGATTTAGTCCACTTACACTCGTCAGCGGTGCCATCATTACAAATGTTCGGTCGATCATCATTAAAGAAGCCTGTTAGGACGGCTCTCGGCATCACTTCAAGTGCCCCTTTACGCGGCGCCAATATCACATTCCCGGCTGGTCGCCCACTGAATAGGATGCTATCCTCCACCACGGCAACTCAAAGCCAAGCGGCAGGGCTGGCATACAACCGTCCCAACGCTGTAGACAATGCTGCCGAGTCCAAGCCCCGGAGTGCCGTGCTTCATAGATCTATCAAGTCGCCACCAATGCAAGTCGTATCAGCACAGGGCAACCATGTCACCTTCTCCGATGGTCACCAGATTCTCGACACAACTTGCGGCGCCGCGGTGGCATGTATCGGATACAGCAATCAGCGTGTAAAGCAAGCTATGATTGATCAGATGGATAAGTTTTCATACACCAACTCAATGTTCTTTGGACATCCCATTGGAGAGGAGCTAGCGGCTGAGCTGATCCGGGGAACCGGCGGCGAGATGTCCAAGGCATACATCATGTGCTCTGGTAGGTTTACACATGTCCCGTTATCAGCTTTGAGCCGCAGCTAATAAGCTCGTCTTTGCTACTGACAGGGTCTGAGGCCATGGAATGCGCCATGAAAATGGCTCGGCAATACTATGTTGAAATCAGCCCGAAGCAAACACAGAGAATTAATTTCATTGCTCGCGAAGGCTCCTATCATGGCTGTACACTAGGCTCGCTCTCCATGAGCGGACACGTCGCTCGCCGCAGCCTTTTTGTGGACATGCTTTTGCCCAACGTGCACCGTGTCTCAGCCTGCAATGCGTACCGTGGCATGAAAGAGGGCCAAACGGTTGAGGAGTACGTGCAGCAATTGGCTGATGAGCTGGATCGCAAATTCCAGGAGGTTGGCCCCGACACCGTTTGCGCATTCGTTGCCGAACCCGTGGTTGGAGCGGTAGGTTTAATTGGCAGCTGCTTCATCAAATTGTTTCACTAATAGATTGGCCAGACATTGGGCTGTGTTCCCGCAGTTCCTGGCTACTTCAAGGCCATGAAAAAAGTGTGCGAAAAATATGGAGCGCTCCTTATCCTGGACGGTATGTGCAACAAGAATTATTCCCCGAGACATTTGTGTTGATCCCCTACTAGAAGTTATGTCCGGTATGGGCCGTTCCGGGACCCTGCACGTTTGGCAGCAAGAGGGCGTTGTGCCTGATATACAAACCCTTGCCAAGGGCTTGGGCGGTGGGTATGCCCCAGTCGCTGGAATGTTGATCAACCACCGCGTAGCCAACGCGTTGGAGAACGGAAGCGGGTATGTTGCCCACAACTAAGACCCCTAATTCCAATTACTAGGGTACTAACGCTGCTTTCAAGCGCATTTTCACATGGCCACACATACCAGGGCCACCCCGTAGGATGTGCTGCCGCGTTGGAAGTGCAACGTATCATTCGGGAAGAAAACCTTGTTGAAAATGTTCACAAACAGGGTCTCTTGCTGGAGAGTCTTTTGCATGAATATCTTGATGATCACCCTAATGTGGGCAACGTGAGAGGCAAGGGATTGTTTTGGGGAGTAAGTTGAATCCACCAAGTGAACGGGAAACCCATCTAACCAAACACAAAGATCGAGTTTGTCGCCGACAAGAAGACCAAGGAGCCATTCCCCCCATCAATTGGTATCGCAAACGCCGTACATCTAAAGGGTCTTCACAAGCTAGGAATTAGCTTGTATCCCGGCGTGGGAACAAAGGACGGCATCACAGGAGACCACGTGCTCTTGTCCCCTGCTTACACCAGCACCAAGAAGGAAATTGAAGATATCGCCTTGAGGACAAAAGATGCGGTATTTCAAGCGTTTGATGAGCTTGCAACTACTGGAAAAATATAAGAAGCGTACTTTGTGATCTAAAAAAACACAAATCTAAACATTTTCCGGCTTCGGGTTCACTTTGGAGTGTTCACAGTATGATTCCGATTTGACCAGAGAGAACTGAGACTGGATAAACCACGCCCTAGCTAAAATATAAAGGCAATGAAATACGGAAGAGATATTGTAGGGTTCCACTGTTGTACAATATACAAATACTAACACGCGAATACCCGTGCTGGGAAAGATGATCGTGACTTTCATAGGAACTTCATTGGAATCTAATCCCAAATGCGACTGACATCAAGGGGTGAATTCAACATGAATTTCGGACCAAATCTACGATACAAAATATCTAAGACATCAATTCAGTCACTTCATTTCATAGTGCGCCAGGCCAGGCATGGATCACTGCGTGAGTCCTGTTGGATTTTTGGATTGTAAGGCTGCACAAGATAACAGGTGTCGGTTGCGCTTTTTACCAGGTGGTAGTTCATAATTATTGGTTTGAGACTCCCTGAGGGTGAGTTCGAAAAGAATCATTTCTATCGCAAGCGAGGGTTCTGCGGCTTTCAATCATCCAGGAGACCATTTGAGCACGATTGCATCAATTTGTATGATGCACAAACCGTGAGGTTGAAGTTTGAATGAAATTCAAATAGTACCCTGCCTAGGTAAAATATACAAAAGGCTCAGAGCGATCCAACTGTAGCACAAAAGATATCGCAGATTTAAATATGGTGGCTGTCTGTGCCAGCAGAGCTGATTCCCCCACTCACAAGTGTTCTTGAAACCGACCTGTCTAGTCCCTTGACAGGGTACACACTATTTTCACAGTCCACGGCGGTAAATGCCGCATCTACCATTCGTCGCGTGTCCTATTGGCTTCTTGGGAGGTTATTCGTCCTATTTCAAACCTTACTCGGTGTTTGGATTTCGCCTTGCTTGATCAGATGGCTTGCATATTGATATGCCATCATTCAGGGCGGAAAGATTATTGTGAAAATGAAATTTGTCACAAACCAAACGGCAGGAAAAGGTTTATGTTACATACCAGATCTTCTTTGATAGGAATGGTGTTTTGTGCAGAGTTGCGCGGCTTGTTGGACATTTGGGTGCAACCTGGAAAAGACATGTGAAACGTTATTGCTTGGCCTTGCACTGAGTAACATCTGGCTTGTCGAATGAGGAACCCAATTGTGGACCGTGAAGCTTTTAGTACTCTTACGTAAGGAATCCAAAATATGCATCCCTTGAGTTCTCACAACTTTGTTTACTGCATTTGGCTGTGGCATTCCTAAAAGGTGAGCCTTGAGGCTTTCGTTCCGACGCAGAATATCTTTGCTACTCAGCTACCCCTGAGTCCATGTCTCACTAAATTGAGTATCAGGTTCAATGTCTAACAATGACTTTGAAATTTGAACTCAGAAAACCATCTAACTATTGAGAATTTCGCCTGACTCGTGGAGTTGAATGCGGAAACGGCCCGCGGCGGCCCGACTCGAACCCTGATCTGGCCGCCACCCAATTCCAAACGCCAATCACAGTGCACAAGTCAAAATTGCGTTTTAAATATAGTGCACACTGACGGAAATTAAGTTGACATTTTGAATAAATAGCATTCCTGTGACCGGTCCTCTCTGGTAGATGGGAGAAAGTTGATAGAATGTGTACGCCCTGTTGCAGTTTGAATCAACGCCGGGAGCCGAGCTTCTAGAGATCCGGAACAACGCTTACACTTTTATCATTCCAAACTAAAGATTATGTCTTAAGCTAGTAAGAAATCCTTTGGATCCAATACATAAAAAGCAGGTGCTCTGCAGCTTCATGAAAGTCATCCTCGCTTACGTCGAAGAACCTCATTGACCTCCAACATCACTATAAGGAAACAAGAATGCGGTTTTTTTCACACATTGTGTGCCTTTCTTGGGTCACCATTTCTCTGGCCCAAGACTGTGACGGCATTGTTCAACAAGGTGTAGACCCAGAAAGTTATATTTGTGGAAATAATCACTTGGGACCCAATGCATACCCTGTGTATGAACCCTTTAGGTCAATTCTGAGAGATTATCATCCATATGGGAATGGCTCTCCTCGGGAATTTCTCAACCAATATTTTCCCGACGGCAAATGGACATATCCCAAATATCCTGGATTCTTGATTATGAATGATAAATTCGTTCAAGCCAAAGTGAGCATTGAAAATGGGACACTTCTAGATCGATTCGGAGGTCCCGGAGGTAAGCCAACACTCTGAATTGCTGCAACATTCGCTTTCTACTCTGGTATTCTGACAACGCATATAGGAGAGTTTCTCTCTTTCTACTGCACCCCTTACATTGGGCGATCGATCCCCCCTGAGAACCTTTCCAACAACAAACATACGGATGAAAGGAACCCATTTAACTATTTTGTTTACCGAGTGAATGGGACTTTAGAAATGGAAATTGGACCTGCCGCCCCTGCCTTTGGTCAGGCTGGTCTCTACCTCCAACTATATACTGGCTCTCATAGAAATGTGGGCAGTTTGGTGAAGGACGGGAAATTGATCGAAGTCAAGCAATCAAACTCGACTCGCTTGCCGGATTGTCCTGATATACAAGGTACAGGGGCATATCGCACTGATAGGTTTCAAATGGGAGAATTGTAATTCTAGTTATGGACATGCAAATGGGCAATCGATCGGATATACCAGATCTTGCGCTAAATGGTATAGCTGGGGAAATTTGTACAGATATGAAAAGGGTTTTTTGAAATCCACAACAGATTTCCAATCATTAGATGTGCCCCAATGATAATAGGGCTGTTTTTCAGCCAACCGAATGAGATTCCTGCCCAACTTTCGCCAGTTACCGACAGGGACCAAGCTGGTTCAGGAATTTGACTGTTTGCTGTATCCTGAAATGATTCTCACTTCATATCATCTCCAGCTCGAACCGGGTGGCTATTCATAGCAAAACCGTTCATGGCCACATCGTCATCTCCCCATATTTAGGCGAGTAGAGCGCGCCACCGGGCTTAGCAGAATTAATGATTGAGTAGTGTTCACAGCATGAATTAAAATTTTGAAAGGCTTTATATATTCTTCTCAGGCCAGCTACTTAAGCTTTTTATCCCTGCGACTAGCTCCAAACGTCAAGAGTTGATTGACGCCATATCAATTGCTCCTACATAAAGCTTTTTGTGTCTCAAGGAGCCCCTTAACAGGGAAGGTTTTAGGGCTGGTCGAGAGGAGGCACACAGCGGTTGTTACCGCAACTGGGGATATAGTTGCAGCTGTTGCTACCGCAGCAATCGTTATTGCATTGGGCATAAGCCCCGACATAGCGTTCTACCTTTCATCAGGCAGAGCGCTTGGTCCCAGTATCAATTTTATTGTTTTGTTGTAAGATTGGGCCACAAGGTATGATGAACAAATTATTGAAGGAATCCTGAGGCACATATCTACGATGTGCATTGTGAAACAGAAAGATGTAAGACCAATCTTAGCATTGGCCCAAGATGGCGCTGTTCGAAGGATGGCTTACTGAGGCAGTACAATCAGAGGATATTATTGCCTTCAGGTAGGGGATAATTGTGATTTACGAACCCCTGGACGGACAATAGGTCATAGGGTTGAGTCAATTGCTACCTTCCCCATGGGGGCCTCGGCAGGGGAAGCAGAACAGTCGCCCGGTTGCTAATTCCGCTATAATGGAATGATCAGCCCCTCAAATTATATCTACCCCTGCTTGAAATCGGCATCCAACCATCCTAGTTTGTGTATCTTAAGAAGACTGCCAATCGAACTCCGCTGATCTCTGGTGCAGCGCACAAAAAGCTGATATATTTATTGCTATTGCAAGTAACATACTCAATTGAGGACTTGGCTGGCTGAGCTATAATCTTGTCTCTGTGCATTATTCGAGTCGACCTCCAAAATGGAAAGAACGCCCCTATACTGTGTGTTACATCTTGCATAAGACGGACGGCTTTAAAGCGCGTGTGAGTCGCTGAATAGTTTGACTATTATGCCATTTTGCCCATTCGCACGCCTGTTCCTCGTGACCAGAAAGCATCAGTTACAACACCATAGTATAACACCGGATACAGACTTAGTCTTGTGCACTAATACACATTACGTCAATATTCCATGTCAATGAAGCCGAATATTGGCAGAGACATTCAACTAAGCACAACCGCACTTGCTACAGTGTCATGCGGCACCGTGAAACAGAGGGGTAACGCGCGGCTTGCTGTTCGGTAGGTCAATTTGACAAAATTCTGATTGGATTAATTATTCCCCCACAATTACTCCCCCTCCTAAGATCTCCCATCCCCGTCTGGCCGCATAGGAGGGGTAAATTTTAGATGTCCACTTCACTCAAGATCTGCGGGGTTCCCCACATTACACATAATGAATCATATTAAGGATCGATGATATTATGAATAGTTTCAGTGGGAGAGAATTCCCTATCGTTCTTTCATTGAACTTCTGATCGAATTTATCAGAAATATCATTCGTAATTCCACAATGAGCATCCCTTTACCATTTTCGGCCCTTGGCTTATGCTTCACTGGGCTCGTCTTGACACTGTTGGGAAGGGCTTTGCTGAGAGAAATTTGGTCGCCTTTAAAAGAAATCCCTGGGCCATTGTCCGCACGATTCAGCCGTTTATGGTATCTAAGGAGCGTCTCGCGTGGTAACTTCCACAAAGTCAACATCAAACTCCACAAAGAATATGGTAGGAGATCTCACCCATGATTTTGGAGCGCAAAGAATTACCATTGGTTCTAATCCGATGTAAAGGACCGGTGGTTAGAATCGCACCAGGTCAGTTCAGCATCGATGACCCAGCGGCGGCCAAGATTATTTATGGCTCTGGTAAAGGATTCGTCAAGGCATGTATAACTTGGAGTTTCAGAACGATGTAGGTCACTAACCCGTATGCTCTGTTAGGCTCCATGGTACCGAGCTTCAAGTGACCCCCATGCTGCTTTTGCGGATCTATTTACAGACCTGAATCCTTCCAGTCATTCCGCCAATCGCCGATTGGTGGCAAATTTGTATTCGGCAACATCACTCCGCAACATGGAGAATGACATGGACGAATGCATTGACATGTTTGTATCGCGTATGAAAGAACTTTCTAAGACGCAACAGGTCTTTGACCTTCAATTCTGGATGCAGTGCTTTGCGTTTGATGTGATTGGGTCAGTTACAGTACGTCTGCTGTGTACTCTCGAGTAAAGACGTCACTGACATTACACCTAGGTAGCGAAGCGTTTTGGGTTTCTTGATCAAGGGAGAGATGATGAAGATATCTTTGGTAGCCTTCATGGTTATCTCAAATACTGCGCTGTCATTGGGGTGCTTAATGAGCTGCACAACACACTGTGGTGGCTTATGGGCAAGTTACCGGCCAGCGGTCTTGCGCACATCGGACTATTTACTGCTAAACAGATCCAGGAAGGCAAAGGGCAGCGTGAAAACGGTATCAATTTCCAGAAATCCCAGGACTTTCTATCCAAGACTTTGGAACTTCATGACAGGAACCCTGATAAATTCCCTGAGGCTGCAATCTTCACGACATGCATAACCAACATTGGAGCTGGCTCAGACACCACCTCAATCTCCCTCTGCTCCGTCTTGTTCAATCTGATCAGCCACCCAAAGGCTCTTTATAATGTATGGATACGCAAGTAAAACTTCCCCATGTTTATATTAACTAATGTTTCATGTCTTGTTTAGCTCCGGCAAGAAATCGATGATAAGCTTATTGAGCTTGGAAACGCAGAAAGAATACCATTTAAGGATACTCAAGGAATGCCTTATCTCCAGGCATGCATCAAAGAAGCCCTCAGATTACATCCTGCCACAGGACTTCCCCTCGCTAGAATTGTGCCGGAGGGTGGGATGATGATTTGTAGTCAATATTTCCCAGCAGGGGTGCGTATTTTATCAACTACTTTATCAAATAATTCTAACGAATAGCTTTACTATAGTCTACCGTCGGTATCAACACATGGGTTGCACATTTGAACAAAGATGTTTTCGGTGATGATGCTGAAGCCTTTAGACCGGAAAGATGGCTCGGGCAAAGTCAAGAGAAGCTGTCATTGATGGAATCCTACTGGATGCCGGTAAGAAGTGCTGCTCTCTGTTTATCATGCAAAATCAGGTTAACGTGTGTGAACATTAGTTTGGAGGAGGCTCGCGTACATGCATTGGAAAGAATATCAGCTTGCTCGAAATCAACAAGCTTATTCCAACTCTGGTCAAGAAGTTTGAATTTATTGCACACGAACCTGAAAAGGTCACACATGAGAACTTTTGGCTAGTAAAACAAAAGAACATGATGTGCACCGTCACCGGTAGGAATTAGGCCAAATTGTCAATTTGGTAGTGCTTAGAATCCCTAGGTATGATAGTTTAACATACGGAAATACTATTATTTATGTGTTCAATGTAACATAATTCTTTCTGATACGTACTGAGGGTTCGGAATATTCTCATCGTGTTAGTAACAGATGCATACCGTATTGATACTGATGTTCGAGGTACATTATCTATCGTAGCTAGCGTACTTCATTGTGGACAATCACGGTGCAGTATGTGATCCAATACTGACCCCAGACTCTAATAGCCACAGTTCTGCGGTGTGCAACAAGGTAGACGATGAACTTTCTATGATATCGATGTCAGCCCGCAACAAACCCAGAGTCAATGTTGGACCAGATCGGGTCATATTCGTATCACTTCGCATAGAGCAAAGTTTATTCGTTCCTCCACATCGACCATCCGTTGATTTCTCCCATGAGTTAAGCGCGCGTGCTAAATTCCTCCCACATTCTAAGAAGCTCGCCACCAACACCCAGCCTTCCGCGAGCCACTCGGAATTTCAGCGTCAAATACACGCCACCCGAGGCTTTTTCACGTCAATGGTACGGGGCATGTGATATCGGTGGCTCTCCACATGCTCCCCCAGTTTCCAATGTGGGGTTCCACCTCCAACCTCCACATTATCTCCTGAGGCCTGTCCTCGTGCGGACAGGTTAACCGGAAGCTTCCTTGCAAGTTACGCATGGACGTCACGAGCTGGGAGAAGTGATAGTAGATCAGACCAGCTCGGTCTAATCTCATCGATTTCTGAACATACCAAGCCCATAGCCTCCACAAATTTCACTAACGCAGGACCATAACACGGCGCTAGCGTAATTAACTATTAAATATCCGTCTACAATCCCAAGGAGCTACTCTCGCGTACTCAAAAACAACCTGGCTGCGGATTCTTCCCCCTCGCCTACGAACCATAGAAAGCAGAAGCCTCCTCTCATTCCTCAGAAAGCAATTTAAATAGTTAAAACAGTCTACCTACGCTAGGACGCCTCTTAACAAATAAAACGAGGAAAGCTATCATGAAGGCAAGTTCAGCTTGAACCCAAACTTGACTATCCTCACACCTCCATAACAAAGGTTTCTCGCGTTTGGTATTGGTAGGCTACCAAATCAAGTCAAGACTGCTCATCCTTTTCATGGCGCTAAATCTAGTCCACAAAGCCCCCAGGTAGCCCTATAGACTAACGGATTGCTCGCATATAGGTGATTATCGTTGGTGCTGGTCCGTGTGGGTTGCTTCTTGCCGTTTTCCTGCAGAAGCAAGGCATTCAGACTCAAGTACTGGAAGCTTCCGACAAGCTTGATGAGCAGCCTCGCGCCTGCCACTACGGGGGACCTGCTAAGTATGAGCTTGAGCGTGCGGGAGTCCTGGAGTCTATCGCTACCGAGGGGTTCCACCCCGCTGTTGTTAGCTGGCGCAAGAAAGATGGCACGTGCATTGTGAAGCTCGATAACTCCGATGAGCCTGAATCTAGCATTCACCGTATGGTGTGTCTCGAATTGGGGCGTGTGATTCGCATATTACACGACGCCGCCGTTACTCAGGGTAGCGAAGTTCTCATGCAGCATAAGGTGACACATAGTGTTGGGCAATCAGAAAACAAGGCATGGGTCGACGTTGTGGTACCTTCAGGAGAGGTCAAGCGATTTGAGGCAGATTATGTTGTCGGCTGTGATGGAGCGAATAGCCAGATAAGAAGGTCAATCTTTGGAGATTCGGAGTTTCCTGGGCGCACTTGGGATCAGCAAATCATCGCAAGCAATGTGAGTTTCTTGATGTCTTGAGAGCAACACACCTTTACCTCGATACCATAATGAAAGAAGGTTTATTGTGCTGACTGTATCCTGTCTTGCCTATCAGGTTTACTACCCCTTCGAGAAACTTGGTTTTGATGATTCTAACTTCATAATTCATCCTAAAGACTGGTACATGGCGGCCAAGATATCCGAGGATGGCCTTTGGCGAGTTACATACGGCGATGTAGCCGGCTTAACTAAGGAGGAATATACTGAACGCCTCCCTATGCGGTTTAAAGAGATGATTGTTGGGAGCCCGGATGAGGCCGACTTTAAAATCGCAAATGTTGGTCCTTATCGTATGCACCAAAGGCTTGCCCAAAGCCTCCGCTCTGGCCGCTTTATACTGGCGGGTGACGCCGCACATCTATGCAATCCATTGTGAGCGACTTCAAACAACTTCTTCTCCCGCAGGGACTAGTACATACTAATCAGCTGTTACCTAATTTAGTGGAGGCCTTGGTTTGACAGGTGGTATCGCCGATGTAGGAGGTCTTTATGATGCCCTGGTGGGTATTCACAAAGGAGTTGCAGACGATGACATTCTCGATAAGTATTCGGAGGTTAGGTCCGAAAGGTACCGCAATATTGTTGACCCTATTTCAACCGCAAACTTTGAGCGCTTGTGGCTGAAAGACCCCGATACTACGATTGCTGAGGATGGGTTTTTCAAACTGCTGAGGAAGGTATCGGATGACAGGAACGCTCTAAAAGAATTCCGCGAGGTATGTGTTTTTCTTAGTATCTTTTTGAATGATGTTGCAGCCTTTTGACCCAGGAAACAGGGAGCGATGGGATTGAAATGCGACATGACTCAATTCTATCAGCCACAAGGCACATCTGTTTACTAGAATACTCTAGGTCGGACCACAGAGTTGGCTTGGCAAAGCCATGGTAATAATGCGTGCGCGTTCGCTTTAGTACACCAGGTATACAGAGGGAAAGCGACCTCGGAAGAATTGAGAAGAAAGAAATGATAAGATTGTGATCCGCGTGTATTTAAGTCCCGCATTAAATGCACATGATTGGAATATTTTCCCTCCTGTTCCTAACCATTCCTTATCGACGCGCGAGGTGTATTTGATTGAGCGGTATGTGTCAATGATTGTCGTTCAAAGTGGCTTGATCCACATCAGACAAATCATCGCACATGGCATGCAAGATCCGTGAAAATGTTCGCGATTTCCACCGTCCCAGACCTAACATCAAAGACGCAAAATGTAACCAACACTTGCGCGCCTGAGTGTAGCCTGGTGTTATACTGTAATGGGCAAAAGAAGGTTTGCCACCCAGAGATATGAATCTGGCTGCGCGTATCGATAATAAATTAGGTTGTAATAGTTCTGCGGGCAGGTCTGACAAGCCCAGGGGCCCCAAGGCTACCCAGCCTACGTCCTCATAAAGATCGAACGCATCATCCTCGCTTGCGCATGCTGGCATTGCAAGGATATACAGTCCAAGGACCAAGGCAGCCTGGAAAAGAGCTATAATACTATGTAATCTAACAGGATCAGAAACCCGGCGGTGCAAGACTAATTGAAAGATGTGAGAAGCATGGATAGCCGACCTCCTTGCGGAAGGGGTAGAAGCCCATTTGAAAATCTCTTTCAGAGCTTGAGACGCCGCTTTTGGACCGGACCGGCCGGCAGCTGTTTCGAACAGTAGCAAGTTTGCACCCAATGATATGCAGAATGCATGCCATGAAATTGCGCTGTTCATATCGAAGCTCAGATCCCGCACTTCGGCTACACTTGCCAAGTCGACTGTCAACATGGCCAGAGACTTGGTGCGAACATCTTCTTCAAACAATCTCCATGGAAATATTGCATCTTGGTCGTTCTTAGCTTGGGGTATACGGTGGAGCATGGCGGATGCTGAAGCTAAGCGCAGCTGGAGTAACATAAGAAGGGTGGGCATCATGGAAAATTCAGTCTGGATGAGCGGAGTATTGGAGTACGATGCCGAGATCACAGGGTAGTCCATCTGGCCAAAGTCGGGGCGCATACACGACCACGTGTCAAGGGTTCTGGTCTTGAAAAGAGTGTCATCACATGGAGGGACGATAGTGACAGAATCTGACCGAAGGACCGGGGTCGCTGCCAGAAAGGAAGAGTACCAACAATCCAACTGGACCAAATGAATGGCCAGACTGTACAATTAGTCATCTGTGCAAGTTCATCGCGCGGCGGGGGACAACCTACCGCTTTATGAATTCGATACTGCCCCAAACCCTCCACCGCTTCTCTTCTGACGCAATAGTTGACAACTCGCTGACAGTTGGGGGATACTCCTTGGCAGAGAAAAGACCATCCAACTCCGCACTCTGCGACACAAGAAAACGTGTCAGCGTCATGTCTCTTTATTCGCATCCTTTAGTTCTCAATATTGTCTGAGAAGAATACATACCGTCAGAAGGCGAGTGTAAAGTGACAGCGTTTGATTCATATGGCCAGTATTCTACATCGCAAAGTCAGACAAGTTTTGTTCGGATGTTTTAGTGTCTGAAGATCGATATGGAACTAATCTACGTACCCCCGTGACGGAAGCCAAGGTTAAGACGAGATATGCTGTCAACATCGCAGTCAGACGCCCAAGTAGTGGCACTGAGCCGTCCCGGGCCGCATCCAGGTCGTCCGACGCCATTCTGAGAAGGTTCTGCAACTAGTCAGAGACGCTGGTTCCTTTATCCTATCTCATGATAGAGAGGGAATATTTTGCTTCGAAGTTAATGCCACGAGAATCTTACCGGAACCATTTTTGAAACTAGCTTGTTCAGGTCTCTCGTGCCCATAACGCTCAAGCCGATGGTGGACATGGCAACGAGCAGAGATACTGGAGCCTTTTGAGGACAAAACGAGGGCAAATGGATCAAAGGCATCACATTCTCGTGGTGGACAATATACTGCTCATACGCAATTTCCACGGTTTCCGGTGCGAGGATTGCCGTAGAGGTCCCACCGTCCATGTCGTCCAATATTGTTTGATACGCTGACCACACCCTCTGCTTTGTGTCACTATCCAAGATCCAGCCTTTGGTAGAAGTTTTTGAACTGTCGGTAGTGGAGATTTCTGTCAAGGTACTAAACAGGCCATCACCAACGGTAACATTTTTCCACATAGTGGCCATAATTTTCCTTTCAGAATGTACACCCTGGACCCAAAATTGTTCAAGGTGTGGAAAATGTTTCTCAAACATCGATGGAATTGCGCCGTCTTTTGATCCGTTTGTTTCATCTCGGATTGGGTCTCTGTTCGAAGACGCCTGAGCCGGTAGACGAGGTCCTGAACCGATTTGATTAGCAGCGGAATTCGGGGCACCGCGATCGTCGAGACGTAACCAATCCAGGTCGAACTGGCTCCCTTCAGAAGTCCCATCTTGTGACGCCAAAATATCACCCGTTTCGAAGTCGCCGTGGAAGAAAACAGCCTCTAGCGAATCAAAGGTTTGATCCGGGAGAATGTGTGTATGTACTGGTGCGAGGGAACTTGGTGGTGGAGTTGGTGCCGACGTGATGACGCCCATGGGATCAGGTGGGAACACCATTGGTGTTGGAGCGGAAATCCCAGGATCTGAACCGGGCGATGATTGAGCAGGGCTTGTGGGAAGCTGAGAAGGACAGGCTACAGTAATTGTTGACCCATCTAGACCTCCATTGCCTTGGGTGTTTTGGTTTGTCGTCGTTGATGTCACCCCCTGCATTGGTATCAGATCAGTAGTTTGTGCGGCCTTGGTCTGGGCGTCTTGCTCATGCTTCTTGCAATGGCGGAAAAGCACATCACTATAAAAATAGGAACCAGTCAGTAACAGAGAACCGGTTGTAGGTCAGTAACCGAAAGAAGAAGGAAAGTTTCAGGAAAAGTATTTGGAAACGGCAAAGAAGAGGAATGGTAGGAGACGTCCCCTAATGAGGGTGAAGACTGGGCTTGGCCATGATAGCATGAGTGGGGATCAAACATGCCTTCTAGCGTATGATTTATGACACACTGGACATCTATATGGTCTTTCTCTTGTATCTAGGCAAGTGCGTCAGTCGGATCTCATCCCGGAGGCACTGGACAAGGTGCATGAGAGGCCGTACGAGATCGTTCGTGTCGTTTTAAGTGTTCTGATTTGGAGAATGATCTATTACAAATCCCGCACACATTGGAAGCCATTGCGGATGAGGGGTGAAGGTGGATGAATGATTATTAGGAGGAGACAAGTTGTATTGATCCGACGAAAGACTGCGTTTGGGCGTAGTGAGCCCGCGCGCAAGTGGAGAATGCAGAGTAGCCGGCTACCCAAGAATCATGCATCTTAGTGCCGAAATGCTGAGCGGAGAACAAAACGATATCGCGACGTACCATTGGCTCATCGAGCCAGTTCCCGGATCTCGCGCAGGGTCAAGTGCGGGGAAGCACACGTACAAGAGGGACTAGCCTGGCTTCCGAGTTCTCCGTCGTCGCAGTAAAGCCAGACAAGGGAACTAAAGCCGCCCTCATGCATTCCAGGGTTCCAAAGAGCTGATCCAGTTGCCCTTTGTTGCTAAATCCCTGCTCTCCCTCCCAAATTCTCACACATGAGACAATATTTGGGGTGAGTTTGGCAGAAGGCCTGGCGGGAGCCCCGAGCAAATCGCAGCTCAAGCTTTTTCTGTATTATACATGGCACTCACTGGCTATATACTGATATCATTGTCGGTTGTCTAATTTGGAAGTGGACGAGTGTGTTGGCGGATTTCTAATTTCCATGTCTAGCTAGATGTGGGGTAAAAAATACCCATGTGGGGGAGCAGAAAGCCTTGGGTCGGGGTTGTTAGCACCAAGAATATTTAGACCAAGGGCTGCCGGAATGAAGCCTGATTGTTGAAATTTTGTGATTTAATTGGAAAAAGAAATATCGATAAACCAAAGCGACATGGTGTAAAAGCACCTCGCAGTATGACTTCATATACGGTCACCGAGAACGACTTTGAGGCCCTCCAGGGGAAGACAATCCTAATTGTCGGGGCCGCTACCGGGATTGGGCGCTCCGCTGTCAAAATAGCACTGGGTACGTCATTCCTCACTTCTTTGTAACGATGCCATATTTACTTCTCCTTGGTTGTGATGTCCTAGATCATGGCGCCAATGTTGTCGTCGGTGACTGGAACGAGGAAGCGGCTTTCCTTATAGAGCAGCACAAAAGCCGAGCCCTTTTTAGGAAATGCGACGTCTCCAATTGGGATAATATTTTGGATCTCTTTCAAGCTGCGGAGGTTCGGTTTGGCATCATACACAGCGTATTGTCCAACGCTGGAATTAATACCAACGAGGACCTGACAACAAGTGTCGTTGACCCAAAAACAGGCAGGCTCCTGCCACCAAGTCTAAAGTCTATCGATGTCAACCTCATCGGTCAAATCTATGTTGCCAAGTGTGCGCTTCACTTCTTTGAAAAGTGGCCGCAAACCCCTTGCCAGCTTGTCATGACATCATCTGCTGGAGCCTTCTTTCCTGCTCCGCCCCTGTACCTGTACTGCGCTGCAAAGTCTGGTGTTGTCGGTTTGATGCGTGCTTTGCGCTCTGAGGTGGCAAAGAAGAATATCACTGTCAACGTGGTAGCGCCTTGGCTCACCGGTAAGCTGGTCTCCGTCCTCGCCCCCTAGTCACAGTTCCTTAATGGCTATGTCGTCGCGTATAATTTGCCCATGTCCACTTTCTTAGCTATTAGAACGGGATGTTCGGGACTTTGCTGACGGACTTTTATTATAGTGACTCCTATGTTAATCGGCGAATGGCTCGAGAAATGGACCCTGCCCAAAAATTCCGCGGCAGGCGTCGCGCGCGCTTTGTTTCTCCCCGTGGTCAACCCTCGCATCAACGGAAAGGCGTTTTTTATCGCTGGAGATGAGATGATCGAATTGGAAGACACATTGCATGATGCAGAGCCTAGTTGGATGGGACAACCATTATGTGACCACGTGCGTAGTGGACAGAAGATTCTGCTTAGTGAATAGGATGTTTGGGTGTTGCGTTATTTTATACAAGAGCCGAATCAATATCATTTTCAGGCCTAAGACCCACATCATATTGCTTATTTTGTGTACAACAACACAGAAAAATACCGATTGAGGTTGAGAGCGCCAAGCAGAAACCCACGTCAAGCTTGTGGGCGTTCCAAGCGAGCAGCTCACCCCACCTCGCCTTGTTGTCATTGTCAATTCCTCAACTATCCATTATCTTATGTGGGGCCGATGCCCAGGCAATTTAACGCACGCTAAGCAAGTTATACAATAGTAAAATAGGTATTAAATTCTAAAATGTTTTCCTAGGATTTTCACAAATGAAATACGATCTCCTAATTTTGTGCCCATCTCGCAATTTTCCAACTAGTTTGGCTTCCGAATTCGATCGCTTGGGCTCTCAGCCCCACATGAGTAAACTTGCAGTGGGATTCACACCTCCCATTCCGCCTCCGATTCCATCTCCAATTCCCCACAAGATAGCTCAACCCACAACTCCACATTCACCCTTTCCCACATTCGGAGTCCGTATGATGGCACATAGAGGCAGGTATTCAAAATGCCTGATGAATAACTGGACTTGCCCATTAATTTTGGGATTCCTCATCAAGAGATCTCGTGCCTACATGCAAACATGTCTTCGATTTCAGGCTTCCCTTTTCTTTTCAACCTCCAAATTGACCATCTGATCGCCAACATGAAACCAGTGAAGGCCATCCTATTAAATATGGCTGTTCTGACCATCATCGGTATACTAGCCGACTGGGCGCGTATGCTATGGATGCGCCGCAAGCTCCCGCCAGGACCTTTTCCTTGGCCCCTCGTAGGAAATCACTTCCAAACACCCTCGGTGAGGCCCTGGATTACTTGGGAAAAATGGGCGCAGTTCTACAAAACGCCCATGTTGACCTTGTGGGTTGGCCGGCATCCACGGATAATTCTATCTGATGCTTGGGTCGCATCCGACTTGCTCGAGAAGAAGTCCGATATTTTCTCATCCCGCCCTCGGCTGGTAGTTATGGGTGACGTCGTAAACCTTACAACCACCAATCAAACAACCCTGGAGTACGGAGACCGCTGGAGGCTCCACCGTAAGCTCATGGTATGTATGGTCAAGGATGTCACCTTCCATTTCAATTACCCATCGCAATATGATAAAGTGACTGACAATCATACCAGCACGTGGCTGTTGGATCGCAAGCTGTCCGAAATTACCGGTCTTTCCAGGCGGATGAGTCCAAACTGCTGATTCAAGATTTTATGCAAGAGCCTGACGAATTCGAAACGGCAGTTGAGCGCTACTCTGTCTCAACAACCTCGATCATTGGATGGGGTCGACGAATCGACAAGAAAAATGACTACGTGGCCATTCAAGCTTTGAAATTTATGGAGAATGTCAACTTGGTTGTGCCTGGGGTTTATATTCTCGAGGCCCTTCCGTGGCTGCAAAAACTTCCTTCATGGCTCTATAGCTTCCCGACTGCCCTCCGTATGGGCGGAGCGATTGCAGCCAGGTATTTCTACATGCTCACTGAGGAGAGTTTGAGTAACAATAGAAAGGCATTCAATAAGTTCATGATGGATTCTCAGAAGAAGCACAATATGACCGATCTCGAGGTTGCTGGCCTCATGGCTAATCTCATCGGCGGTGGTGTTGACACCACCTCCAGTACAATGCTTAGCTGCATCTTGGCCATGGCGTGCTTCCCTGAAGCGCAGAAGAAAGCTCAAGAGGAGATGGACAGGGTTGTTGGCTATGATAGGTCCCCTACTTGGGCTGATATTGATGAGGGCCGACTCCCGTACCTAACTGCTCTTGTCAAAGAAGTCCTTCGTTGGCGAACTGTCACTGTGTTGGCAGGTATTCCGCATGCCAATACTCGAGACATCGATTACCAAGGATACCACTTCCCTGCTGGCACTAACTTTACTGGCAACATGTGGGCCATCCACCGCAACCCTAAAGACTTTCCTGAGCCAGACAGCTTCAAGCCCGAGCGCTTCTTAAAAGGGCAGGAGAAACCCTATCCCAACGCCAGGGGA
The DNA here is from genome assembly GCA_013403855.1 of Calonectria honghensis. NCBI lineage: Eukaryota > Fungi > Ascomycota > Sordariomycetes > Hypocreales > Nectriaceae > Calonectria > Calonectria honghensis. Next base: position 208,967 of record VTGB01000043.1, on the reverse strand, counting down.
AGCAACCCATTCGGTTGGGGAAGAAGGCAGTGTAGTGGGCAACCCTTGGCTGAGCAGGGTCTCCTTTTTTCCCTTGGGAGAATGATTTGGGCGTTCAATATCAAGCCTGGTCTGGACAGCGAGGTAATAAAAATATTTTTCAATCATTTCACCCCCATCACCCCCTTTCAAGTTGCCTTTTATGTTTGTGCAACAAGGGAATTCCTTTTTGCTTTTTGAACCCTTCATAATGTCAAATGTCTCAGATCCGCTAACAATTTTCCTTCGCACTCTAGGGTAAGGAGGTTAAGCTGGATATTTTTGCGTACTCCGAAAGCGAGAACACCCGCCCCGAACCCTTCAAAGCTCGGTTCATCCCTCGAAACGACAAGATTCGAGAAATGATCTCGCAGGAAGCTCTTGAGGCCCGTGAAGCGTTGCGCATATATGATGGAGAGACCAATCTTACCATGGAAGATGCTGTTTCAAACCCCGCGATGTATTGAGGGGTCTTCGTTTTGGCAGGGCAAATGGGATCTTCACCACTGGAGAGAAAATGGCTGTCAACTGGTGGGTGGAGGTTGAGAGCGTGGGGTCACCCCACATGACAACACCTGTATCTTTACTCTTATGCTAAATGTTGCATAAATGCAAGCACCAATTTTGTCCCTTCGACTGATCTGCTTTTCTGAATCCACCTGTTAAATACACTATTCCGGAATAATAATCCATTCTCGTCCTGCATCCAGCGTGTAGAGAACAAGCATAAAAGATGACGAAAGGTTTCCATTTCCAGCACCCTCAACTGGGCGACATCGTAGGATGCGACGGCGATGTGGTGTCTTTCCGAGGTATCCAGTATGCAACACTGAAACACAGGCTAGCGGAAGCGCAATTAATCGACGAATACTCCTCCCCTATGGATGCCACTCAATTTGGGTGAGAGTCCTCCCAACAACTGCCAGTTGTGATTGCCTAGAGTAAATGAACGCTGACAAAGTCTCTCGCACATAGTCCTACATCCCCAACTCCACCAGGGGCGTTTCAGCTCGAGATGACGCTGATGCAGCAATCTATCCCGGAACCAGATGTGACGTCATCTGATCTGAATGCTTTGAATCTGAACATCTGGGTTCCGAAGATCGATGGTAATTTACCCGCGCTGAATGCATTGCCCGTTTTTGTCTGGATCCATGGGGGCGGCTTTGTGAGCGGCGCAAACTCTTGGCCCCAATATGACATGAATCGACTCGTGAAGCTGTCTATCGAAACGAAGACGCCGATAATCGGTGTGAATATCAAGTAAGTAGGACGAAATCTTCAGAACAACGTGCCCGAGCAACGGACAATGAGCCATGCTCAATTCCCTCATGTACTTCTGCATGAAAACACTTGAACCAGTATCCTTTGTGCGCTCCCACGTCCTCCTCCATCCGCATGACAAACTATCGTCCTGGTGCCCTCGACTGACCTCTCTGCCCTTGTCTCTTTTGTGGACATAGTTTCCGACTTGGCTTGCTAGGATACCTCACGTCCCATGAGCTGCGATCCGCTGGGTATAAGCCCAATAACCAATTGAGAGACCAACGCGTGGCACTCGCTTGGCTGCGCAAGTATATTGCAGGCTTTGGTGGCGCCGAAGGAGAAATCACAGTGGCTGGTGAAAGCACCGGTGCAGGTTTGCATTCGCCCTTGTACCCATCCCAGCTAACATGCTGAGAGCTGACAAATAGCATAGTGGATCTAGGCTTGCATCTTCAGTCTGAGGAACCGCTGTTTGAACGGGCTCTCATGACGGGAGGATCCTCCTTGCTCATTCCGCCGTCTGATGCAGACTATCAAGAGTGGGTGTATGACCAAGCAATAGAGGCGTTGGGTCTCAAGTCTGCCACTCCTGATGAGAGAGTGCGTAGTCTATTGACAATCCCAATGGACACAATTGTCACGAAACTTTCTCCACCTTTGCCATACAGGCCGATGGTGGATGACGAGCTCGTGACATTTTCTCCAACTTATGCACTGGTATCCGACAAGGATTCGACCCAAATACGAGCCAAAGTTTGGCTGAAAGCTTTAATGGTGGGAGATTGTCAATTCGACGTAAGTTGAAGAATCTTTCTGAAGAATGGTATCTGTTACACTTGGGCCCCGTCAATTCGTTTTGTCATCTACTTCCGCAGTCGTGTTGGCTTTAGCTAACCTGAACACTTAGGCCTCAAGCATGGCCATATTCTTTGCCCACGTTAAGAACGGTATCTGCAAAAAGTTTGCGGACCACCTTCGCAAGGTTCTGGCTGACCATAAAGCTGCTGCTGAAGAGCTCATCGAGGCGTATGGCTTTGCACCCTCTATCAATGACGATGATGTGGCATTCAAAGCATTCTTACACTATGTGAATGATGTTAGTTACTACGCTGCTACTGTGGCTTTCGTAGAAGGATGGAGTTCCACATGTCATGCATTTTTCGTCAATGAGCGGAATCCTTGGCCAGGAATGTTCCAAAACGAGGCCACTCATATCATGGACGCAACTCTTCTTTTCCAGAACTTTAATGAGGATTTGCCTCCGGCTATGAAAGGAGCAGCAAAGCAGTTGGCGAAGGACGTCTTCACACTCATGGCCGGAGGTGCTCCTTGGCCAAGCTGTGGCAAGAACCAGAAGACAGCCAAAGTATACGGTCCATCATCCTGGGACCCCAACGTTGCGGAACCCACATCCAAAATAGTTGATGACGTATTGTCAGAAGAGACGGGTAGGAGACGTGTAATTATTGATATTGGCAGGAGTGTCGGGTTCGATTTGCTGGCGTCAGTGGTAGGTGCTGTTGCAGCTTCCTAAGAATCATCATGTCTACAGTACACTCCATGTTTACGTGGAAATAAGTAGTGAGCTTTCAAAGGAGCACATCGCATTCTTGAAGTATGAGTCCCTGAAATTTAACAATGGGGTTTGCATTACGCGTCTTGACGATACACCAAATATCAAAGCTATCAGCCTAGTATTGCTCAATGAAATTTAATATCTAGTCAATAAATGCCTAGATTCTCACGTAAGAAGGCGCTGGAGAATCGTCAGACATGTCTGCGTACGCGCTCCAGTGCTTTCCGGCCATCGTTCCAGACTCGACGTCATCGGCAATCGCGATACCTAGATCGGCAGCAGAGATTCCATGCAACCTTCCATCTAGAATCGCTGGATCTGTTCCTTCTGGCGCCGGCTTGACTGGAAGTTCGTCGATGACCGTAGAGTAACTACCAGTTCGCTTACCCGAGCGATATAGTGCGGGTGGTGACACAAAAGTCCACTTGAAGGAGGTATTACCGTCGAAAAACATGAAGCTTGTTCTGCCGGCTGTCACAAATTCCAATGCATCATCTTTCTCCATAACTGCTCTCTCGTAATCTTCTATAAGCCTTCGAGAGGCGTCATCAGCACCGCCCTCACGCCCCTTTATGCGAGCATTGCGATAGGCTCGGAGGGAGGTACCCATAGACCCAAGTCTTTCCTCCATATAAGAGACGTGGGCATGGCTGTCAGAGATACCGCGGCGATACCAAAGCCAGAAAACCTTGCTTTCGCTGCAGGTCTGGAACCGGTTACCAGGCATATGCAGGGAACCACAGCCACCCACCATGACGAAATAGCCGACCTTTGCTTCCTTGGCTGCAATGATGATTTTACGAGTTAATTCGAGAAATGGCCCTGGTTAGATGTAGAATGTTAGGGTAGGTCTCGCGAGCATTCGATTTGAAGATGGGAGGATTGTGTTGAAAGAAAATGATTACTGACTGTATTGCAAGGCATGTTCCCCGGCAGTATGAGGGCCATATTCGTTCACCAAAACGTCGAGTCCTTCGAAGGCCGTTATCAACTCTTCAAACGAAGCGCTTTCAATGTCGATCGCGCATGGTACGTATTTCTCGTGAAAGCCTAGCTTTTCTGGGCTTCTCGAGATCCCTCGCACAGAGTGACCGCGATTGAGTAGCTCGATGCAAAGATATGAGCCTCCAAACCCGGTAGGGCCAATAACTCCAACAAGCAGTCCCATTATGTTTTTTCACGACCAATATGTAAAAGCTGTTTGGATGTGGGTTTCAATTCTGCCATGAGCGTTTCGTTGAGTTCTTCAGGATGGAAAACGTGGGGTAATGAGGTGGAGTTGGTCGCACCTTCAAATACAGCCCCACATAAATCTGCAAAATGAAGTGGTGAGAGTACGGCCACATTTAGACCATATTCGTTGACGATACTAACACAATTCTTAATGCGTTTCCGATAGAAGTTTTACTTTGATATGAATAGCGTAGTTGTAAATGTGTGGCAGGTTTATAGTTGATATTTCGAGGAGATATTCTGTCCACAATGTTGAATGAACGGTGTATGACTGGGTTGTGCTTGGCAGGATGGTATAATAGCTGTCTTCTCTCACAACTAGGAATTATTCTGGCTCTTTTTTTTAAAAGCTGGATTGTTAGGAATGTTAAAGATACAAATGCCTATCTACAGTTTGGTAGCTGCTCACGGCCGTTCATTCCGTTTGACGCGTTCCAGCCATTCCCCTTTCATGTCGGATTTTAATAGTGATAGGAGCACTGGGTCGCTCTCATCAATGAGCCAACTCTCATCATGTGCCAAGGCGATATGCATTCCATAGTCTGACCGTGCCAGCCTTATCCTCTCGATCGTGTCATGAGCTGCGGGTATATCCATGTGCAGGTATGCTGCAGTGTCGCCATTTGGTTTCTTGTAACAAGCCATTTCCGCTTCTCCATTAAGAAGTGCTCTATAGATTCAATTAAAGCATATTTATTAGCTTTACTTCAAATTCAGAACAATGAATAGACGGGGGGAGCTGATTGTTGAATCAGACTCACTGAGAATGACAGCAGTCGCTGCCTAGTAAAACCCATTCTCTACTGTCCTCTAGACGTACCGCCGCGCACAGATTTCCAGGCATATGTCCGGGAGCATCTATTACCCAAAGACTTCCATCACCGAAAAAGTCAATGGCCTTTTCAAATGGAGCAAATGGGACCCACGAGCCTTGGATTTCTTCCCATCGTTCAGTCGCATACCCGTTAATATCGAAGAACCTCCCGTCCCATTCAGTAGCATCACTTGGTTTGCCATTCTCAAAATTTCCTGGAGAGCAGAAATCCTTTGTCCCTGGTCCGAAGTAGCTTTTGGCATTCGGAAACTCCTCCTTGATCGGACGGCAGTGGTCCCAATGTGCATGGCTTGAGGAGATGTTGTCAATTTTATTATCGGTTGACAGTATTATAACTTTTCAAAATGAAGATAGCGGCAGACGAGTAGTACGCACCTAAAGATTACTGTCTTTATTTCCTCAGTAGCTATGCCTCGTTCTTTCAATTGTTCAGTCACTGGCTTCCTCGGGCCAACGGGCTTCGCGCTTGGGACCATGACTTTTTGGACCCAAGGAGTGTAAAGCGAGTTATCCTAATACAAGAAAGGAAACATCGTTAGAGTTTCGATAGTGTCGGCCATAATTTGACACCCACTACGCCTGGATGGTTTCAGAAGTAGAAAAGCAGAGTACCTACATGACTGCATCCGAGATCCCAGAGAACGTATTGGTTGGATGGTTTATGGAAGATCAAAAAACACCAATCGTATAGTCTAAACTGCTCAGGGCTCACATCTGCATGAAGAAAGCTGCGAGTCGCTGTGCTGAAGCTACCTCCATCGAGAAGATGCAGTTGGACCCCTCCACCTTGGCCACCACGCACCATGTCTAGAGTTTGAGGGTCGGCCATATTGCAGAGGTATAAACCGTACGGTACAGTACAGGAAAGAAATTTTCAAGAATGGCAACCGCAAAAGCCCTACATCTACAAGATGTTACATCATCACATTGCGGGGTTGCGGGGCTGGAAATCTACCAAATTCGACCTTATATCACAATGCCGAGGTGGTGGTCTACTTTTTCGTGCGAGCATATAATAACTCAACAGGACCTAGCTCTTTTGTCCCAGCCAAGCTTGATTAAACCTAGTCGCCATGGAGCATAATATCGGTTTTGTTGGTCAGTCTTTCATTGCATGGATACCTCCATTTCTTCCCCGCATTTCACCATCCCCCATCTAACCGCTCCTCCACCATCGCCCCCCACATTCACATCCACACCCATCCACACCCACATCGCCGTCCACATCACCATCAACATTCATGTCCACATTCATGTCCCCATCCATATTTACACACATTCAACCTAATTATTACCCCCCACTATGCATCCCACACACATCTCACCGCCCATGACAGGCCAATGCTAACGATGAACAAGGCCTTGGCGCCATGGGCTATGCAATGGCCATGAATGTTAGGAAACACATGGATGGGTCTGCTACACTCTATGTCTATGATGTGTTCCAGCCATCAAGCAATAGATTCAAGGCCGAGTGCTCCAAATTCGGTCCGATTGAGATTACTGGTTCAGCAAAAGAAGTTGCTGAAAATGCCTCTACCATCGTGTCCATCGTGCCTACCGCCAATAATGTGACCCAAGTCTATCTAGACGAGGCCACGGGTATCATTGCTGCTCGCGATGAAGAAAACAAAAATCTGGACAAGGACAGGCTATATCTTGAGTGCAGCACCATTGATGTAGCCACGACAAAGAAGGTAGGTGCTGCGTTGCAAGAGGCGGGCATGGGCACATACATTGACTGTCCAGTGTCTGGAGGAGTGCCAGCTGCGGGAAAGGGAACCTTGTCGTTACTCCTAGGCATGGCGGAACCAGAAACTATTGCTCATGAACCTGCTTCTGCTGTTCTCCTAAAGCGTATCCAGTCCATTTGCGAGTACATCGGGGATCCTGAAAAGATATTCCACTGCGGTGCATTGGGAAATGGACTCGCGGCCAAGATTTGCAACAATTACCTATCATGCACCATTCTGTTAGCAAACTGCGAAGCATATGCTACCGGTATGCATTTGGGCCTGGATAAACACTTGCTTCACAAGATTATTCAGAGCTCTTCGGGACAAAACTTTATGGCTGATCAGGTATGCCCGGTGCCCGGTGTGGTGCCCCATGCCCCGAGTAGCAACAACTACAAGCTCGGTTTCAAAACGCAGATGCTAAGCAAAGACGTTTCACTCGGTATCGACGCCGCTAAGGGTGTAGGTATCGCTCCTACTATTGGAGAAGCAGCCATCTCTGTGTTCGATAAAGCTTCTCTTGACGAAAGATGCATTGTAAGTTTTGTTGCCGATTGACCCGGTATGTCTATCAACTAACATGGTTGGAAAATGTCAGGATCGGGATGGTTCAGCTGTATACAAGTTTCTTGGCGGTCCAGAAATTTAGGAGCATTTGCATCAAATTTTAATTCTGATAGATGCTGATGAATACGAACAGTTTGACTGATCTTTAAACTTGCTTTCATTTCCGAGGCTGTAGGCTCCACAAATAGAAGTGATTGCTGTACCTTTCAAATAATTACTTTACACTTGTTTACTAAATGAATGAGCCAAGTCTTCTCATCCAGCCTGACCTAGAATCCCACTGAAATTACAATATCTATTGGCCAACTCCAGGCATCTCATATCTAAATCTTTCACAATTAGGTATCCATCTAGTTTCGTAAAGGACGAATAGGTCGAATAAAATATAAACCAAAATTCAAGTATTAAATCATTCTCATCTCTGCTACAATGATACGCGGCCTACCAAGTACATGGCATGATGATTTCAGAGTCATAAAGTGAGGAGTGCTTTGCTGTGCGTGTCAAATCAACAGTTCATGTGACCAGAATGCGATGTGCAAACACTGATGGGTCATTTTACCCCACAACAGCAGGTTTCTGTGCCCCTCGCTATGGTATGAGCTCCGGCATGAAATAACGAAAATGATAGAAACCACGGAAATGCGGGGCGTACCGGCCAAACGCAGGCAGACCTTGGAGCTGTCGTGTGGAGGAGAAAACCCAGGATGCAGGAGCAAGTGGAGGCTCATTTGTACTGCACCAAATGAATCTGTGGTACTTCAACAAGAGTTAAAATCGTACTTGACCAACAGAAACTCCCATTTGCTCGTATTCCCATACTTCCCATCTCGTGATTCCATCCCTTCATTCATCTCAAGCTCATCATGTTCAGCGTCGTCACCTCATCGCCAGCAGACCAACTGTCGCCCCACCGTATGGTAATCAAAATAGCGTTGATCACAACGACCCCAATCTTGATCGTACTTGGTCTCTACTTCTGGTTTGTTCCGAATGTCCTAAAAGTAGGTTTGCGACATGTCATGTACCACAAACAGACTTTTTCCCACTTATCAAAAATCAACCGCTTCAAAGCAGACAAGCACTGACCATTTTGTCGTTCAGGACTCGCGCAGGCGGCGCCTTCCACCAGGGCCTAGTGGCTTACCTTTCATCGGCAACATGCTAGATTTGGCCGACTCGGATGATGTACAGAACAAAGTCCGAAAATGGCATCAGGAGTTTGGAGATCTCTTCTATACCAAGATTGGTGGCACCGATTATGTTTGGCTTTCCTCCCCCAAAATCGTCAAAGATTTGATGGACAAAAAGTCGGCCATCTATTCCTCACGTCCACCTCTTCCACTAGCCCAGGACGTCGCGAGTGCGGGTCGTCGCCAGCTGTTCATGCCCTACGGCCCTCAGTGGCGTCAGCTCCGCAAGCACAGTCACTCCCTGCTGAATATCTCGGCCGCAGCCAAATATCAGCCGATACAGGATTTTGAGTCAAAACAAGTCTTGAGAGATCTGCTGGACAAGCCAAATGAATTCTATACCATCAACCGACGCTATTCATCGTCGGTAATTATGCTCGTCGCCTACGGCTATCGGATTCCCTCCTTCGACGACCCATTGATCAAGAAGATTTACACAGTCATCGACAACCTGACAGAAATGACTGCGCCAGGGGCCCATGCTGTTGACAGCTTTCCCTCGCTCGCCATCCTGCCTCAGGTCCTAATGGGTAATTGGTATAACCATGGGAAGAAATCGTTTGAGCATGACAGCAAAGTGTACATGGAATTATGGGAGCGCCTGAAAAGAGAGGTAGATGTAGGGACAGCCAGAGACAGCTTCTGCAAAGAGTTTTATCTCAATGACCCATCAAAGAACGGCATTGATGATCTCCTGGCTGCTTACACCTGTGGAGGTCTCATTGAAGCAGGTTCAGAGACCACTGCGACCACTCTCAACAACTGGGTCTTGGCCATGACGCTTTTTCCAGAAACAGCCAAAAAGGCACAAGATGAAATCGATCGCGTTGTTGGTGGAGACAGACTCCCCACTTGGTCCGACGAAAAGGAATTGCCCTATGTCCGCGCCATGATAAAGGAAGTGTTGCGTTGGCGTCCTGTCAATAAGTTCGGTATGACTCATGCAACCTCAGAGGACGACTGGTACGACGGTCATTTCATCCCCAAGGGCTCTGTGGCTGTTTTAAATTGGTGGTGAGTACTCATAAATACCCCAGGGATCCCTGTGAACGGAGCAAACGGAATCAAATTGACACGAGTGAATCATAGGGCCATTCACCGCGACCCAAAGCTCTGGAAGGACCCAGACAGCTTTGAACCAGAACGATACCTGGACAAGCCTCTTCCAGCAGCTGACTACATTAACTCGGCTGATCCGTATGATCGTGACCACTTCACCTATGGAGCAGGCCGAAGGGTCTGTCCTGGAGTACACGTGGCTGAACGATCCCTTTTTATCAACATGGTTCGCGTTCTGTGGGGGTTTGATATTGCAAAGTCCAAGGACACCAACGGTGGTCTTATCGAGCCTAACACAAAGATGGTTCCAGGCTTTCTTACAGTCCCGCTCCCTTTCGAGTGCTCCATCACACCGAGATCTGCTAAGCACGAGCACTTGATGAGAGACGAATTCTCAGAGGCGGAGAAGGATGGAATCAATTACTGATAGTCGTATAATAGAGATACTAAAAGGATATTGGAAATTTCTGTGACGTAAGAGAGCTCAATAATAATCACCAAGTTTCCCAGTGCCGTACCCTGTAGCTCAGCTTCGACCGAGTGATCATTAATGCCATAATTACCTTTACACTTTTTACCCTCATATTGAATATCAAATCTATGTAAAAGCCACCACTTGCTATTAAAAATAGGCGTGTAAACTTACATTTTAGGTTGATAATCACATCAGGGGTGGGTTTAGCTGAGGCTCGGGCGCTCTTGTAGTTTAGGCACATAAAACAGTGTTGATGAGAAGGCACAATGCCATCCTGCCGTACACAAATCACACGGTAAGAAGCACTCGCCAATGCAAGCCTCAAACCTTGCTGTTATTTGCTATCTGATGTAAATTGAGCTATTTATACCTACAGTGTGGAAGTGGCCTGAGAGTTGAAGCGCTTTGCCCAATTATGACGGCTCCAGAATGCTCTGTATTTCTTTCCCAATACATAAACCACCAAACAGGTTACCACCAGGCCAAAGCTGATGCCGCCAAAAACATGGAAAGGTACGGCAGGACCAGCATCTGCCACCCAGTTGTTGACAAAGTAACTGTAGCCATAGAACAAGAAGTTCTTGAACATGACATTCATGATAAAAATCTCGTTACTCACGTCGGTAAAAGCGTCGATCGCGTAGGCGGAGCACGGACCAGCAATAAACGCGATGCCAACGAGTGCCAAGCCCCACATGAAGTCGATGACATAGATGTTTCCGGTAGCTTCTGTCAGTGATCCGAATCCTATGAGACCGGCACCGCAGAGAAAGCCAATAACGGTAAGAGGGAGTCGAAATTCAGGTTCGTAAACGCCATTATTTTTCTTGACAAGCCACAGAGCGACAGGATCCATCAAAATGCCCACAAGGATGGAACCGATGGCTCCACCAATAAATGGACCCAGGGAGAGATTGCCAATTTCGCCAGCAGACAACAGGTAAGGGGGTGGGCCAAAAAGCTGAGCGGTAACATATGCCACCGCAACATAAAATGAGGACACTGATCCAGTAATAAAAATAGTCCACAAAGCACCGAGGTTCGCGCAAATAATAAAGGGTGCGAGGAAGAGATGGACAAGAGATTTCTCATTGTAGGATCCCGTGCACAGGGCCAACCGTTTCCAAAACGATTTCCTTCCGACTTGGTGGTTGTCCGACACATTTTCCTGGTGAATAGCATTGGCTATCTGTTCGCCCCTTTCATCCTTTTGCTCCTTGGAATGAAGTTCGCTGGCTGATGAAGTCGTGGTGGGCATGGCCTCCCTTCGATAACATGTTTCAGGGACGAAAAAGAATTGCAGTAGAATGAGAAGGCCAAGGCAGCCATTCAAGATGTGAAACAGATAGTGCCAGTTGGTGGCGACGACAATATGGCCTGCAATAACAGAGCTGAGATTAGAAACAGCCGTCAATGTGAAAGACATGACGGTTGTCCAAAGGCCACGTTCATGAACGAAGAAGAGATCCCCAACGACAGTAAAAGGCAAGGATTCCCAAGCGGCAAGTGACAGTCCTTGGATGATGCGGCCGGCAAGGAGAGTATCGTACGTTTCGGCACAAGAGCCGATAATAGTACCAATGAGGCACGCAAAAGAGGAAGATAGTAGAATCATTCTTTTGCCGTACTTGGTTGATAAGGCACATACAAGAGGGCCCGTGGCTCCAGCAACAAGAATTTGATACCCGGAAAGCAGCGCCAAGTCCGCAAAAGAACGGTGGAGCTCAAGGGATAAAACATAGTAGCTAGAGTTGAGAAGTGGCCCAGTACAACAAGCACACAGGCTGGCTCCATAGACCATGATGAGGATGATGATGATCTTGTGGTAATAAGGCCAGTTCAAGGGATCGTTCGGATCATCTGAAGGTTGAGGGCTCAGGATTATGTTGCTATTCCGTCCAGAACCTCGCTTCAAGTGGCTTGAGCTGTTGTCGGTCTCTGACGAAGTGTCCGTGAGGGCGACTGTTCCGGGAACATGTGCACTCGATGCAGGTTCAAGGACTCCGAGACCCATTTTGACGGTGATCTAGAGGGCAGAATTTGATAAGGCAAGCGGTTACAAAGCTAGGGAACTAGGTAGATCTAAAACCTGCCACATTTTGAATCAATCAGGTCTCTTTAAAACAGAATCCGTCTTCTGCGTGCATGCACTCCCTTAGCAGTCTCGACCAGTCCCGACCATCGGCAAATCGGTTCTTCGACCCACCCATGTGCGGGGAACCAACCCTACCAGATCTAGTTCTACTCCAGAGAAATGCCGTAAAAGCTGGGGTACAAATTCTGGGAGGCGCGGGAGTGAATCCCAAATGTGGGGTTGTGGGCATAGGCGTATCTCTCCCACACAGTTGGCTGTCCAAAACATATCATCCTAGAGCACAAGGTGGGGGGTCTTGGGCGACAGAATGTGGGATCCACATCAGCACAATCGAGTCCAAGGATTATCCATCCGTTAGAAATAGGTCCCAAGTTTGGTGCATCCATTGATCTGGAATGCTTCTTAAACAATTACTCCTCCACCTTAGATGTCAATTTTACAAAGTTTGGGTGTAATATGCGATGGCCTATGGTGGAGGCTACAATACGATGGCCGTATTGACGGAGATATCGGGTAGCAATAATGATCTCACATTCGCATCTTAAGAATGGTTCTTATACCGTAATCAGAAGACAAGAGATTGTATTAACTTGTTACAGTACGATTTTATGAAATACACGATAGACCCAGCAACAATCCTTTGCATTTAGAAAACCAATCGGCTTTGTTGCGGCCCAACCTGAGTTTTGAGCAGATGAGGTAAAGCTCACATCTTGGTTTGCCTTGCAGTCTTGACACTATATTCTCGAAGGTGCCTAAACCTTTGAGGCCATATGCCCTGTTTTCCAGGTGACAGGATTCCGTTCGGATCAACAGCGTCCTGCCAGTTAGAAAGAAATTAGTGACTTATTCTGAACGTACTTCTTGTGAAGTGGAACCCACCTTGAGTTTCTCAACGAATCTATTGTACGCGTGTCCGTTGAAGTCATTCAGCTCAGCAATCATATCTAATGGTTATAGTCAGCGAGTGAAAGTACCCAAGCAATGGTATTTATGTGGCTCACCCATGTGGTTGACATGTCCACGGTACATTCCGTAACCTTGCTTTTTTGCTTCCTCATGCATGCCTAGATAGAGTTGCTCCACCTGCTTGCAATCCTCTGGATTCTTCTGGTCGTATGCATACATGTTTGTAAAAATAACATGTCGCTCGTGCATGAAGAAGTCTGCCATCATATCGATGCCAGCGGCTTTGTATATTGCCTTGCATGCTCGCAACCATTCGACAATTCGCTTTCCTGATGAGGGGATGACTGGGGCGTAGTCCCCATGGGCGGCCTTTCCGTTGTCACCAGTGAGGGCCCAGTTCATCAGGGGAATGCTGTGCAGGGAGGGTACTCCCACGAACATCAGCCCATCCTCTGGAGGGACTGTGCTGGCATCGAGAAGCTCTCCGTTTTCCCCAGCATAGAGACGCCCCGTCAACGTGCTATTTGGTGCTTTCTTGGCAACTTGCTCCTTGATTTCGGCTAACTGAGCTTCGATGACTCTCTTCGGGCCATACAAACCCCACTTGGCTAGCCAGTAGTCGGCGTTGAGCTCTTTTTGAAGTTCTTTCAAGCGCCATTCTGGAATCGGACCTTTGCCGTTCCAAAAGTCGCTTCTTCTGCCTTGGATGCTGAGCGCCTCGACAAAGTTTCCAACCCAAATGACATTTGGGATCAAACCATTTCGGCGCATTTCACCCAAAACGTCCACGATGACAGCGACATCCTCGTCTTCAGGCATGCTCATGGAGCAGGACATGAAGGCCGGGGGTTGATGGTTCATCCAAACACTCAGTTTTGTTACAACGCCCAGATTGCTTTGCAGAAATAATCCCTCGATAGAAGGCCCGTAGGTAAACTTGGATAGGAATGCTGAGGGAGAGTTGGTGATTCCAAACTGCCCGGTCCGTACCAAGTCGCCATCTCCAAGCATAACCTCTAGTCCTGCTGTGAACTGGTGATGATTTGAGTTGCCACCGAACCCTGTCCCACGATCGAGTGTCTATAGACCTGGTCAGTGTATGTATGAAATGCTTGGGTGGAATGTGCTCACATTGCCGACAACGCTGCCCCAGCCAAGTGATGGCACGCTCGGCCAGACCTTCTTTTTGTGTTTGACACAATAGTTGTATAAATCATTGAAGGTAACACCAGGTTCAACGACTGCATACGCAAATTCATCGTTGACTTCCAGGATTCTGTTCATCCGGTGCAAATCCAAAGCCACAGATCCATTCACTCTGGGGGCAGGTCCGCCGTAGCTGCAATTCAGTTAGCATGAAACATTATTGCAACTGCCTTTCTCTGGGTAATGTGACTTACCCCAAGTTCTTGCCCCGAGAGAATGTCCATAATGGGAGTCCAAATTTGTTGGAAACCCTGAGCACTTCACGAAGTTCAGATGTCGAACTAGGGCTATATTCATTTTAGTGTCAATTAAAACGCCTTCCAGCATGAGTTCGAGGATAATTACCAAACAGCTGCGCTAGGCACCTTGCGCTTCGATTCGTCATTCTCGTGTACATCATACGGGTCGACATAATGAGCCAAGGCGTCTTTGACAAACACTTGATCTTTGCCAACGATCCCCTCTAGCTCTAGCAGCGCTTCGTCGAACTTGGCCTGTGTAATTCCAGGTGGCAGAACGAATTTTATCGGATTCGCAGTCGGGGCGAACGTGGCTTGGTGGGCTTTTTCATAGTCCAGTTCCGAGTATGTGTTCTTAGGAAGAGACGAAGTCATGATGGATTTGATTGCGACGAGTTATTCTATGAATGATTAACGATGATTGAGTTCGTAGTTGGAAGGAGTAGAAGTCCTTTAAAAATAATAATCTTCATCTACAAAGCATAACCGTGCTCGGCATTTTGGAATGTGGAGATGCGGGGGCATATTCGGGGAATAGTGGAAGGGAAACATCATGGCGGCGTGTTCATAAGTGTGGAGTCCATCAGGACAGAAATTTGCACATTCGCTCAAAATAGTCTCACTCTTTTGGCTATTACTAAAAGATTAAATATCTGCGCAGGAAAATACCTGTAATGGCACGACACATGATACCTTTGCCATGAAAACTCTCTCTGCGGGATGGTGTTTGGCCATATTTTGCTCCAAGCGCATCTTGTGTGGAGTGTGGGTGAGCATGGCACATCACTTGCCCACATCCTTGCCACCTTGTTCCATTGCGTAGTCATGTGGAGAGCCGTTACCCCGCGGACACTGCGATGTGCCTGAGCAAGACAACACCAACTAAAATTTCGTGCCAGATTCAACACTATGAAAATCATTTGAAATCATATATTTTAGCATTGTTCTCTATATCTCAATACTTAGTTGTACTTGGAAATTCATTTCCTCAGTCTTCTACAACCATGGCGTCGCATTTCAAGACCGTGGGCTTCATTGGCCTGGGTACTATGGGCCTGCCCATGGCCGAAAACCTGGTCGAAAAGCTGCCCAAGGAGGCGAAACTATACGCATTTGATATTTCACAAGAGTCGCTGAACAGCCTTTCAGCAGTTGACATGACCGGGAGGGTGATTCCCTGCACATCCGCCTCAGAGGTGGTGAATGGTGCTGTGCGTGAACACAAGTTCCAGGTCCATGAATGTCGTTGTTGATGCGATATAATAGGATGTGCTTCTCACCATTGTTCCAGAAGGCTCACATGTTCGAAATGTTTTTCTCGACGAAAAAGGTGGCGTCCTAGCTGGAAATCTTGAGAATAAAATATTGATTGACTGCTCTACCATCGACATTGAGACATCAACACTTGTCGCCTCCGAAATCCAGCGTCAAAATAATACGGCCGCCTTTTATGATGCTCCAGTCTCTGGCGGAAGCCTTGGGGCCAAAGACGGGACCCTCACCTTTATGGTAGGCAGCTCTGCAGAGAACCCCAACTGGGAACTGATCGAGTATCTGACCAGCGGTATTCTTGCCGAGATCTTTGCTGCCAAGTACCCAGACCGAGTTAGCTCTATTATTGTGTGTTCGTCACCTACACATCTACCACCGGCGGCCCAGCAGTTCCTTGCATTCGGCGAAGACTCATGGCCTGGAGCTCTGCGCAAGCTCGGCTCCTACCAGTGGGCAATGCGTTTATCCACATTTCCGGGGACAATGGCTAGTACGGATCCCGATTACATCAAGTGGTGGGCAAACCGGGTCGCGCAGAGCGACGGCGAGGGCCTCGCTGGATATGCAGAGTTCCTGTGTCAGCTTGACTCCCGACCATACCTTTCTAAGATCAAGGCACCCATGCTCATATTGGCACCTATGAGTAGCGCCGTTATCACCGTAGCGTCGATGGAGGAGCTTGCTGAAAAGGTGTCGACCGCAAAACTAGTGCTGGTGGAGGCTCGTGGCCATGAGATTTACTTTGAGGCTGCCGAGGTTTGCCAGTCAGAGGTTACGAACTTCCTCAACAATCTTGAGGGGTCAGCGGGAGATAGATGGGAAGTCTAAGCTAAGCAGATATCAATCGAATGTATCCATGTGTCCCAGCTGTATTCATCTTGTCTACCCTTCAAATCACGGAAGTTGGGGGAAAGGCATGGGTGCCATTTTAAAGGTAGATATGCTCTCAGCTTTACATAAGGGCGCTATTTCCAGTATCGGTCGCCTACACTGCGGCGACCTCTAGCCACTTTCCTTCAAATTTCGAATGACCATTTATCCATGAAATCTACCCCGCAGAACCCAAACTAGTAAATTCCCTGGTCATAAGGAGCCTTACTACGTCCCCGGACACTGTCTTACCCCGCGTCCATCACGCGGCGGCTTAATGCGGGCCGGGTTATATGCCACAACGTCCCGTGGAACTCTTGACTCTATCATACCCCATCCGAAATAGCCGTTGTGCAGGACACCAGCATGTGGGACAAGGTGGAGATGAGGGGCATCAAATGCAATATGACACGATGGCTATTATAACTAAAAGGCCATCAAGGTTATGCTTAACAGTAATTGGAGTCATTTTGAGCATCTTACCATTATATTCAACATCTTCTGTTACCACTCATCACTTCACCAAAATATAATGGCCATTGAACAGAAAAAGGTAAGATTTTGTGTCTGTAAACACGTATAAGGGCTTACCGCTCGAATCAGGTGTTGATTGTTGGCGCAGGCCCAGCTGGCCAACTTTTGGGCCTTATGCTCGCCAAACGAGACATCCCTGTGACGATTGTTGAACAGGCATGCGAGTTAGATGATAGGCCTCGAGCAACTCACTACGGTCCACCGGCAATGACTGTGCTGAATCTCGCGGGAGTGGGCGATGACCTGCGTTCCAGAGGTTTTGCCCCAGACGCAGTAGCGTGGCGGCGGGTGGACGGGAGTTTCATTGCGGGCATACATCAGGAATTCCGAAAGAACGACCCCGACCACATGGTTGCGCTCCCATTGGATCAGCTCGGGCAGCTTCTCCGCGAGCATGCCAAGAAACTTCCCAGCCTTGAGTTTCTGTTCAATCATCAAGTTGTCAAAATCGGCCAAAACGAATCAACCGCTTGGGTTGACACGAAAAATTGCATAACCGGTGAAGAGTCCAGGCTTAAAGCCGAATACATAATTGGGTGTGACGGTGCAAACAGCATTATTCGTCGCTCGCTATTCGGTGATCGGGAATTTCCAGGAAAGACATGGGACGAGCAAATTGTCGCCACTAATGTGAGTCCAACTCTTGGTCAAAGGGGTACAAAAAGGGAATTACTTACGTCTGCCGCAGGTCTACTACAAATTTGAAGAATTTGGCTTTTGTGATTCCAACTTTATCATTGACTCCACACATTGGTACATGGCAGCTAAGATCACCAAGGAGGGTATGTGGCGTGTTACCTACGGAGAGACGCCAGGCTTCACAAATGATGAGATCATCGCCCGACAAGCCGAAAAGTTCAAGACAATGCTCCCAGGTCACCCAGAACCAAGCCAATACAAGCTTGTCAGCATAAGCCCTTACAAAGTTCACCAGCGGCTTGCTGAGAAGATGCGTGTTGGCCGATTTCTCTTGGCCGCGGACGCTGCACACTTGTGTAACCCTTTGTTAGTTTCATCTTTTCTCATTCGTTCTACATTCCGGCACATCCAACATACAGGAGAACTTTTAGATACGCAAGGCTAACCTGCAACTAGTGGAGGGCTAGGCCTCACAGGTGGCATTGTAGATGTTGAAGGACTGTATCAGTGCCTTGTAGGAATCTATTCTGGCAAGGCTGATTCTAGCATTCTGGACATATACAGTGATGTTCGAAGAAAGAAATACCAGGAAATCGTGGATCCAATTTCCAGCTCTAACCTTCGCCGTATGTTTAGCATTCATCCTGATGAGGTTTTGGACAAGGACGAGTTCCTTAAGATGTGTAAGAGGTCTGAAACGGACCGAGACCTTGCGATGAAAATGATTCAGGTACGTGAATTAAACCCTTTATTGGATAGTAGACCTCTAATATTGAAGAACAGAGCACCCATAGTCTTAGTTATGACTTTACCAAGCACTACACGTCTGGTTGATGAGAAGAGTGACAGAGGTGTCGCTAGAGAGTAGGAGACGGCATGTTAAATATGAACATAGACCTAGTGTATAAGAATACTATGACTTATCTTGAAAATGGAATTACGAAAAAGTCTGTAAATCGTAGGAAGCGGCAAGATTAAGGGTAGTTTAAAACAAAGATCGATTGGTACCAAGATGGACTACATTGAACTAGAACGAAATCATATCTATGTTGATTTTCTGTGTTATTCGATCCCCATGTCACAATCATCCTTCTATTGTGCTGAATCATTTTGCCATGCAAGGAGTTCTCTATGGCCCTTTCCCTTGTTGCTTCTCTTCCTCTACAGCCTTGATAACCTTCTCAGCTATCTTAAAACCCTCAAGGCCCGCAGGCATACCGCAGTATATAGCCACCTGAAGTAAAGTCTCCCTGATTTCAACCTCGCTGGCTCCATTGTTGATGGCACCGCGTACATGTGCAGCCAATTCAGGACCCCTGTTCAAAGCGCAGAGCATTGCAATGTTGAGCAGCGAACGCTGCTTTCTTTCTAGGCCGGGGCGAGACCATACAGATCCCCAGCAAGCCTCGGTCACTAACTCTTGCATGGGCCGCGAAAAGCTGGAGGATCCGCCCGCCAATGCAGCATCAACATAGTCTGGCCCTGCCACCTCATAGCGAATTGCGAGGCCAGTATCGAAGAGTGTCTTGTGGGCTGTTTTCTCATCGGCCATTGTTGGTAGTATGGCTTTGGCTCAAAACTGCTTTTCGCTCGACAGAGGCGGGCGAATGGTAATTGATGTGGGTGATGAAAATAATGCACAGGTATTGTGCGCGAATTATACAGCACAGTTGGCAATTGTATTTACTTCAATTCGGTGGTGGCGTGAGGAGAAAATGGAAATATTAGCAGCCAGTCTAGACTCTCGAGTTGACAGATTTCCCCGTTGCATCAGTGTGTGTCATGAATGCTGAAATGGACATTGACCTACCCCCCCACAAAAGCCGACTTCACCCCACATGCTCCCACACTGCAGCTTCTTTAGGCTTACCAAAAGCGAGCGCCATTCAAGAACTGAGGGGGCAATATGAGGGGTAATAAATCAAAATCTACAATTAGCCTATAGCTAATCAAAATCAGTTAGCGCATTCCAGGTCGAACGCGGGGTAACATCATTCTTGCCCTTCTGGCGCAGCAGATCTGGCGGAGGATAGCTCAGCAAGACACCCTCAACACTTACAATATGCGCCATCGAAAAAGAAGATAATTTAATAATACCACCAAATTAGCATGTCGGGGTGTCTTGCGAAAAAACGATTACCTGGGGGCATGGAAGCCACTGATTCTGTACACCACGTCTCAGCGCCAGGATGGTTCTACTCAAAGCGTCCAAAGTTGCGACGATTTAAAGTGGATACAATATATTCACTTTTGAATATATATATTGGCTACCTATATATTGCGAGGCATTAATTGGTGTTCCCTCAAAAATGACAGTACAGACTACAACGTGCCGGGGAAAAATGCCTCTGGATGTGATTGTGCCCAATCAGCATCATGTGCGAAGATAATCTGCAAGTCGATTCCAGATTCTTCAGACGCCTGTTTCCATCTTTTGAAAGAGGCCAAGGTTTCTGTTGCCTGCTTCTTGTCCATGTGTATGCAACATGTTCTCCCCTCAATGTCCGTCCATTCCGCAATCGACATTTCCCCAGTCAAGAGCCGACCATCGTGACACGCATCCCCAATGAGCAAGACCCACTGGCGAGTTCCTCGCCGTGCAAGCAAGGCGACATGCCCAGTCAAATGCCCCGGAGAGTCAACCACGTAAATGCTGCCATTATCCGTAATTCCAAGAATGCTTAATCCACCAACACACTGCCAACCGCCACCAGGCGACTGCGGGCTGGGAAGTTCGCGAACATTTAAATTTTCGAATAGATCATGCTGAAAGTTTGAATGAGACATGTGCCCATTGAATCCATCTCTTAGAACGCTCAAGGATCCTGCGCCGACAATGAATTCCGCCTGAGGGTAGTCCGGAGGCGTTCCGATGTGGTCCCAATGAACGTGGCTGAGAATAACCTCATCAATGGCCCCAGGGTCGAAGTTTCCATCCAGCAAACTTTGTCGGACATCCGGCAAAGGCTGTAACGGTAGACGATTCTTCAGGTGGCTCTGTATCTGCTGGGTGTATTTATCCGTCTCCCGCCGCAAGCCCAGGTCGAAGAGAGTGTGTTTCTTCCCAGGCTTGGATGAGTGATTGACAACAAGGAATGAAAGAGATGGAACCAAAGTGGACTCGCCGTCTACGACGTTTGACACGAATAACCGCTTTGGAAGAGTAAACGTGCCACCTCTCAAAGCTGATATGGTTACTTTCCCACGAGCTGTAGACTCGAGATTCAGCAGAGCTGACTGCACATCACCAAGATCCGACATGACGTGTGTAAATGGAAATAGTGAATAAATTGGATGTCGAAGCCCATACTTTCGGTACAATTGGCTGATGGCTGCTCCAATCTATACTTGAGTCAAACATGGGTTGTACATCCGTCGTGTGACCCCACATGCGATCCAGGAGGCAAAATGCCGGATCCCCGCCACATGAGCACCCCCAGCTTTGGGGGTCGATGGAAACCTGTTGCCTTGGCCCTTCATTATAGATGAGCACGGAGGTAGCACAATGGCTCTTACACGGAGAGTCCATAATATATCTAAGCCCCATACATTCCAGTCAAGATAGTAACAACAATCGCGCGGGTCCTATCTTCACGCAATTTCATCACTCAATCAAACTTATTTGGTCTGCAAGGTGGACATTTTTATCAAAACAAAATTATTTTGTAGAGGGCTCTATGAGACGACTGGTATACAATCCTAAATACACTATCCGCACCCTGAACCCAATAACTCCCGTCATAACGGTGGGACCCTCCGAAATTCATCACAAAGGCTGCGCTCGTGTTTAGCCAGGTGGTGCTGGCAGCGCCTTGGCACCGATAGCAGGGCATGCGTGCATGATGAAACATTCCTGCTTAGCAGCAAGAGTACACTTGTTCAGCGAGCGATCGAATGTCATGTTGGTGTCACTGCAGGAGGGCGGCGTAAGATCGACACAACGACCATCGACCAAGTCGAGCTTCTCAGAGCAAGTAGGATCCCCTTTGTTAACACACTCGCCTGTCTTTGAATCGATGTCGCTGCCCTCAGGGCACTTGGGCGCGTCGTCAAGAATACACTTTCCGTCCTTTAGGCTTGACTTCTCAGGGCATTTGGGCTTTTCGTCCGCAACGCACTTCCTTGTGACTTCATTAAATGTGTACTTCTCGGGGCAAGTAGGGTTATCTTTGGACTCGCATTGGCCATTATTGAGCACCGTGTTGCCCCTGCAATTGCCACCGTCGTCTTGTACACATGTACCCAAAGCCTCATCGAACTTCATGCCGTCTTTGCAAGTGGGCGGCTCGTCCGAGACACATGTGGTTCCGACCAGGACATGCTTTTCGGGACACTTCAACGGTGTGGGATCATAACATGTGCGACGGTCTTCAGATTCCACCAGAGGAGGTGTACACCTAGGTACATCGTCGACGTGGACACACTGCTCGCCCACGATGGTGTATGGATGTTCACATTTTGGGAGAACGATGGAGACGCATTTGTCGGTTTCCCATACCTCGTCATTATTACAGATTGGCGGACCCCCCCGAGCACACTTGCCCATATACAGAAACAGAGGGGGGTCGCAAACAGGATCGCCTGGATGCCTGCACTGGCCGTCTCTGGGGCGATAACCGGGTTTACAAATGACATCGCCGACCATGTGACATTCTGTCCCAACGCGCCGATATGGCGGTTTACAGTGTGGTTTGGCGACACATGCGTCGAGCTCCAGCGTAGTGCCGCCCGGGCATTTCTTCGTTGGCGGCGCCACGCAATTGCCCCCTTCAAGCTTGGCAGGGGGGGTGCATACCTGCTGTGGTTTGGAGACACATATTTGGCCGGCCTTATCAATCGTGCCTTTGTCGCAAACCAAAGGCATTGTCGCCTCGCACTTCTTGGTCACTTTGTTGTAATCCATGTCCTTGTGTGGGCACTTGATCGGCTCTGGAGGCCCATAACAAAAGCCGTTCTTCGGTTCACTGCCATCTGGGCACACCTTCGCGCCATAGATTCGACAGCTTCCATCGTAGTGCTCATAATCCTTAGGACAGCACCCAGAGTTTCCGGTTATTTCGTCGTGGACAAGCGCCCAGTCCTCCAAGCATTTCGCCTCGCCGACCTTCCTGCACTTTCCACTTTTCTTGTGGTAATCGTAACCCTCTTGACATAATGGCTTGACACATTTTCCATCCTCGAGCTTGCTGCCACTCTCACAGTCCCAGTTCGGTGGGGCTTCGCAACGGCCACTATCTGAGTTCAATGTTGCAGGTGAGGTGCAATCAATTTCCTGTTCGTGATGACATTTTCCGTCGACCAACTTGTACCCCGCTGCTTCGTCACAGGCCGGAGCGTCACCAATGCAGCGACCCTGCAAGTTGGGTTTGGTCTTTCCATCAGCGCATAGTGGGCCTTCGGGGTCGACGCAGTGGCCTCCATGATAGGTAAGATCAAGACCAGCTACCGTCTCACATTTGGGATTTACTTGAGAGACGCACTTTCCCTTGTCCTCGTGGTATTCAAAACCAACTTCGCAGTGTGGGGGATGCGGAGATACACATCTGCCATTCTCAAACGTAAACTTTTTGTCTGTGCACGCTGGCGGGAACCTGGACACACATTTGCCATCTTCAGGCTTAGTGTTATCTGGGCACTGAGGACCCTTCCGGTCGGAACAGTGCTCGCCGTCGAATTGTAGGTCGGGGGGGCAAGTAGGGCCTTGGACACAGAGATTACCCTGAAGCCTGGTTCCTTCTGGACACACCGAGGACTCTGGGAAGACACATTCGTTGCCGTTATTAACTGTTCCGGGCGGACAACAACGCCCGCGGCCCTGACTATCCAGAGCCGGGTAGATGTCGCTAAGATCAATGAGCCTCAGGTTGGAGCCAACAGAACCCACGCCTGTGTTGTTGCTTTGGGCTAGGTAGGTAGCCAAAGATAAGGGATCATAACGAATGGGAACACCATTCAGTAGTAATGTTCCCGGAGGTAGGGCTGGTATCTGGGTGGCATTGACACCAAGTGCAAGACTCGATGCTATTAAAGTCTTCCACAGTCGCACCATATTGATGACAAAGGTGGTAAACCCAATAACTAGGTGCTGTTAAAGATGGAGGGTGTCATAAGCTTGAGGAGCACTTTTTTTTTTTTGGTGCCGAGCAGACGGCTCTTTATCTACTCTCTGCTGTGCACTGGAATTCTAAGCAGCATCTCCCGATCGCTAGATGTTTATTTTTTCCTCATCCGATTCTTGCGCAAAGCCACTCGCTTCCTGGCTTGTTCAGCAGCGCCGCATTTACCAAGAAAACGTGCCTATATCGTTCCAGCCCTCGTTTCATGGGTGGCTTCTTTGACGGCTGGATCAATAGCTGCCAGCCCTCTATCCGCTTCCCGCCGCCATAGGCTGACTTTGCACGGGCATTTATCCCACATTGGTATCCCAGGAGCGGTGGACGATTCAATAGTGACCGACGCCACCTGTCACTATCGGCTGGTTCCTACATGTTCATCCACTAGTCGCATGGCTGTGGAGAGCTGAGGTCTGTTCTGGGGTTGGCCACGATAGTCGACCATTCTCGCGTGGCGTTTCCTCCCTGAACGGTGCGGGCCGCTCCCTGATTTGGTTGGACATGGGGTTTTGTGGCTATCCCACCTAGGCTTGATCCAGACAAGGTGCGTTAATATTTTCTAGCTCGGCGCTGTCTTAATTTCCCCTGGCCTTTTTCTATTCAGCCAGCCAAGTCTCGTCCGTGCGGTCCCTCATTGTGCAAGTTCTAGATCTTGTTTGGGCTGAGCTGAAATCCCTCCTGTACCTTTTAGTGTCTGTGAATTTAAGACATCACACAAGTTGTCTCAGCCACGACACAGCTTTGGTGTCCTGGATTGTGAATTGAGAGCAAGTGGACTGTCACTTGTGAGTACCTCGACCAAAGAGGCAGAGCGCGCTAACTCACAAATGTGCTTTGTGCCCGTGTGTGGCTTTCTGCACAAAGATTTCACAAATTAAGATATACGGTCAATAGAATATGTGCATCCCAATACATGGATGGACCCCATAACAAAACATCCATGTGGTAACAGAGATCTGGTTCCTCTATGGTGTATTACGAGGCTAACAACAAATACCTAAGCTTTACCGAATCAGAAAGGTTGTAGAGTCCATCAAATCCTCGCAGTAAAGCTCATCTACCATCTCGCCACTCATGATACCGCCGACATATGATGCGCCGACTAGCGAGTAGGTCTGCTGTTCTTTACCTGCCTCCGACCCATGTTGCACTGCAGGACGCAGGATGAAAGGGACAGGCGATCCAAAGATTACGGCAACGGTGTCTCCCACGCAACTATCTGGTACACAGGTGCCTACAAACCCGCCCTTGGATACGAATAGAGCGCATTTGCCAATATTCTGTTCCAAACAAAGCTTATAGTCGTTCTCTGGAGGATTTCGCGCATGGCTATGAAGGTCACCTTTCATGGCAGCGTGTTTAAGCAGACTCAGGTACATAGTCTCATAGGATGAAGGGGCTGGATCGTAACCAGATCTTAGGCGCTTGTTCGAGATCAAGGTTCTCCACAACGGCTCCTTCCTCTTGAATTGCTCGATCAAAGGCGCAATTGTGGGGGTGAATTGACAGGGTCTCTGTTTAGCCGCAGACACCGCTGCTTCTAAAGCGTCAAGCTTGTCGATGCAAGAATCGACACTCGCCCCTAACGATATGACCAGGTCGATTTTGTCCACCAAAAGTCCCTCGACCTGGAGCGTCCTTTCGTCGTCCAGCCGCTTACCATTCTTGCAATCCGCCCCAACCCCCGAGGCACCAGCTCCTGCCGGTGGATGGAAGTGAATACCGCTGGTTCGCGTTGTTTGTTCGGCCGTCTGGCGAGAGAAGTCGGGAACCCAGGATGGGAGGTTTGATTGCTTTGTTATTGGGGGAAGAGAATTGATGTGAGGAGCGGCAGCGGAAACTCCGGGAAGGAATACGCCTGAAAGGAAGTACGGGCCATCTCCTCGAGAGAATATGTGTGACATTGCATCTGTATAAACCGCCGCAGTCGGTTTGCAGTAGTCAACCGTGATACCATGGCTCAATTTCCCTTCAGTTTTAATCATGCCAAGGAGCCCATAGATCCTATCCCTCGGATCAGTGGACTGCGAAGTTCTCGAAATCATCAGTAGTTTCATCAAGCTTTCTCCGCCTTGAGACCTCATCGCCTCTCGGAGGTCATTTAACACGTCGATCTTCAGCTTGGCTAGAACTTCGATATCGCCATCAGTGTCAGGGCTATTTCTGAGTGGCTCGGTGGTTCCTTTGTTCATATCCCCCGACCCTTTTGGATTGAAATGCTGGACTTTCTTACGAACCATGCCGATTTCAGAAAATGCTTCTCTTGCAATAGCACTCCATGCTTTGATGAGCATTGACCATGATACAGACTTCCGCCCACAGACCACCAAGGGATCATGCTGGGCCATGGCGAGTTCTTGAAGGATCCAAAGACGTGAAAACCAAGTGCGACGACCCACGAGCCCGAAGAAGAAGCTGCTACATTCACGCATCAGACTCAATCTGGATTGTCGGTGGCTCTCGAGATTGTCTTGTTGGTCTTGCTCCGCAATCGCAGGTATTGAATCAAATACAACACCGCTGCCGTCACCTTCCTCGCCAATCCATATGATGACTCGTTCAGCTGACGCGTAGATGTCTTGCATCATGGAGACCTGCTGGCTCCGCTCATTTAAATCCCCCTGGTTAATGCACACGGCATCTACCCAGAGGCTAATTGGGGGGGCGCCGTCGGGCGGGCGCAGGTGCCGCAGAGCTAAGATAAGGTTTGCCGTGGCCTGGAAACGGTGCCCGTCGAGAATGAGTATATTGCCTGGGTCGTTCGAACTAGATGGGTCACCCCAGACGTAGGATAGCGCGTTGTAAGGGGGACACCTGATGAGGTTGGCGGTAGATAGTCGACAATGAAGCAGCGTACCTAGGCTGCCTGGTAAAAGTGTCAGAAGTCGAAATTCATTGGCTTGGCAATCAAGCGGAAGGTATTGGAATCCGTTGCCCGACATCTTTCAAGCTTGTAACTGTGATATCGCTCCCAAACAAGTATATATTCTACAGTGACTAGTGGGCATGATGTGATAGGGGAAATAACTCGCAAGAGTAGATTTTGAATCCTTGCGCTGGATGGCTATTACGGTACAAAGGTCGAGGGTAGAGCAATGGGAACAAGAGCGGTCGCCAGCCTCGCCCCAGCACAGTTGATGCGAGCGGATGGGGGCCAAAGGAGCTGAAGGGCTAAGGAACAGTTGGGTCGAATATTGAACCGCAGTGGGCTCTAAAAGCGTTCCTTTATGGTAGTATCCCAGAACCAAGATGTACATGTGCAAATAGTAGATATGAGTTATAACCCAGGCGCCACCAGGCGGTCACAATGGGCAGAATCTGGATCATAACTAAGCTTACATACCCTAGACTTCATCCCCTTTGATTCAGAAACGGGCCCTGCTCAACTCCTCCGAACATCACAGTTGACTCGCGCGACAAGCTGGTGAACTCTTCAAGGGATATTTCAGTTAAATGGTAGAGTTTATGCTGGCAGAAGGATCTCTGCGGTGGCGTGCAGTCCACAAGAAGGGTCTTATTCCCGAATACGCCTTGTAAATGTACCTATCTGTCATATTTTATGTAAGCAGAAAATGGGCGTGGGTGTCCCAAAAGTCTGAGAGCACTTCTTTATTTCGACAGACTTTAATTGGCCGTTTCTGCGCTAGCATTAATAAATCACTAGGGTTAGAAAATCACCTCCGTCTCTGCGGGCATAGTTCACTTGCGCTAGTTTTTAAACGCGTCCCAAACTAAGCCAGCACTGCACGTGTTTTGTTACTAGTGCCTCTGGAAGATATCTTTGCCACAGGTTCGAGCATGCACGAGATACTAAAGTCAGATGGCTTTAAGTAAATTTAATCTCAAATTAACTTGCCGAAAAGGACCTTTGTTAGAGATCCATCGCGTCAATTCCACGCGTTCACATTGGGCATAGACTGGCTTATCAAGATTTGGCGAAGCAATAGATGTTAGCTCATTGTTCTAGACCTATAAATATCGGACATCTCGGTTGTAATAGCAGCTGATTAACAGAAATAACCCAACACTGTCATCTCAACCATCATCATATTCTATAATTTATACTACAAACGCCAACATGCAACTGACTTCTTTCATCTTCCTTAGTGTATCCCTTGGTTCACACGCGTTGGCAACTAAGAAAGCCGCTCCCGCAGACCCCGTCGTTCGCGAAAGAGGGCAGTGTGATCCAACGTTCTCATACTGCGATTGATATCTACATCAAATGGGTGAGTGCTACTTTTTCAGAGCTAAAGATTATTCTTAACTCATTTCAAATAGGATATCCTTCCGTGCTGAATACAGGACTGTACCTTTGTGGAGACAAAGGAGATCTAACGCTGCTGCGTGATTGCTGTGCAAAGCAATGCCTTGGCGGCGTAGCTCATTGTGGTAAATAGATATTGTAAGGATGTGGGAAATAACGTTATAGTTGATACAAGAATAACATCCAAGCCGTTAAGTTGACATAGAAATTGTAAAGACTTGGCCATGGGCTGCGGTTTGGGGATAGTATACAAGCAGAGTTGACTCCACATTAAAATTAAAGTCCGACCTCCCTCATCTGATTTAAGATTCTCTCCCGCATGCTGGTCGAGTAAGGTGGCCAAAACCTCACTAAGTCTCCATACGACCCACATAAATATAAAAGTTGAACCACCTAAAGTCCATCAACCCAACAGTAGTCACCGTCCCAGCCGTGATGATAAATATCTTCAAATAAATAGACCCCAGATTAACGAGGGAAACCCACCTCAACGATTTCCAGGCTTCAGTCAAGGTCATATATCCACGCTCATATTGACCCGAAGACAAGGCCGGATCCAAGGAAACAATGGGCTGCTCATCAGCAGAAAGAATGGACGCTTGGATACGCACCAGTAGCAGGTGTGCAGGAATGATAAGAATAAAAGTTAGGGTGGCGAGCACCAGGCACATCAAGCCTGCCTTCTGCATACTACCTCCAGTCGGAAACCAGTATTCGTGTGGTTCTCCCACATTGTGATAAACGTACAGCATAATGTGCTGTGTTATAGCCTCAGCCACCAAAAGCAGAAACATTGCGGGAGTTACTGCTTTGAATACGATTTTTGTGGGCAGGTTTCGCTTGAAGAAAGTATCAGGGTTCGGATAACTCAACACCGTATGTACCCAGACGGTGTGGGCGTGGGATAAGAATAGTGGAAAGATGAATTGAGCAAGGAAGAATTGGATAATTGTAGATGTTTTGAGGGCTAAAATCAACAACGCAACCCTGCACGATATCCAAATCAAATAAAATATGAGGCCTCGAGTGATGGAGAGGTATCCTTCAATTGAGTAGAGCAGGCGGACCATAAATTTGATGGAGAAGCTGACCGGGCGAGACTCGAGCCCAGATTTCTCGCGTTCCACATACTGCTTAGCGACCTTGCCTTGTTCAAGAGGCTCGCATACTGGTGGACGGATATCCTCGACGGCAGCTATAATAGGGAGAAGCGAATTGAAAGTGTAGAAAAGCTTAACGAAGAGCCATTAGTAGCTAGTAACAGACGCTATACAATGTCAAAACTCACCAAAATCGCCAAAGGTATTACTATCGCGATGTTGAATACGAACCAGGTAATTGCCAGCACAAATGACAACGCCAGGGAAAATATCATGGTGGCGTGGCGACGGTTGGCTCAACTCTGGAACAGTTGATTCCAAGAGAAGGAAGAATGGTGAGAGAAAAGACTGTTAAGTAATCCCAACCATGGCGTGGCGCAGCCATAACAAATCTGCTCTCATTTCTGCCTTGGCGGCAGGGTTCAGGGGAGGTCCTGAAATGCCAGCTTTGTTTCAGCCTTTGGGGCGGTGCAGGTTGTTGGTTGATTGACGTGTGCAGCCAGCCGCAGGTTGACGGACCCTCCAGGCACCAACTCAGTGCGGCGGCAGCTGAGTTCTAAATCCTGCATGCGGGTACAGCAGCTATTGCCAGACTTTTATTGGACCGTTCGACATTGTGGAACGACAATTGGTGGACCACTGAACACCGTGAACAACAGTCGGTCACGGCACAGACCAATGACGCTCCATCTATGCAGCTCAGCTTTTGGGATCAATGCTGCTTATTGCGCAGACGCGCACTCGCCAAGACCTGGAAGCCCCATAAGAATGCACTGAGCCAAGCGCGAAAGCACCATGTCTGCGTCATCTTTTTATGGCAGCCGCTCTGGCTCTTTCCCCATTGGCGGCTCTCACAGCTCGTCCAAGTCCAAGTCTCGTACCAAGATAGAATCCACTGCTACCGGCTGAGTATATGTTTCCATTTCATACAAGATAAATAATGAGCGATGATGAGTCAGATTGATTCAAGTGATCCCCTGGCTCTCAGTAAGATAGGTCAGGTGAATTGATACGTGAATAAAGCCTCAGCTTACCGAAACTTAGTGAGTCACAACGCTTAAATCTTGGATGTTTCGTATCACAGCCTATTCAGCTAATCTCCAGTTGTCTATATCGTCACACATCCAACTCTCTTCGTTGTTACCACATGACATCCCAGGAATATCCGCCCCCTTCCCCTAATTATCTTGTGATATATCATTTGTTGCATTGGTATCCTCCTCTAGATTGGATCAAGATAAGAATATGGGACACCGTAGTGTATCTTGCCCCTTGTGCGCGTTTATAAGGCCCAATCATCATTATGTGCTCAGGCGGTTGTCGCGACCAACGTTTACAACCCTCTCATATGCGTCGGCCAGTTGATCCAGAGCCGAGCCCATCCGCGGAGTGATGCCCCATATCCACACCTTCATGGCTCTGTTAGCTCGGACCTTGGCACACGATATTATCACGTCGATGATTCACATACATCTTGGAGAAACCTGCTCCAGGTTCTGGCGAGTCCAGTAGCCAACGAGACGCTTTCATCTGGGTCGTACTCTGCCTCCTCAAGAGTTTCCCTAATCAGGGCCAGGAACTCTTTTTCTCTGGGGCTTGGATGCATATTGTTCAGTATGTCAACCTCAACAGAGTGCACCCACTTTGTGACTAGAAGTGCTGCGGTTTTGTTAGATAGCGTTGGTCAAGAGACCTATAAAGCAATAAAAAGAAGGGTCTTTAGGATATCCATGATTATAGTGCCAGGACTTACCACTTTCCCAACCCGCTATGGCATGCTCGACACCCCAACGAAAAGCTGCTGTCTTGCGCATCAACAAGTGCCCTAGCTTCACAGGGATTTTGAAGCCTTCAAACGACTTGGATACAGCATCGAGAAGCTGGGGGCTGCGTTCCATCTTTGCTGTGGCAAAGGAGCTTACGGAGTCATCAATCTCCGCTGGGTCCGAGCTGATCAAGTTTATGTGACTTGTGGGACTAATGGGCTTGAACAACCTGATGTAGGCTATCCTGAGGACTGCATGGCTGTTGAACACCAATGACTTTTCCACCTCTTCATGAATATCGACCTGGCTTCTCTCGCCATCAGCACTCCGCAGGAAGGCTTCACATCTAACGAGTGATTTCATTGCGCTCTCCATTAGGGAAGAACCGAAGCTGTCTTCATGAAGACCGGGAGTCGATGTGGAGAACCACGGCTCAGAAAACGCCTGGGATATTTGGAACCTCTGCCACATATGGACGACGACGGCGCTCATCAGTACCAAGGCGGTGAAAGTAGGGGTCCTGCATGGTGTACTACCGATATTCTCTTTGTTCGGCACCATAATGAGCTTGAGAACCTCCTTCAGTGTGCGACGTCCGATGCTGTGCTGCTTCAAAATATTTGTCCGTGCTTCTCGCCAGGCATTCGCCGATTCCGCAATCCAGAGGCTTTCATCGTGGAAATTTTCGAATTCCAGGTCGTGCGTCGCGTTGAAGCCGGGGTTGACATTAAACATCACCATCGTTAGCGTGCTGACAACTAAGAGTGCTCCAAGCAGCCTCTTCCATGACTCGTATTCTACCCAGTCATGCCAGTCCATGCGGCTTAGACCTACTTTTTCGCTACTCAGTGAGACTCGGGCCTTATTGAACACCTGAACGAATATTAGATCAACCATTTCCTGAGAGATCTGCAAAATATCGAGAGTAGATAGGTGGCCCAGGAAAGAGCTTACTAGTGTGTAGAACCCGTTTTCACGCAAGGTGGTGGAGACTATATCGCTTTCACCACTCATGATGGCGTAGTAACCGAGGAGGACCTTGGCTTGGACATGCCATAGGGAGTAATCCTTGACAAGAGGATGATTAGATCTGTGTGGGGGTGGTTCAATCTATGGAAGAAATATTTTTATGAGCGATCGCCGTGGCCGAGACGGAAGATTTGGGTGATATTGTCATGTTCAAACATACATTCTCAAGGGATCGCATTGCCACGTCGAATAACCGTCGAGCGCGGCGACGATCAAGACGATAAAGAGACCCAATGCTGCACATGGCGAGAATAAGAGGGCTAGGTACTGTTTTCGGATCAAAAGTGTGTAGATGGATAATAGGGAGGTGAGAGTGGAAGCTTGTGATATAACTTGATAAGAAACCTTGGCATATTTTGGCCGAAGGAAGATTTGTACCAAGATCGGAAATTCGCAGACGCCAAGCCAGATCGCTCCGAATTGATAGGTAGGCATCTTCATCAATTGTAAAAACTGGATATGGCTGACGTTCGTCGTGAAGCAACATGGGAATGTCACCTATGCCTTTTAGTTCTGCAGCATATGAGTGAGCAGTATGGCTGTCAGATGCGGCAGAGTTCTGTTGTACTTGGGATGGCCCATGTTCAGGATTTGGCAAAACTTCTAAACTATAGTTTAGCTGGGATTGAAGCTGAAACCGGTTCGTTGGCTCGGCGTTGGGTTGGTCCTGCATGATCTCAGTACCCTCGATTGCCAGAGGAGAAAATATGAATCCAGTTAGGTCGAAGTCAGCTTCCACCATCGATGATGGGAACAGAGAAGTGGGCACTTGGTCAGTCTGGCCCATCGATTTTCGGCGTGGGTCTTGCGGACGTTGTGAAATATCGCCATCTAAGCCGTGGGAGGTGGGTATTTCTTGGTCTAAGAGCATGGCTATTGATAGGTTCAAGTCCATCGCCTCAAAGTCATGCCGGTGGCCGATGTGATATATAGATGAAAGTGTTGGAGAAGCATCATTCAAGCCACGATCAGTATGCGCTGCCACAAATTGGGTATTACTGCTGTCCAAAGAATCTGCGTGGGCTGGCTGAGGGTTTTGTAAGGTAGTATTGCTCGTCGTCGTCACTGTGAGCGCCGCGGGTCGTGATATTTCATTCGAGGGCAGCACGACGGACTGGCGGCGGTGGCTGAAAGTGGTGGTGTTCGACAAGGAGGAGTTGGATGAAGGAGCAGGTGAGAGGACTATTACATCCCCTGTCGTTGGATGATATTGAGATCCTTCTTCCGCCGACTTATTCTGCGTTGTTTCGAGGTCTTGGGCACCATTGAGCTCCTCTTGGTCGCGAGGTGGCGTCTCCAAGGTCGATGTCTTTGTAGTAGGTGGCCACGCCACAGCTATCTGGCTTCCTCTACCATCCTGTGTCGAATGTGAATCACCTGCAGTAAGACGATCGCACTTTTTCCCTCGCTGTTGCTCCTGTTGTTCCCCTTTGCCATGTCCATGCAAGGTGCGTTCGTGTCTCGTCACTAGATCCCTAAAGACGAAGTACCAAAGTCAACACCAGTCGCAAAATCCGCGTTGCAACAAGGGGAGTAAAAGAGATCATACTTTCTTGAATAGGAATTTTGACAATAGCGACATATGAAAGGCTTCTCATTTGTGTGCGAGCGCTCGTGGCGAATACAATGCTCGCTACGTTTGAATGCTTTGGCGCAGTGTTGGCAATTGTACTGGCGGCGTGGGCGACCCCTTCGCGGAACCGTTGCCGCTGCGACTACAACGCTGCTCTCGGTAGTCGACGACATTGGGGCAACAAGTCAGCGATTCAATAGCTAAAGTATCCGGCGCAGGCAGTCGAGGACTGGGTGAAGCTGCAGGGTGGAGGTTCAGGAACTTTGACACGGAAGACAAGCATGGGCAGACCAGAACCGAACATGCCGTCACTGTGTGGCTCAAACTTCTCAACGAGGACTAGAGGCGGGGAAGCGCTCTGGGGAAAACAATGGGGAGCAAGGACCAGGGTCGCACCAGCCAGGTCGCCAAGGCTTGCTAATTGGTAGTCAGTTGCGGAGAACGCAGCCTAGACTTCCACCCCAGACAGTTGCGGTTGGAAGGTGAGCATCTAGGAAGAGTAGGCCAATCACAAAGTGAAATCTTGCCTATGAGATCTCTAGCGAAGACTCAAAGAACGAGCCATCCTCCAGCCCAGGTATCAAAGCAAGGTAGATCATCAATCACCAACCTAGTGCTATGGACGGGTATGTGAAGGCCATGTTCGGTACGCCTTGCAAAGCTTCCAATTTTCATTGCCTTGGTACTGATGTCGGTTGGTCCCAGTATTCGACTTGCGCAGCAGATATTAACCAAGGCTATTCAAACTACCGGTGAGTGCGGCATTTGCTGCCCAGAGTACGACTCAACCTGATCACAGCTTATTGTCGGAGCGGTGAGTGCTCTCCTGGGGAAATCAATGACTGTTGCCAGCGGCTTCCACGGCCAGTGAGCCTATCAAGAGTTTCCCAAACTTGTCAATTCTCTACACCTTATTCCAGTCCCCTTCGCCTCGGCCCAATGAGCCCCTCTTGACGACTCAGGATTAAAGGAGCCCCACATGGAGACCGTGCTCAGATCTGTAGTGCGGCCGAGACATCCGACAACACCGGATAGATAATTATCCTCAAATAGAGCCAGCAACCACTGACGAATGCAAATGAATTCCCTGGCAAGCAATCCTCATCGCCCAGGAATGAGGTTCCCGTGGTGAATTTCTAGAGCGATCAACAGCTCAATGACCTTCACGCAGCGGCTTGGTCCCATTTCTGAAAATGCAATCTCCCTCCTCTCATGATGTTGGAGCTTCCTCCGAGAGTTGGCAATCAACGAGTCAAGCTACAAATTGACTCTCAAGTCTTACATTTCATTTGCCCATTGGGCGATTAGATGAGTACCTATTCCTTAACCACAGGCTCTATACCGCGGCCCTCCAAGGCAATTCAGGTGATGATGTAATATTTACCCCATGTGCTAAATCTCCACCCATCTCTAGTCCACTCCACATTGCCCCCCACATTGTAATTCTACCCCACATTGTCATCAACAAAGGAAAGCCTCCACATAACGGACGAGTACGCCCACATGAATTGCAGGCCGACGTGTGCTATTTTTATTTGAAAGCGACCTAAAGAAACAATATCCAACCTTGGGATATTAGTATGCGAGTATTCAATCCAGCACTAGCATGTACCTCAGTCATCTCACAGCGTCTTCACTCAATGTCCGAAGACGGAAGGCTTTACTAAATCCGTGATTTATGTAGTCCAAGCAATATACTCGTTATCTCAATGCGCATGAGATAGTATCAAAAATCTATCCCTACGGCATTTCGATGCCGACATCCATTTTGAATCTTCTTAACCATTCAGCGTTATCAGCCGGGGTTAGGTTCCACGGGTCGCCACTTGAGAATAGAGGTCAGCGGTTGCTTTTTCAAATAGATTTCAAATCATTTGTGACCTACTCTTCATATAGTATCCACCTAGCTTGATGTTGCAATTCTTCGTCTGCCGGGGTATGTTGATTGGGGTTGTTTGGCGACATGGTTGCCTTCGCCCATCGGGCCAACTCCAACGCTACCCAGCGCTGAAAGTTTGCGCTTTGGGTGTATAATAGATTATTCTTTACCGTTTCGGGAGTTCTTTTAACACTGATTGATTGCTCCGAAATGCCGTTAGAGAAAACCTCAGAATTGCAACCGTCACAGGAAGCATCACTTAACCTCACTGCACTCATCTCAGACTGCAGGGTTGCAGCGCTTGTCAAAGAAGCTTCTGTGGACTGAGCAACATTTTGCGCATTTTCCATATTTCTTCGTTTGAATGCTGCAATCCATGTTCCATTGCGAAGAGCTGCCCGCTTCCACTCTTCATCATCAAACTCGGCTACTATGTTCTGCGCCTCACTCTGAATCCTCCTTTCATTAGGAGTAATCCCGTGGACAGAAAGAAGGTCAACATATTCTTTCAGCCTTCGCTCAAGCTCGCGGTAGTCACTCATGATCTTTTCGATTCTACCTGGATCACTTGAGAAGTCACCAGACAAGTCATGCGGCTCTAGAGTTGACTCATGTCTGGAAGGTTCGGCTATTTGGGCTCGAATCTTGAAACCTGCAAGCCAGTCTGAAGAACCTTGTATCAAACCAGTGATCCAGTTTGAAATTAATTCAGAAGGCGGAGTCGATTGTCTCTGCACGATCTGAATAAGCCTCTGGGCCTCTTTCTGCAGTTCTTCGTCCCTTAGAGAGCAAAGCGAAGAATTGTCTCTTGCAAATTCTTGCAGTTGAGATTCTAGTGGACATTGTTCAAACAGAGTTTTCCTTCCAATAATGTTCAAATTTGGGATCCTGCTTTCGATGCATGATCGCATAGGGCCAAACTTGGCTCGTCTGGCAATATTCTCTGATGACATGATGAGGTCGCGCAGCCAGGAGGAGCCCTGGGCGTCTTGATAGGATAACCCTTCGGAGGCAAACACGATTCGACAGGCCTCCAGTGTCAACTCATCTGGATATGGTTGTATTTTTCGTGCATCGTAGTGCACCTGGGCGAAATGAACAAGTTCAACCTCTATCAGCTCAAAGGCATTTCGTGGAGATTCTGAGGGGACGCTGCTAGCCTGGAATGGAAATGGTGTGTTTTGCTCAGTATGAATAAAGTCTACATAATTTGTTAGCAAGTTCCGCAAACAGCTGTAAGCGGGGGACATACATGGTGGAATCGAGTTCTCAAGCCTTGCCAGCACATCATCGTCAAATCCCCAATCACCTTTCCAATCAGCCATTGTGTTTCCCATTTTGAAATGATCAGAGAGGTGGTCCACTCTCTGATCCCATGTACTGATAGATATACCACAAAATCCACATATCGAACGAATGTTTGGCGCCATCGACTTCCACTCGCTCAATGATTTCTCCAGCTTTATAGGCTCAGCATTGTGGACCAGTCGCATATGCTGCTTCAAATGGTCTTTCCGTGTAAATTTCCTCTCTTCTACAGGACGCTCTTGACAGGCCGAATAATTATGCTGCTCCATGTGGGCGTCATCAGGCTCAACCTCTCCGCAGAATACACAGCTTGCAATGCGGTTTTCATCCCACTCCCGGGGCCCATTCGGTGTGCATGCCCACCGTTCGAGTGGCAAGTGAAGGGACATTTCATGCCTTTGCCAATTGTGCTTCGTCTTGAATGTTTCGGTGCAGAATGTACACTGATACATGTTCCGGGGTACCAAGAGAGATGTTCCAGGTTCCACCCATCTGTTGGGAGCACGTCTCTTGCGGCGACGACTGGACCTCCCAGGAGCCTTGGACAGCTTAGTCCAGTCTTGAGTGTCGTGTGAATATGCAGACGTGTTACTAGATGGAGGGGTATCAAAACTGCTTGCAGAGGACTCATACGATAGGCGTGTCCTAGTTGTGCCGACATCAGTGCGAGATGAGCCAGTAACATCTGAAGATATTTAGCGTCTGTTGCACACGCAGCCACAAATTCTGGGCTATAGGTACCTATCAGCATCGACGTCGTTGACGCTATCGCACGAGCAATAGCATTTGCCATCGCTGGCTCGTCCTCCGACGGTGAATCTACCCATCGCTCCAAGGGATTCATTCGTGCAGCCCCCATCTCAACCGCCGGAGTCCCCGGTCTCTGTATGGTTGCCATTGCGTTTGGGGAAGCGGTCTTAGATCTGGATGGCGAGGGTCTTTTTTTGTGCTTCCCACGTCGCCGGGTATTCCCGATCCAGACAGCAATCTGGTGTTTTGAAAGCCCGGTCCGGCCATG
This sequence comes from Calonectria honghensis, assembly GCA_013403855.1. Classification (NCBI taxonomy): domain Eukaryota; kingdom Fungi; phylum Ascomycota; class Sordariomycetes; order Hypocreales; family Nectriaceae; genus Calonectria; species Calonectria honghensis. Next base: position 171,192 of record VTGB01000043.1, on the reverse strand, counting down.
CAGCAACTGCAAATCCTCGTCGGAGGCAAAAGGATTATCACCATGATTCGAGAACCAGTTCCTCAAGATCCGAACTGATTCACTCGAGAATCGTGCCCCAATCTTGGGTGGGGGTGCAGTGGCGGAAGGTGAGGTATCGGAGGGGTTCGCCGAGGCGGATGAGTCTACAGGGCAATCAAATGCGCTCAAGCTCCACGCTTGCAATTGCGGGTCGATAGGCACACGCCCAGGATCAAAGTCTTGGTCAGTAGGGAGGGGATCAAATTCAACGAGAAAAGATTCGAATAAATCTTGAGGTAGCTCGTGGTTCATACCCTCCACAAGTGCCTGCCAATCGCTGCTAGGATCAGGCTCGTCAGAACGCGGTGCAAGGTTGCCAGATGGCAATCGCCAATCAATCTGTGCAATATCCAGGTTGGGATCAGGCCCTACAGACTGATCAGAGGCATCCATGACGGGCGTCGCAAGCATGTGAGTACAGGTATTACTTGTCCTGCTTGATACGGGTCACATATGAAGGACAACGGTGGACTCCAAAGTGGAACGGGTATCAATCACTCCCTACGAGTCCGGCTAACCATCAAAATGGGTCTTGTCCGGTTAGTTAGGCCGGTAGCGGGCCTCCAAGCACAACAAGCATTGGAGGGTGCCCCCCATTATGTGGAGTTTGACTTAGCTAGTGGCTGCCCTAAGGAGTCATTGAGTTCAGAATCGGATAACAGTCTCCCAACAGTCACCCACGGTCTATGAGCCTCGGATTAATTAATACAAAATTGTGAACAAATTTTGCATTCTTTGGAATGAGTCATTGAGTGCCACGTCATTCAGCGTACTAGGTGAAAACAGAGGTAACATCCTCCGCTAATTTGCGAAAACAATTATGCCACTCGCAGTGAAGACCATGTACTCTTATCCTTGCTTCTATACTTAATTCAGTAAATTGGTCGTTTATTTATCTTGCTTCTGTATTTACGGTTTCTCGCCATCAACCACAACTCCCCACTCGTGGCTTTCGACTCCATACATAATATCCTTGAGCCATTCCTTAATCGTCATTGCATACGTTTGGTCGGCGCCTTTTCGTGTCATAGGAACATCCCAATCCTCGCCTTCAAAGTGAATGAGGGAAACAGGGGAGATGAAAAACTAGTGCATGACGTCAGCCCTCTTGTCTTTTTAGCAGTTGCAGTGGCCGTTTTTACCGCTGTCCCAGATACAAAGGCTTCAAGAAGTCTGCCTTCTTTCCATGCATTCTGGAATTCATGCATGGTAAACTTCTTCTCAAGAACCTGTAGATCATTCGAGAGCCTTGAACGGGCCAGATCCAGCACAGATTGCCGAGTGACGCCCTCCAGAATGACTTTGTCGTCCAATGATGCCGTGATGAGCTCCGCTTTTCCTGTCGCAGCGTTTTTAACAATGGCAAAAAAATTACTCGACCCAGCTTCAGTGACCTGGCAATCCGAACCGAGCAGCCACAGAACTTGGTCATAGCCCCTCTTTCTGCATTCACTGAGAGCAGCAAAGTTTGGCCCATAATTTGCACCAAGCTTCGCGTAACCGAATCCCCCTGGCCAAGCTCGAGCAGTACCATTCTCAGATGCAAAAAGTCGTATCCCTGAGGGCGCAGGAGGAGCACCAGGGGGGGTCTCGGTGGAGAACTCGGGCCATGCTACCATCATAATGAGAATAGTGGCCTCCTTTGGAATCTGGATCCCAATTTGACCGCCATTTCCTATCACGGCCGGGCGGATGTAAAGGAAGTTTCCGGGTCTCTCCTTTGGGAGCCATCCTAATCCATATCGATTGAGGTAAGTGGGTTATTCCCTTGAAACATGGAGCTGAAACAAGACTTACTTGGACAATCGGCTCTGACCAACATCTTGATTAATTTGACCAGCTCTTCCTCATCAAAATCTGGGAGCGAGACCCTTTCGCTGCTCATGAGGAGTCGGCGTGCATTGCGCTCCGGTCGGAAAAGTCGCAGCTTCCCATCAAATCCTCGGTATACCTTCATTCCTTCAAAACACTGGGTCGCATAATGAAGGCAAGAGGCCGCTGGAGAGATGGATATGTTCCCAAACGGCTCTAGTTTCGGGGCATCCCAGCCTTTGTCCAAGCTCCAGCGAGCAGTGATCATGTGGTCGGAGAAAGCATTCTGCTCCCATAACTCGGGCGACCCGGGTTCTGGAACCGGCTTTAGAGTTTGAGAGTATTGAAATACAGTCTTGGATGCATCAAGGGGCTCTTGGGCTGGCTTTCCATTTCCGACGCCATTGGAGGTGTTATTGGAGGCAGGATCTCCATTGCTAATGCCATTGGAGGTGCCATTGGAGACGGGATCACTCCCATTGGTGAATGTTGAGGTGGGCATGATTTTGTTGTTGGAGAATCAATATTTATGTCTCACTTCTGAAAGGAAACCACTCCTGTTCGACTCAACCTTCCATCCCAATATATATCACGACCACAATTCACGATAGCGGGTCATGCGAACGGCGAGCCCTTCCCGTGTCCACTGCCACTTCAGGGCGCTAGGGCGCAAAGGCGCAAATTAGGCAGCATCAACTACTCGTAGGGCGTGTATGGCTGCAAACAGGGCGTGCAGGGGGTACAGCCAAGGCGCGGGGCAGATAGGCAGGGCGCAACCCCGCGGAGGAACAATTGCAGCACGCTGGCAGGAGTGCAGAACACTGAACATTGTAAGTCAATATTGTGCCACCGTTCCAGATTGTACCTTGTATCCAGGGTGAATATCTTCGAATATATTTTATTTGAGCTCTCCGGCTATATGCTACAGGCGACAATTAATAACAGTAGCTAATCATCATGATATAAGTGAGAAAGCAACTGAGAAATCCGGCAAATATATACACTCAACCATCTCTATCATGATTTCTGTGCTTCACAACCGTCCTCGTTCATTTTCATCTCGCCCGTGACTATCTCCAGATGTCAAATGGTTGATCGGGGCAGTAATGCGTGACCCAGTATAATCCAGCTCTATTCTGTGTTCTTTTGACCGTCCATGGGTCCATTATCCCTGGCAGTGCCACAGGGGCCACTGAACACAGCTCCAATGCGCTTGCCCGAGTTAATGTCTGCAGCACTACTGCCAGTGCTGAGCCCGAAGTACGTTGACCCGAAACATATACTGCCGCTGGAGTAGTGGAAGCATATCCCCTTAGGATCCACATACCCACCGACACAGTTATAATCGGAAGCATCGAGACAACTGCCGCAGCACTCGTAGGGTGTTAAAGAACCCTGATTCAATTTCTCAAATCCACTGTCATAGAGACGGATGATTCCCAATCCATTGCCGCCAGTTTTGAGGACATAACTGGGACCACAGGTTAGGCCGGTTTGGATAGAGGCTGGTGCTGATGAGATATCAGCATAAGAATGGCCATGAATCGAGATAAACACGTTACCTGTGGTGGTAGTTGTATCGTAGTTTTCTATCGTATTAGTTGTTTCGTAGGAATCATCCTCCATAGTAGTGGTCTGAGTGTCGATGGGGAGAATTGTGGGCAAGTCCTCCGTAACTGTGGTGGTTTTAGTAGTAGTCTTGCTCTCCGTCGCAGTAATAGTAGTAGTAACTTTGTTAGTAGTCGTAATGGTGCTAAATCAAAATGGTTACACAGGGCTGCTTTCTTCAGTAACCATATTTCGACATACCTTTTGGTAACAGTTGTGTAGGCTCTGGGAAGAGATTTGGTCTCTGTCTTGGTAGTCGCAATTGTGGTCGTCATCCAGCTCGCACCCCATTAACTTCTCACAAATGTAGATTGTAAACTCTTTGGCTTCCTTTTCGGTAACATACGGGCCATTCCCACGATTATCCCAAGCAATCTCGGTAATGACGGCACCATCCTCCTGCAACTGCGCGAGTCTAATTTGCTCATGCTTCGTCCAGCTTCTGTACAGGCGGATAATTACGTTCCCCTGTGTACCAGGCATATCAAGCCTAACAACCCATTTATCCTCCATCTTCAGGGTTGGAAGCCCTTGAAAAGCTCATCGTAATTCTCCGTCGTCAGAGACACATCCCATGATGCCTTGGCTGGGTTCGCAAGCGTAATGATACCGAGGTCCTCATTGTATATTATCACGTTGGTTTCCATATTACTTTCACAAAATCGCTCAGGTTAGTATCACACCGAACGAGAAGGAAACTAGACCAACTCTGAGTACAAGGACTTCAATAAAACCAAGGCCTGCGGCGGGGCCTGCGGCGAGGAAAGGATATTTGCGATCCTGAGAAGGAAGCCGAAGGTTGTCCAGGACTATTCGGACGCTATCCGAGCTGCAGAGTCTCAAAATCTGAAAAACAGCGAGATTCTGTACGGCGTTGGTAGCTCAAATATTTCGACTCAATTGGGCCTAGCCTCAGTTGCAAGCTGAGGTGAAAGCCATGCATCTGAATTTTGTCCCAACCAACAACACCCTTGTTCACGCCCAAATCCCAACATCCAGGAGCAAAATGCTCACAAGACCTAGCAAGCAGTTGTGGGAAATTTCTCCGTTTCTTTGGTTTGCCTTTCATTTCATTTGCCTGTTTCAGGCACAGCCTAGTTGTTCAAATTGTCCAGTTGCGTTGCATTTTTGTCTTGGCCGTTTTTGGCCGCTCAGCAAGACTCCAACTCCAAAGAACCTCAAAGTGTTCGGTTTGGAAGCCCCGATCGTTATTCGAACGCCTTGCCTCTCTATGGATTATTTTCCCGTTTCTTCAGATTGAGCACCGGCCGTGATGAGAATCCGCGAGTGCGGTAGTTCGACAACCCCGGGTAGTTATTCACGGAACAAGGCCATAGACTTTGATCCCGTGGTACGACTACACTCGCACCAAACTATAAACTGCTTGGGCGTATGATTGCCATAAATGATTACCTCGGCTAAAATGTTGAATTAATAAATGACAAATTAATAATGTAAATTATTCTAGAATAATCATCCGGAGCTGTCACGGTTGATCAACGGCAGCTGATGAATTAGGCGTTTCATCTAAGCATCTTCTCCTGTATCACCAGGGTAAACGTGGGTGGATCACTCGGGACATCGGCACCGGACCCTCGACTTGATCCACCAAAATGGCAACCGGAGCCATTAAACTGGAGAACGGAGACGAACAGGCTCCGGGGATCAACTAGCAATCGGTGGAACCACTATCCAACCTGCAATACGTTGTTTTGTCGGATTTTCGAGGCGTTGTTTCAACCACCGGCATGGGCCCGTTTGAGAAAATACTCCACCAACCACAAGAGAGCCTCAGCACCGACAAGGCCATGAGTGGAATACGAAACTACGAGCAAAAGTGCACTATCCCTGCTTTTCGTGCCAGTGAAGCGACTCTTGTTCAATGTTTTGGCGAGAATTAAGGAGAGGTCGGGGAACTCTATACACTCCCACGTCATGGTTGACATGGTTTAGGACAGAGATATAAGAGGTGCTTGGCACCGTTTATCGATGTTTACAGACAGCATCAGCCAAGCATCACTCTATTATCCAGACAACTTGACAGCCTCACAATCACAATGCCTTCCTCACGACAGATTGTCTCTACCCTGGCCGCCGTGGCCTTCACCTCGGTCAACGCAGCCATGGGCCCTGCCTTTAGCACCGGTCCCGTTTCGTCCGACTCTTTCATCCGCGAGTCCACGGCAACTCTTGTTCTTCCCAAGGCTCCCAGCGGTTCTTCTGGTGACACTTCCCTCTGGGTCGGCATGGGCACTTCCAACGGCGACCTGATCCAGTCGATTGCCGACAACTGGGAGTCGGACAGCTGGAGCATCTACGCTTACACGCTTCTGAGCACCTCTGGTTAGTTTCTGTCTATTGAATTGAGTTCTTTAAAACGCTAACACGGTGAATATAGCCACCACTCAGATGCCAGTCCAGGGAGACTCCTCCAATGCCGTTGCTGGCGATGAGATCACCATGCACTGTACGTAGCCATACATGTGTTACTCAGTCTCTGATAGACTCAGGCTAACGTAAATGCAGACAAGTTTGATGATTCGACCGGAAACTACACGCAAACCGTCCTAGTCAACAACGTGACCGTTTCCACCTTGTCCACCAGCGACGGCAAGGCCCAGGGCTGGGGATCCGCGGTTGAGTGCGCTGAGACCAACTGCGGCACAGTTCCCGCTCACAGTACGTGCTACAGTATGACGCGGAAAATTGTCCGAGGCTAACCATTTTGTGTTTTTTACTTTACCTCTAGGCTGGATCAACACGCAGATTATTCTCGATGTCGCTGACCCCGACTACATCAACACAATGGCCAAGGGCGACGGCGTGACCGGCGACATGTCGACCAGCGACGGCGGCAAGACGTGGACCGTCACCACCATTGACATTCCCGAGTTCTCCTTCACTTCATAAGTCTGTACACACTAAAATGTATCCGTTTTGGGCTATAAAATAGGGAGTTTTTAGCATTTTTGAAATGACACTTTTGTGTCACCATAGACTTGCATGCGTCAAAGACGCGAATACCACGTCTTGTTTTCTTGAACAACAAAGCAGTGTGATTCACGGCTGATTTCTTTTCTTTTTCCTCGGGTCCCCTTTTTTTTTCTGCCAGCTCAATGAGTCAATGTCCAATAGGGGCCGTGTTTCTTCATGCAGCAAGGTTTTTGTGGCTTGATTCATGCATTTGAATGCGGGCGCTTAATCGTCGGCAAATGACTCGCCCCCATTGGAGCGTGTTTGGGCACGATTCGTTTGAGCCTAAATAGGGGCTCAGCAGTCAGCTGACCACTAGCAGCCCCTCAATCCTACGAGTCGCTATCTACCCTATAGCATGCGAGAATTGTTCGTTCGGGATCGACATTTGCCGTGATTGCGAGTTTCACGAGATGGGGAAAAGGTGACGCGAGTCGATGGGTGAGTTGGAATTGACTAGCTTGGCCTGGCGCACCTGTCACGACTTTTAGGGTGTGTCAAGGTAAGTGGAAGGGTTGGCTTGGTCAAAGGGTGTAAGTGTTGGGGGTTGAGGCTGTCAGGGCCGGGGTCAGTGTGTCAGTGGCCTTGCCCCACGGACGATGGGGCAGTCTCCTGTAGATTGCTGAAGAATAAAAAAAAAAAAACCTCCGAAAGATACACAGATGTTTTATCAATTATGAAAATGGCCAGCAATGCAGCTATTTTTAAAAAAAGTGTTGAGCCTATTTTAGCCAGAAAATGCATCGGCATCATGTGGTGTTGTAGCGGTAGCCTTGCACTTGGTTCTGGCGGTCAGTCGGTTGATGGGATGCTGTGATTGGGGGCCGAAGGCCGAAGGCCGACAGCGTGGGAACAACGAAGGCCGACGACGCTGAGGCTTGGCCGAGACGCAAACAAGGCTTCGGAGAAGACGTCGTCTGCTCGCCTCTGTCTGCTCACATCGCTCCGTCTCGCCCTTTGCTCGACGCTCCTGTGTCATCTCCCTCAGCTTCACCACAGACCACAGACGTACATTCATCGCCATCGCCGAGTCCGGCCGGCCCCACCCGGTTGAGTAAATATCGGGCGTCGACCAAAACCAAAACGCGCCCTGTCTCGTGCTCGTGTCCTGCATCATCCATCATTCCACGTCCACGCCCACGCCAACCCTCCTCCGTCCGCATCCACCACCACCACCACCACCACAACCGTCAGCCGTTGACCTCGCCCTGAACCCTATCAACCGCCGCACAAGGCCTCGCTCCCGCTGTCCTAGCCATACTCTAATCCGAGAACTCTGCAACCCCCAACACCGCCATCATGGCTGCCATGGTGAGTGACCAGCCCCCCCGGGATGCTGCCATGAGGTGCACCTGCGATCGTCGTGAGGTGCCATGAGCCGATGAGACGATTCGTCATGGCCCGCCCGTCCTCGCCCATCCTCGCCCATCCTCGTCCATCCTCGTCCGACTCCCCTGCTAACTACTCCCTCGTGTAGGATCTCCGCGTCGGTAACAAGTACCGCATCGGCCGCAAGATCGGCTCAGGCTCCTTCGGTGATGTCTACCTGGGCACCAACATCATCTCCGGCGAGGAAATTGCCATCAAGCTGGAGAGCGTCAAGGCCAAGCACCCTCAGCTCGAGTACGAGGCCCGCGTCTTCAAGTCGCTGGCCGGCGGCGTGGGTATCCCCTTCGTCCGCTGGTACGGCACCGAGTGCGATTACAACGCCATGGTCTACGACCTGCTCGGTCCCTCCCTCGAGGATCTCTTCAACTTCTGCAACCGCAAGTTCTCCCTCAAGACGGTCCTGCTGCTCGTCGACCAGCTCATCTCCCGCATCGAGTACGTCCACGCAAAGTCGTTCATCCACCGAGACATCAAGCCCGACAACTTCCTGATGGGCATTGGCAAGCGCGGCAACCAGGTCAATGTGATCGATTTTGGTCTGGCCAAGAAGTACCGTGACCCCAAGACGCACTTCCACATCCCTTACAGAGAGAACAAGAACCTGACGGGTACCGCCCGTTACGCCTCCATCAACACCCACTTGGGTGTCGAGCAGGCCCGCCGTGATGACATGGAATCGCTCGGCTACGTCATGCTCTACTTCCTCCGCGGATCGCTGCCCTGGCAGGGACTCAAGGCGGCTACCAAGAAGCAAAAGTACGACCGCATCATGGAGAAGAAGATGACGACCCCCACCGAGGTGCTCTGCCGCGGCTACCCCAACGAGTTCGCCATCTACCTCAACTACACGCGCTCCCTGCGCTTCGACGACAAGCCCGACTACAGCTACCTCCGCAAGATCTTCCGCGACCTCTTCATCCGCGAGGGCTTCCAGTACGACTACGTCTTCGACTGGACCGTCTACAAGTACCAGAAGAACGCCCAGGCCGTCGCCAAGGCTACCGCCGGCAACGGCCCCGCCAGGGAGGGCGGCCAGGAGCCCTACAACTGAGCTGAGCTCGCCAAGCAGCCCTCTTCGTCAGCTCAGCTCCCTCCCCTCCTCGAGTGCGCGGCCCTATCATCATCATCATCACCAAGCGAGGACCGTGGAACGACAAGCACAAGACACGCTGACTGATCCGGCAGCACTAGCCTAGTCGCGCCGGCTGCTCACGTGCCAAGGACTCGCCCCGACTTTTGCATAATTCCAATGCTACAAATTGCTGGAGATTTAAGACTCCAACGTGACGTCGGGGGAGAGCTTGACCCGGTCTTCTCATGTCTAGATAGCCCCCTCCCCCTTAAACCCTCTCCTCTCAGCTCCTTCCCCCGGCCGTCACGGCCTCCAGCTTCCTGCTTCCCGCTTCCAAATGTCCTGTAATTTAGCTTCAATTTTCAGAGAGAATGGATCAAGGCCTGAAACGGTTGGTAGTGAGAATGTTAATTCCTTGTTCGACTAGCGAACAGGCGGATTAAAAGGACATTTATATACAAATACACGCACCATGCCACTTTTTGCATCATTAAAAACAAACACACCATCCCTTAATCAAGTATCTCGCTTGGGCTTCCCACTGAATCCAGCATAAAGTCTTGGTCCATGTCTTGGTACAGAAACGCTGTAGAAAACTCGGCCGGCCACGGCTGCGATGGTGCTAACGGGTTTGTCATGGCCCAATCTATGGGCATTGGCACCTTGGAAGCATCGTGGTCTGTCTCAGCTGTGTCCTGCACGCTGAGAGACTCGTTTGCGTCACGCATCCTCTTGGCCTTTTTGACTAGCCGCATGAGCGGCTTCCACAGCTCGTCTTGCTGCGTTGACGAGCCCCAGCATTCGATGGCGAGCTTGACGGCATTCCACGCCTTTTGCACGATCTGCGTCTCGTCGGAGCGGACAGCCAATTCTTCGAGAATCACCGAGATGGCGTGCCAATGCACATGCGTACAGGGCTGGCGAGCCCAGTGAGGCCATGGTGATACCTTAATAAGCTCGAATGAGCATTCAATCGTCTTGATTGATGTTTCCAGCAGAGTGTCTCTGGTGGTTAGAGATATAGTCGATCTCTCGTCTGAAGATAATATGGGATGGTAGATGAGTAGTGGCACTTCAGCAAAGAAGAGTCGCGTGCTGAAAGCAGTGAATACTTGGAAGCCGTTGTCGTCGGCGCAGTTTTGCAAGTATTGCTCCTCCACCTGCCGCTTACACGACGCTGCCATTTGCTCCATGTCTCCCTGGTTGAGGGCCGACTGCTGCTCCCCCTGGCGCCCGCGCTCTACTACTTGCCCTAGCCTCTTCATCAACAAGCCCATCTCATACTTTACCAGGGTGGGAGCCATATCCGTCATGCCTACTCTTGGGGGCGGATATTCGCTGCCGCCAGGATCAAGGTCGGTGTCATTAATGTTGAGTGGGAGTATCATGTCCGGCGTGCCTCCCGGTATCAGCACATCTGTACCTTGGTCCAAGGCAGTTCTCAGATCTAGCAGCCAGATGTTTAGCCAAAGCCTAAGGCTTATCTCAGCGTCATAGGGGGTCAGATCCGTGTCTCGCCGCACGCGGTGAATACCAAGGCTCTGGGCTACCCGGACAGTGAGTGCCGTCATGTTCCAGGTAAAGCGAGACTGGTCGCTCTCGCGGAAACTAAAGAGGAACAGAACGGCGGCCTGAAGAGTCATTAAATCAGACGACGACACGAACTCGGCCCTGGCGAGGGCCTTCTTCGTGGCCATGCGGTAGCGGGCAACCAATATCTCCTTGTCCTTGCCAAGGAGTTCTTGCGCCTGTTCACAGTGTTAAAACAAACATGGTCAGGTTCAAATCAGCGAGACACGTGTGTGCAAAAGAGCGAGGCCTACTTCATCAGGGGTCATGGAGGTCACGGCGGCGAAGTAGATGGCGAACATGAGCGCATCTTCCGAGGGCGTCAGGGATCGCAGGTTGCGCTGAATCTCCCTGACGGTTTTGGTCATGGAGGGCACGTGGAACAGCTTGATGAGGGGGTCGACGTTTTCGACAAACGTCTGCCAGTAGAAGGGTATCTCGGAGGGGGAGGGGTGCATGCTGCCGGGGCCGTCATCCGGGGGGTTGCAGCCCAGCATGTAGCTGTCCAGGTCGGGGTTCGTCGGCGTGGTCTGCACGGGGCGGTCCACCGAGTGGCTGTCGCCGTTGTCCGAGGCTTCGTCTACGTCTTCCTCTTCCGCGTCGTCGTTCGGGACGGACCCCGGCGACTCGGCAAGCTACACGGAGGCACACACAAGCGGTTAGTGAGACAAGCACAAAGACAAGTTGTACAGTGACGGAGAGCTGGCCAACAACAGCAGAGGGCTCTTTTTTTTCGCGTACCAGCCTCGTCAGTCTCGCCAGGCACGAAGCATATACGTCGCCGCCGTTGTCCCTAGAGGCGGCCGACGGGCTTCCGATTTGGTAGAGGGGCTTGGGCGGCCTCTCGCCAAAGTACAGGCAACGTTCTATCCACTGTTCTCTACTAGATGCCGCGTCGTTGAGGCCGCGGAAGGAGCGGGGCCCGGGCGAGGCGGCGGATGTGCGCGCCTGGCGTCTGGCGCGGTCATCGAGCGTCTCGGACTCGTTGTCTTGGAGGCGCCGCACCTGGGGCGGCAGGTGCTGGGCCGGCCGGAGGATGACGGACGACTGTCCCGCCTCGGAGCGGCGGCCGCGCGGAGTCGGGCGAGCCCGGCCCGGCGGCGGGAAGATGCACGTGGCGCCGTTGCGGGTGCAGTTGGAGCAGGGCGCCTCCTTATTGCACTTGACCTTGCGGCGGCGGCATGTTATACACGACCGCAGGCTGGCCTTGGGGCCGCCTCCTCCTCCGTACGCGGTGTCGACCGAGTGCTGGTTGGACGCAACGATGCTCGGGCTCGAGACCAGGTTGACGACGTGCTCAGAGGTCGACCGGGGCGATGGCATGTTACGCGCGCTACTCTGAGCATCGGCTGCTCGCGTCGAGGGCCGTTTGCTTCCGTGTTGTATACTATTGGTTTACTGATGAGGTTGATTGAGTCCTTGAGTTGATGTTGGAGGCTGAGTGTGGGGGTCGGAATAACTACGGACCACAAAAAAATTATGGGCGCCCTTTGGTGCTGCTATTTTGGGACCGTCACCCCGCACCACACTGAAGTCACTTATCATGGTCACTCAATTATAGTCTCAAAAGCTGCAGTGATAATATAATCGTTGGCAAAATATTCCATATGCTTACATCATGTTTTTGTGTACATCTACAATTACGTCTTCGTCCACATCGTAAATCGCTTAAACTAAAAATGACACTTTCCTTCTTTACCAATCCATGGCATCCTTCTTCGCTGCGGCGTTTGCCTTCTTGGCCGGGACCGAACCGCTGCCCGTCAGGGCATTGTAAATACGCTTGCCAAACTGGTTGAAGGCCTTGGCCATACCACCCAGCTTGGTCATCTTCTTCTCCATCTCGGACAGCTCAAACTTGAACGTCTCGCCGCCAACGATAAGCTCGTTGCGCGACAGGTTGATCTCAATATCCTCACCCATCTGGGCCTTCTCGAAGAAGCGGGGGTCGGTCATCTGGAAACCCCAGAGACCCAGCGAGGGCATGTTGCGGTGGAAGATGAAAGCAAACTTCTCGGCAATAATGCACTCCATGCCCACACCCAAAAGGGCCTGCACGGCCTCCTGCCGGCTGGAACCACAGCCAAAGGCCTTTCCGGCAACGATGACCTTGTAGCCCTCCTTGACGCGGTCCTGGAAGTCGGGGTTTGTGAACTCGAGACAGTGTGTGCCGAGCTCTTCGTTGTTCTTTGATGTGAGGAGGAATTGTGCGGGAGCGAGCTATACAAGTTAGTTAAACTGCACACGGCATATTAAAGCAAAAGGGAATACTCACAGCATCGGTATCGACGAAGTCACCAATTCGGTAAATCTTGCTCTTGACAACAGTCTCCTCAGCCTCGGGCTTCTTCTCGGGAGCCTCGCCGGAAGTCTCCTCGCTCTCAGCGACGGGCTCCTCCTCCTTGGTGGGAGGCTCGACCCACTGGATCTTGGACTCGCCCTCGGCGACGACGGATCCACGGCCCTTGACGCGGCTCCAAGCCTCGTCGGAGATGCTATCAATCAGGGCCTGGGGAGATGTGACCTTCATATCGAAGGAAGAGGCGGCGACGGTGGCAGCTGAGGCCAGGTTACCGAAAGAGCCCTTGCCCATGCGGTTCTCGAAGTTACGGTTCTGGCTGCTCAGCCAGACCTCACCGGGGCAGGCGGCATCGGCACCCATGCCGACACAGTAGGAGCATCCGGGAACACCAATGGTGAAGCCGGCGCGCTCGTAGATCTCGGCGAGGCCGTTCTTGCGGAGGAAGTCGGCAATGGGTCGGCTTCCGGGGACGACGTGTCGCTTTCCGCGGGAGACGGGGGTCAGACCAGCGTCGAAACCGGCCTGGAGGACGAGGGCACCGAGGATGAGATCCTCCTCGGCGGTGGTGCAGGCACCGATGAAGCAGCCATCGAGCTCCATGCCGTTCATCTCGGCAATGGGGACGACATCGTCGGGGCAGGGGTTTCGGGCAACGAAGGGCTCGACCAGGGACAGGTCGATCTCGTACGAGTCGGCGTACTCGCATCCCTCGTCGGGCTTGAAGAAGTACGAGTCGGTCTTGTGGCGGCTGGTCTTGCGGGAGTTGACAAACTGCTCGGTGACCTCGTCGGGGATGAAGATACCGGTGATGCCACCAAACTCGGTCGTCATGTTGGCAATGGCGAATCGAGCGTCAGCGCTCAGCCACTGGCAACCGGGACCGGTGTACTCGACGATGCGGTCGGCGGCGACGGTGTTACGCTTGAGCTGCTGGAGGATGTAGAGGATGGTGTCCTTGCCACCGATGCCGCGGGCGGGCTTGCCGACCAGGCGGATCTCGACGACCTCGGGAACCTTGAACCAAATCTCACCAGTGACGAGGGCCATGGTGACCTCGGTGGCGCCCAGACCGATGGACAAGCAGCCGTCGGCACCGGCACTGCAGGTGTGGGAGTCGGAACCGATGATGAGCTGGCCGGGCTGGGCACGCTCACGGTGGAACTCGGTGTGCATGATGGTGTAGTTGTGGCCCTGGAACTCGGTCATCTTGAACTTCTTGCGGGCAATGTCGGTCTCGTCAACCAGCATCTTGACGAGGGGAGTGTCCATGATGCGGGGGTCGATGACGTGGTCGCAAGCAAGCCAGAAACGATCGTTACGGAAGACACCAGGGTCGCCAAGCTTGTTGTAGACCTGGAGCATGCCCTGTGGTGTTGTTAGCACGGCAAATGATGGTTTGTGCCAATTCATTGTCAACTTACGTGCCAACTGGCCTCACTGGCCATGACCCAGTCGACAGAGGTCAGGATAGTCTCTCCGGGGTAGACCCAGCCCTTGCGATTTAGGTCGTGCAGAGCGAAGATCTTTTCTGTCACGTTCATGGGGCGGCGGCCCTCGGGTCTGGTGGTGAAGGGGACAATGGGCTGGCTGGATGTGCGGTCGGCCGAGTTGAGGGCCTCGAGCCAGGCGGAGGCGAGCAGGATCAGCTCGCCCTCAATGACGTCGGTGACGCTTCCGGCAGACAGTCCCATGCCGCCATAGTCGGGAGAGCCTGTGGCGATGCGGTGCACCTGCTGCAGCGCATTGCCCTCGCGGATGTGCTTGTTCTCGAGAGCCCACTCGGCGAGGCTGGAGATGGCGTCGAGAGCATCTCCACTGGGGTTAAATTCTATGACATCTATTAGCCATTATTCTTTTCTCTCTTTTTTTTACCCCTCCTCTTTATTGTCCGGGGTCCGTACCACTGGGCTTGACCTGGCGGGTCGTGTCCAGGACCTCAGCCAGCTGTGACGCAAATTCCGTGGGAGCCATGGCGAAGAAAAAAAATCAAGACGAGAGCAACTAGAACTGAAGCTTCCGTTACTTTGCAAAGCGATCTGCAAACAGGAACGTCACTGTATCTAAATACACGGCGCGGTCGCGGATGTAAGTCGAGGCTGGCGAATTATAGTCGTCTTATATCAATTAGCCTTTTCCCGGAGAACCATTGGGCCTACGGGCCTGCCACGAGCTGCCCACACGGGCTCCACAGATCGCTAAAGTGCCTTGACACGTACTAGCGCGTAGCGGTACCGGAGTCGAGGCCGTTTCTTCGATCATTCATGCCTGCATGCAAAGTCAGACATGGGTATGCAAGGGCCAGGGGACAACCGATCTCACCAATCGGGCCCGCGCTCGACGGCACCAGAGGATTGACCGCCCGCCCCGGAACGTCTCTTGTGAGGTCAGACAGGGCGCTAGCCATGACGGCATCCAATGGGTTGTATCTGTGCTTTCGGTTATTTAACTTTGTTGCGCTGCTCACGGTCCCCGGGCCTCACGACTGAAATGGCGGTAACAATGGCACGCTGTCGTCGAGGCGCCCGTACCCTCGTCGCTCTCCTTAGTAATAGCCCGAAGGAGCCATAGGATTTCTTAGTCAAGGGGGAACCTCACCCGATGTCGGCTTAACCCGCCGCGGACTAGCGCATCCATCGCCCACGGACACATGCGTGTCATGTGTGTCATGCGTGGGAGCAACACGAGCAGGGCCAGAAGGGTAGCGAGCCTTCCTTTTCGACAAGGCTCGGTGATGTCTCAGATGAGATGGGTGTTTCAGCCTCGTCTTACGATTGCGAGGCAATCCTATCAAGCAGTCGGCCCAATCCTGGCCATCCTGGGTCATCAACAGGATCGCTGTGATTCGTTCCATCGCCTCGTTTCCCCCCTCAGCGCCTCGGACTCAGCACACCGGCAACCTCTGGAAACCCCGGAAGCCCGAGCGTCCTGCCTGATGCTTCCCCGCCACTTTGATGGTTGTGCACCTTGTAGACCGCCTTCTTCAACGGCATCGAAACTTCCGCCAAGGCTAAATGCGGTTAGTTCAATCGCATCAAACTGATTTAGCAAACGAAAAACAGCGTGGTTGATCGCGAAAATATCCTAGTCACCATGCAGCCATCTTATCAGCGACAGCCGAAACATCCGAACTAAATTCACATGAAAAAAAGCAGAAGGAAAAAGGTAAGGGAAGAAAAGAGAAACCGAAACCGAAATTTAGAAGAAGAATAAAGAGAAAAAAAACGAGTCAAACAAACTTGAACAGCTTTGTTGGTTTCAAGAGTCTTGTATATACTATCTGCATCTCTATTTTGATTCTGCTCCAGAACAATGCCAAACATGGAAATCCACAATAAAACTGCCGCCGCCTCTTGTCCAATCTGAACTGATCCGACTAGCTAAAAGAAAAAAGGTATTTACTTGGGTAATAATAAAAATAACAAGCCCGAATATATATGCCAATCATTGTACATGCAAAAAATCGCTTCGTGGATATGGGGGATCAAAACAGTGATATCAAACCAAACACAAACACCATGGGGAATAAGACAGTGATTCATCAAGCAGCGACCTGGAGGCCGAGCCTTGACTCCAGAACGGGAATCTCGGCAACGACAACCTCGGCAGCGCTCTTCTCGTTGATGACCTCGCCGGCCTCTGGGCAAGGGGTCTCCTCGTACAGCTTCTGCGAGTGAAGAGTTAGCAAACAGGCTTGCGAATGCTGCGGGAGTGGAATGTGCTTACCAAGGCGGCACCAACAACAGCGAGAACCTGGGCGCGGTCGATGGAGTCATCGAAGTGGCATCCCCAGTGGGTCTGATCGCCGGAGGTGCAGGTGGCGACGGCGCAGAAGCGGCCGTGCTTCTGCTCGGCGCTGAGGAGCTGCTCGTGCTCGATGGAGACGACGGCTCCGGTGCTGATGACGGAGTTGAGGCCGGCGAGGACGGCGGCCTGGATGTTCTCACCGGAGTGGTTGAGCTCGACGGAGATGTCACCGAGCTTGATGGCGCCCTTGACGTGGACGCTCTCGTCGCTCTTGGTGACGGCGAGGTCCTCAACGACGAGCTTCTCGGCATCGACGCCGGTCAGAGCAGGAGTGTAGTTGGCCTGGAAGATGTCGAGCACCTCCTCGTGGCTGATCTCGCCACCGCGAGCCTCGCACACGCGCTGGACGCGGCTGCCAAAGTCGACCTGCATGGCGGCGGGGATGTCGAGTCCCCAGCGGCGGTCGAGGATCCAGGCGGCGGCGGCCTTTCCGCTCTGAGAGTTGACACGGATGATGTAGTCCAGAGGAATACCGAGATCCTCGGGGTCGAGAGGCAGGTAGGGGATGTCCCAGATGGGGGACTCACCCTTGGCGAGGGCGCCCTGGCGGGTTCCCCAGCCGCGGCGGATGACGTTCTGGTGGGTGCCGCTGAAGGCCTGGAGGGCGAACTCGCCGGCGTACGAGGCGCGCTGGTGGACGGTGAGGCCGGTCAGCTTCTCGTACTTGTCGCGGATGTCGTAGAGGTTGGAGAAGTCGAGGCCGGGGTGGATGCCTCGGGAGTAGAAGTTGAGGGCTAGGGTGACGAGGTCGGCGTTGCCGGCACGCTCGCCGTTGCCGAAGAGGCAGCCCTCGACCATGGCACCGCCGGCCAGCATGCCCAGCTCGGCGGCGGCCACGGCGCAGCCGCGGTCGTTGTGGGTGTGGATGCTCAGGAGGGTGCTGTCCTGGCGGCCGATGGCGAGCTGGAAGAGCTCGAGCTGGTCGGCGTAGATGTTGGGCGTTGAGATCTCAGTGCTGCAGGGCAGGACAATGTGTGTAGGGTTCTCGGGCGTGGGCTCCCAGATGGCGAGCACCTGGTTTGTGATGTCGGCAACGAACTCGGGGTCGCCCTCGTTGAAGGACTCGAGACCCCAGGACAGGCTCCATTCCGTCTCGGCAGAGGCAACGGGGTCGTCCTTGGTGATGGAGCGGAGGTAGCGGATGGCCTCGGTGGCCTGCTTGATGGCGCGCTCGCGGCTGAAGCCCATGGCGCGGAGCTGCTTGTCGCTCACGCCAATGTAGGCGCACACGGAGGCGCGCTTGGCGCCTCGGAGGGCATCGACAGTTCGCTTGATGAAGTCGTTGCGGGTGGGGGTCAGGGCACGGAGGCGGACGCCCTCAGGCACAACGCCGGGGGTGTCGATCAGGCGGCGGGTAAAGTCGTACTCGATCTGCGAGGCAGCGGGGAAGCTGACCTCGATCTCCTTGAATCCAATGTCCATGAGGAGGTGGAAGAACTCCCACTTCTGCTCCATGGTCAGAGGAGCAACCAGAGACTGGTTACCATCACGGAGATCGGTTGACAGCCACAGAGGAGGAGCAGTGAGCTTCTTGTTGGGCCATTGTCGGTTGGGGTTCTCAATCTCCTGGAACCCAGCGTACTTGGTCTCGGGCGCTGACAGCATCCTGTGAGAGAGGCAGTTAGCTATCGTGTGATTCTTCCTGTCAAGTGTGGAGGGTGTGGGGTTGCTTGGCTGTCAAGCATGTGCAAGGCAGAGACAAGAGATGATCAACTTACATTTTGAATAAGTTGTGTCTAAAGATGTCTCAGAAAATGGCTTCAGAGGATGATCTTCAGGTGTTCGGATTTCCACAAGACAATTTTGAGGACGATCTCTCAGAGTTATATACTACTGCTCGAAACCTAATACCTTGGCCATTCGTTCGTGTTGTTTCGCCGCCATGCAGTCAGATTGGATCACTCGCTACCTTGTCCCGAAGCTGTCAAGTAATGTGACTTTGGACGGAGTGGGGCTTCGCTTCCTTGTGGCCCCGGCGATTAGCTTTTGCACACACAATATGCGTATTGGCCTTCTCGGTATAACCGGCCTTGTTTATTGCGGATCGAATCGAGGGATCACCATACACAGGGATTCCATTTACGGGGTGAAATTCGCCGGCCTTGGCTGCCGCGTCGCCCTCCGCGCCTTCTAGAAGGCACAGCAATCGGCGAGCGGAACTCCAAAGGCCATCGCGGCGCCGGAGCGTGATTTTCGCCAGCCTCCAAACGGCAGTGAGAATATTCGGAGGCCTAATACGCTGGAAAGCCGCTAGAAGGTTTGGCATATTGCCGTGGAATCGCAGGTGGGGAAGGGCCCAGCGCCCAAAGTGGCAGGCCACGGACGGGCCTCGACTTCTAGGCTGTTGATTATCCCGTCTGGGTGCGTGTGGTGCGTGTGGTGCGTGTGGGATCCAACGTGTCGGTTAAGGGCGACAGCCGCAGCCAATGGCGAAGCTTGACGTGCAGGCCATCTACCACGCGGCTGGGTGTCTCCGGGCGTCGTGAGGAACGACAGGACAGCGACAGGGCTTCGACAGCCGGTGGGATCCGGGGTCTGACTGTCTGAAGCTGCAGCGTCATCACAAGCTTCGGCGCTAATGCACTGTCAGTCCATCATGAAGCTGACGCTGCAGCGCGGGAGGGCACCGTGACACCCCGGTGGCTGCCCGCCCCCCATGTCCATCGTGTTTCACCGTTCTTTGTTGCCCAGCGGTGAAGGGTAAATTCTCGCTAAGGTACGTGATAGGTGAGCCCGCTTGTCGTCGCGGGTCCTCGGCCTCGGAGCATACAGCTGAGCCTACGCATCGAGCGCGTCGCGGGGCCCTGGAACTCCGATCCTTCAGCCTCAGCAGGATGAGCGACAGGATCGGATGGAATGGCCTTTGGGGAAATTGGGGAAATCCAGGGCAAATCCCACTGACACACGTCGTATTACGTTGCTGGCTCGTGGCGCCAACTGCCCAAGCCTCTTAAGCTTCAAGGCGCGCCAGTTGACACTAATTGATATGAATTTAGATTAAAAGGCCAGCGTCACTGCGGCCCGTCGAAATGAAGGCCAGATCCGTCAGTGACATCCAAACAACCCCATTCCTTCTCCCCCCAGCATGTCATCTAGCGTTTCGGAATGGTTGATCCCTCGTGGCTCCGTCCACACTCAGGCGTGAGTAAGCCACTGGGTCCACCAACAGTCCGAGGCCCTGGCCCTGCCCCTGTCTTCTCCAAAGCATAATCGGGCTGGTCCGTGTTTCGACGTAATCACGACCCCATTAGCGCGTAGCCATTCATTTCCACGGGCGGATAAGGCTCGAAGACGCCATCCTTCCGCGTGTGCCGCAAGCTCCAAATTTAGAGTTGCAATGGCCTCATCGATCCACTTACTACTCGTCTCTGCCGGCACTTTGGAGCGGTCAGAAATCTCCCTCACCAAAGCAGGGCTTACGGTGTAATTTAACAAACCAAGAGCGAATAATACGGCAGGTTGGGTACCTTTTGCAGCCCACGTGTGTCTCTTATCTTTGACTTTGGACTTGTTACGACGGGCGCTGGCGACTTCTTGCCAGTTCTGGTTTTACAGACAGGGGTTGCAAAGCCTGGGGGAGGATGGGTCAAGAACTCCTGGTCCAAAATCACCCTTGCCCATGAACCTGTCTCTTCGTGATGTGCTTCTGGATCGGTTCCTAACCTTGGCCTTTTGGTTTCAGAAATGATCATCTCCCTTTGAACCAAGGCCGGAGTTCCGAACGTTCAGGGTTCGTACGTCAATGTTCAACTAGTGTAGCCGTGCCAGCCAATGAGCACAACTATCGAGGACTTACGGGGCCGTTCCAGAATGTTACCCATCGCGAGACCTTGCTGTCGTCAGTGCTGTAGCTTTTCCGCGTGCATGTGAACACTGCCACCTCCACGCTTCCTTCGGCATCCCTATAAGGCTCTGGTGTTTAATTATGATTAAGGGGGTCCGAGTAGAATGAAGGAATGCCGTGCCGCTTTCCATTCTTGACCACCGGAGAGCCACTTGAACCCGTGAGTTGGCGCAAAGCCAATATAACCGACTGACTTTGATATCGTTGGTCAGCTCGGCTCCCGTCCCCATTGGGCAACTATAATAGCCATTGGTATTACGTACTGTATCTTGGACCCCATTGACGGATCAACACGGCTCAAGGGTGCCGATATCGAGTTGCAGGACTGTATCCTGGCCCATATTCACCCGCTCTCAGCATCTCGACCCACCAATTGCTTGCATACCCAGCAGATCCTTCCATACACTTGGACGCAATATATCCTATGTGCCTGGATCCACCAGGAGCCAGCGACACGTGTTTACCAGGGAACTCATGCATCGAGCCCTCTTAACTCTAGCGGCAATGTCCTTGGTCCTTGGCATCGATCCCGCAGGCACTAGACTCCAGGACCAGGACGAAACACAGGGAGGCTCAAACTGTAATCCATTGCAGTAAGGTTCCAGACGATCCCACTGCGGCAGCTGGTGCCGGAGAGTTGCTCTGTTTGTGGAAGAGTTTACGTCACATCTGGTTGGTTTAGGGTTGCGCTGAATCAGTGACATCAGTTTGAAGCAACTCCAACATGAAACTTGGTCTTCACGCCACTTTGGGAGAGCCAGCTAAATATGGATTTAGAGTGCTGACGCTCCATTTCGTTCACTTTTGCCCGCTCTTTTCAGTCCGTGACCAGGTTCCTACTCCCCCTTACACCGTCTCCAGCACAGTAATGTTGCTTGTCTCTCCCACAACCCGTTTTAGTACTAGCACCAATTCGTCCAGAGCCACAAGCATCTGAAGAAAGCCATTGAATATCACAGCATACTTCCTGGAGCTCTCGTCGTCAACGTCATCTTTGTGGTGTAGCCCGCTTTCCCGCATCCCCCTTTCGAGGTGTTCCCTCGCAAATTTGCTCGCCCTGGCAAATAATGGCGTTGGCAACACAGCAGGGAGCGGGTCTTCAGTCTTGAGTGCTTGCTGCACCACCGTAATGACTGCCATTATCTCGGCAATGAGGTCTTCTTCCGCCGCCCCTGTAGCTGGAATAATCCATTGCCTTTGCTTTTCCGACAATCGGGTTGTGTAGATGAGCATTTGAGCAACAGCCTGGTTTGTAAACATGCATAGTTGACAGACCTCGCTCAACGTCTCTGTATCGATGTTGGAAGACGAAAACTCAAAAACAGTCAACTTTATTGGTCCTGAAATAGACAAGAGGACCTCAGCAACTGCTAATGCTTCTTCCTCGACCACGTCGCAAAGGTCTGGCGCGGGGTCCCTCCAATTGGAGACGAAAAGAGCATATTGGTCTCGAGCGCTAATAAGGCTATCGCTGAGTAATCGCCGATAATGCTTATTGGCAGAGGGTGGCTTTGGGACAAAGGTCATGACAATGGTGCCACCCAACCCGATGAAGACGAGAACAACCCGTCTCCAAAACACCTCATATCCTTTTCCAGGGTTGCCGTAGAGGTCCTCATGAGTATCGATCCAGCTGTATATGCTGACGAGGTATGCCGTGATTCCCATCATGATCCCTGCAGGCATCAATGCAGCCGAGGTGAAAAGCCTCCACCACATGAACAAGACAATCACCACAGCCATGCTGGCAGCTTCACCATAGGGACTTCCTGGGCCATTACCAGCACCAACATACCACGCGGTCATACCAGCAACACCGCCAATTATTGTTCCAGCCCCTCTCACGATACTTCCGTACACAACATCGGCCGTGTAGGGCAATAGGGTAAGCTGTGCCATAATAACAGCCCACAGACCCTTCTCACGGTAATAAAACCCCGCGCTAGAGTGGACAACTGCCGGTATAGAGAGGGCGACGGAAATTATTACCATTTTGATCGCGAAGATGCCTTCTGAATTGCCGATCCAATTGGCAACCTGGAGTAACAGCTGACCGCTCCTGTTTCTTCTTCTGCTATTCGGCTTCCTCATTGAAGTTAGTTCCGCCCGGCTTGATTTAATGCCTGCATTGACGTCGGACTTTTCCGAGGAGTATTCGTATGTCGGACCGACGGTTGAGATACGAGTAATGACTGTGTCCCCGATATCCGCAGCAGGCATGTCCTCGGGGGCATCTACCCTAGAGATCCAGCTGAATAGAGACGCCAGTCTCGTCGGCAGCCAGACTCGCAGGTTAGGTCTATTCTTTTCCAGTTCGACAACTCTTGATAAGATGGTTTCCAAAGCGTCTACTATGTGGGATAATCTCTCTTTGATCAAGAGCCCTCGGAGAAGCCCAGTAAGCGACGGGACAGCCCCAGCATCAACCTGCAAAAGCCCCTCATTGTCAAACATTTGGTGAGGGGGTGCAGCGAGGTAATTAGAGGTTGAAGAATTGAATTCATCGCGTTTTTCGCGTAAATTTTGTAGCGTAGAAACGTGTCGTTCCACTCTGTCTCCGTGACCAGCTGATCCCTTGAGATCGGTTGAACGCGTCAAAGCTTCCGCGACAGCCTCCAATGACTCTTTACATGCTTCAATCAAATAACCGGCAGGATCTGCCAGCTCTTGGAGACCCTTTTCTGCTCGTTCGGCTCTCGTTGGAGAACAAGTCTTGGCATGGAAATCGAATTCTCTGCTTCTCTGATGCAGACCTGTTTTGTGGCCTGCTCCGGCCCCGGCCTCTCCGTTGACCCGTGCCATGTCACGTGCCTTCTTGACTTTAGCTTTCCGAGCCTCGGTTTCTCTGTGGATCTCCACGAGTCCGGCGAATTCGATGATAAGCTGGCGGAGTGGCCGAGCCAATGTGCTGAAATCATCCGAGTTCCACCTTCCAATAGAAAAGTCCAGAGGCAAGAATGTCGTGACCGGATCGAGCTGCTTGTATTTGGTCAGAAGATTCGCCCTGGTATTCGTTAATAGCGCAATGTTCATGCTCCGGCTGGGGTGTTTGAGCCCAAGCACGCAGGCATCGAGAAAGGCGGGCATCGGGGCAAGAAGGTCCCTCATGATGTCAAGCGCTTCGGAGGTAGAAGATGTCGGGAATACGAAGATGCTGCATACGAGGGCAATGCCTTCTGCAATCGCGCAGGGCAACACCAGCGGCTTGGCGACGTTGCCGTCGAAATTTGGCAGAAGCGGGGCCTCTGTGAGAAATACTGTGCTGACAATGCAACCCATCATTTGTGTGAGTCTGAGTTTAGGAGCAGCAACGCGGAGGCGAGCCTGAAATATGTTATCACTCTCCATTCGTTGCTCGTGAACGACTCACTGTAAGGTATAGATAGAGGCACATCATACAAAAATAGGTGACCGTCACTCTCGTATCCAGCATGAAGCCGTTGAGGACCTGAATCTCTGTGAATGTGTTGGGGTCAGTTGCGTTTTGAGACGTCGCCAACTTCTGAAGTTCAGCAAGCCGGGCTTGTTTATCGGCTTCCGGTCTCGTAGCTAACGCCGCCTTCATCGTAATTACCCCCCATGCCCAGGCACTGGTCAGGCCCAGTAAGACCGTGACGGCGGCGATCAGGTGCATGAAGACTGTTCCAGAAGGAGGGGCAAGCCACAGGGCGATGCTATGCTAATGTGAGAACGAGGAACACCTCAATCAGAGCCGGGTACCTACCATCCAAGAAACGATGCTTGGCCCATCTCGTTTTGGATGGGGTCGATGTAAATGAAGATTGTCATGATCCACATCGAAAGGGAGCACCTGAACAACTTTTTGAGGTCTTTGGCGTGAAAATGATTGAGCCATTCCGGAATTCGCGAGCGAGGAGCTGAAGTCTTGTTTTCATTGATGAAATAGGGATTCTGGATTTCGTTGGCTGGTTCCCGTCCTGCGTAATCAGCCTGCAGCGTCTCGTCCCCAGATTTATCCGTATCGGGGAAAGATGTTTGGTTTGGAAGAGTAGACATGGTGTTTTGGTCGGAAAGTCAAATTTGACCATGCTCAAATGTCACAGAACTTGGATGCCATCAATATAAATGCCAATCATCGGCCTTATGGCTGCATAGCAGCGCTGGATTATCGGGGCCATGCATGTCCAATGTAAGGCACTAGTGTCAAAGTCGGGTGTGGTGGAATGTGACATGAATCGGCAAGTTTTTGCCGTGTTGACCAGGCGTTGGAATCTGAGCAAGATTGCAACCATATACTGGCCTTGGCTCGAAGTTATCGCTCGTAGCCGTATCCTCAAGTATCGTTCGGTATTCTGGAGACAGTAAGCTGTTGGCCTGGACCAAAAGTGTAGAAGAAGACATGTAGAGTAAATGAAAGCATCCAAAAACGGGCATCTCGGCGACACAGTGACGGATGGATGCCGGAATGCGCCCGTTATCTGTTCGAACCAATCCTAGGTGGTCTGCTGTATTGAGCTGATTCGCGGATACGGTACCTGGCTGCACTTCTCGAAGCCGTCAGCTTATGGCTTTTGGGAGCCACTGAGAGCGCCTATGCATGGCAGCACTTAAGTCCGAAACACGGATTTGGGACCACGTGCGATGCCGTGTGTGGTTTCAACGGTTGCCGGAAACCCATGACGTGCAATTTGATCCACTCGTTCCAACGCAAGGAGCAATTGGGAGCCAAGAGCAATTGTAAAATAGTAAACATTTTTAACTTGAATCTAGAACTTCTGTTTGCCTCTGCAGTGATTCGGGAAACCTCGACTTGCTTCCCATCGCTTAGTTTATGCCCACAGTATCGATTTGGCGGGACATTACACGGTCGCAAACGAACCATCCGTAAACTACGTACCAACAGGTTGATATCTAACGGGCTGCGAAAATTGAATGGAGCTGGACACAAGCATGGATGATGCAGCCCTCAAGACAACCAGGATAAATATTGAAGCCGCCATGCGAATAACTGTGAGTGTGGGAACAAGCACCATAAATTCCACCTAGCAACTTGGATGACGTAAAAGTATTTCTCAGATGAATCCGAATATACGCCAGAGACATCGCCCATGTTTCGCTTTGCCGTGAGTGGGTTGTTTTGACAAATAATGACGTGAAGCGACTTGTTCGTTGAAAACACTGATCCGCGAATTTTTCTTGTGGCTACTAAAAAGCTCAAGGCCACTCACAAAGAGTCAAAGAAAGGAATAATTCCGCTCTAGATCCAAGGGCTTGGTAAATACGACAAATGGGTCGTGGGGGTGCCGAACTAACCGTCTTACATGGGCATAGGAGAATATCCAACTTCGACAAGCCGACCGCCCTTGAGGGTTGTGATGGCGGCTGAGGCTTGCACAACCCTTGGAGGACCACCTTAGTAAGTAAGCTTGTTGGTCGTTTCGTAAAGCAGCCGAGCAAAGTGGAGCTTGGCTTCTCCTCATCGACCCACGAAGTGGCACCCGCGGGTTCCCTTATGAGGGCCCAGACATCTCAAATTCCGGAATAGTGGATTTTTTTCAGCTTGTGCGCCATTCAGCCACCTTGGCTTGCATGTATTTGACCCTAGGCCAATGGACAGCTTCCTTGATGTGGAAGTGCGCCTCTGGCTGAGTGGGCCGTGATGTTCGTGGTTCGCGCACTAGTGCAGATCCGCTCATCGGAATTATCTTATCAGATGGTATGATTAGATCGAGTGATTGTTTTTGAACCGTTTCTAGGTGAATTTGGGCCTAATGGTCATCTATTTAATCCGCGTTGTGTCCTCGCTATTCAGATTTTGAGAAATAGGCAAGCCTTTCACAGTTTTTTTCTGGTTTCATATTCCAGCTCCAATCTAGTCCCAAAATAATAATGACAGACCATAAAAGGAAAGCTACTGATGCAGAGGCGATCGGGGATGGTGAGGCGCCCGAGACACCCGTCAAGGGGCCTGCCGAAAAAGTGCAAGAGGGTGTACGAGTGGCCGAGGCTGTTACTCTCTCGTGGTCCAGGAAATCTCTGGTCACTGTTTACGTGTGGTATGTAAAGATGGGAACATTGCAATGGGGATCATCCGCTAACAATCATGCAGCATGTGGCTAATGTACTTTGTACGAAACCTCCAGTCTAGTCTCACGTCAAATCTCTCGCCCTACATTACTAGTGGGTTTGAAGGACACTCGCTTCTGACTGTCATCAGTACTGTGACGAATATCATGAGTGCAGCTTGCACCATGCCCATAGCAAAGATTCTTAATCTTTGGGATCGAAGCGTCACATTCGTCTTGATGCTCTTTCTTTCAGTCCTTGGCCTCATTTTAATGGCTGCCTGTGACAACATTGCCACCTATTGCGCCGCCCAGGTTTTCTATTCTGTGGGATCTACCGGGCTGATCTTCGCGGTTGATGTTTTGACGTCCGATACCTCTTCGCTGCGGAATCGGGGCCTCGCGTTTGCGTTCTGCTCATCTCCATCTATGATCACGGCATTTGCAGGCTCACCGCTGTCCGATCGTTTTCACCAGACCGACTGGCGATGGGCATACGGACTGATCGCTATTATTCTGCCATTGGTTTCCACTCCTCTCATTGTAACTTGGTGGTTTGCCAAGAAGAAGGCAATGGAGAATAAGGTTTTGGAAAAACCTACCACTGCCCGAACATGGACCGAAGGGATGATATTTTACCTGGTGGAATTTGATTGTAAGTGAATTCTCTGGTCACAACATGTTGACCCATCCATTGCTAACGCATTGCATGTAGTGGTTGGTGTTGTGCTGCTTGTAATTGGCTTCTCTCTCCTTTTGCTTCCACTCACACTGGCCGCATCTCAAGCCAACAAGTGGCAAACAAGCTACATTATTGCAATGATAGTTGTGGGTGGCGTTGTGGTCATTGCATTTGCCATCTACGAGCGCTTTTTTGCTCCCAAGCCGTTTATCCCTTACCATTTATTGGCAAATCGTACCATCATTGGCGCGTGCTTACTGAACATGACGTATCAGATTGCCTATTACTGTTGGAATAGTTACTTCACCTCGTACTTGCAAGTCGTTTACGACATATCCCTTACCCAGGCTGGATATATTGCCGCAATCTTCGATTTCCTCTCGCCCATTTGTCTCATAGCATCCGGATTTCTCATGAGATTCACGAGGAGGTTCAGATGGCAGTTATGGGTTGCTGTGCCCTTGTACCTGCTTTTTGTCGGTCTTATGATATATTTTCGTTCTCCTGGTCACGGTGTTGGCTTTATATGCATGTGCGAGATTTTTATCTCTATTGGAGGCGGCACCATGATTCTTATTTCGCAAGTGGCAGTCATGGCAGCTTCAAAGCATGAAGACTACGCAGCCATGTTGGCTTTCCTTGGTCTGTCGGGCAGCCTTGGAGGCGCCGTGGGAAACAGCATCTCGGGAGCTATCTGGACCAACACTCTGCCCCAGAAGCTGCAAGAATATCTTCCGGAAGCTACCAAATCAGATTGGAAGACAATCTATGACAATCTTGAGGTGCAGTTGAGCTATCCTGTTGGGTCGGCCACGCGGGATGCTATAATTGCAGGATATGCGATGGCCCAAAAAAACATGCTGATTGCTGGTACGGCCATTATGGCTCTTGCACTTGGGTGGGTCTTGTTGGTAAGGAATATCAAGTTGGAGGATCTAGATTCATTTCGAGGTGTTGTATTTTAGGTTTCTGAGCCATGTCAGCATCTCCAAATGATAAGAGCTGCTACCCCCGACCTGGCGGCGCTGCCCGCAATGTCTCGTCTGCGTCTACATTTCCAAGCACAGATTTGAGTGTCCCGGATGCAAGACTGCGTACGAGTCCAAGCACATGGAGTGAAACCGCAGGCTCGAGTGACCTTTCCACATTGGCAGCCGCACCACCGTCGTGTAGTAGAAAAGCGCATGTGGCATTGGGCTACTCAGCTATGGAGTGTGCCTGTCTTCCCTGCTTCACCGGCCAAAAAGGAAATTGCCATCCTCTCCGTGCCAAGACATGCAAAAAATATTGCTTTGTGTCGAAAGATATTTTTACCATTCAGGAATTTGCCCTTCAAGTCTAGCTCCTTGCTAGCCCACACGGACTCATCTTCTGATGCTTCCGTGTGATCGTGTATAGCCAATTGTCAAGCGGGGTTTGTCGAATCAGTGAGCGAAAAACCAGTGAGTTCTGAATAAACTATCAAATATTTCGATCGCACCTATCCGTTCTGTGAAGCTTCAACCAAGTTTTCATTACATTTCGGAGGGTAGATTTGGCGGTATTCATAACAAATACATGCCATCGTCCCGAATACAAAAACCAGCATTTATTGCACGAGGTGATACTTTGAACATGCTCCACCTTAGCCCTGCGGTCTTGCTAGCGGATCTACGGCACTTGCCCTAGTGCATGTTCCACTTCGGAGCACAACCTAGTCTTGCTCTGGATGAACATATTTTATCAACAAAGCAAATTACATACAGCATCCATAAATATTCTGGCATAGAATCTGTGCTCATTGTTCACGATAAATGGCACGTCATTGCTGCTAGGATCTGCTGCTCTGCGTTGGCACGCTTATGACATCAGATGGTGGATTTGACATTATGCAAAAATGGTTTCTCAATTGTGTCCAAAAAGGACAAAATTTTGCGGAGCCTACAGGGATAATTCAAGGTTATACAGCCCGCCACGACTCTTCTACTATCTTGTTTACATTGCACTACACAACACTTGCCTTCACACCTACAGAGCTAGACTAGTTAGCGCTATTCTAGTCGCGATATCGTGATGCTAGGTTATTTTGTTGCGGGCGTCAAAAAAACAAAACCGCCCTCGTTCCTAGACGAATCGGGGTGTGAAGGATCAGGAACAGGATTGGTCTGATCATACAATTTGGATCCTCATGCAGTCGCGTGACCTTGCTCTGAATTGATGCATACCGACGAGCAAAAACAAAGTTTGGGCAACGCTAATTGGTCACTGCGTACTATTATAAAAGCCAAAGCGATATTTGGCAAATCAATAACAAATTACCAAAAAATGGACAAATCCAAGCCATTCGACGTCACGAGAGGGGCGATTGATGAAACGAAATGGAGAATCGCTCAAAATACCTTCCTACCCTATACACTCGAGAACATGTTTTTGTTGGGAATTTAAGACAGTCTGGACGTTCAAGTAATAATGGATCTCGCGAAATATTACTTGGTAACTATTGGCGTAAGTGAATTCCGGATTTCTTGCAGAAAATGATGGTTCTGCTGCGGACGCAGTCACACGCATCCATTGGACAGCTAGCCAAGATGGCGATTGCGCCCTTGCATTAAAGCTTGGATGACTAAGCTCGCATTCGTTTACCAGCTAGTATTCGGGTTGGATGCTCCATAATTAAAAAACAAGCATTGGCCAATGAGACAGGCCCATCTCAACAATCCTGGATCAAAGATCCCCTGTTTAGCTTAGTGCAATCTCCCCGTCAATTTCCGGCCGACACCGCTTTCTCTTGATTGGGGCCGGAGATTGGACTGTGGATCGGTCGAGGGGCCATGACACGCCTCGCGTCGTGCTCGGGGTTGTCGGGGGTGCACCGGCTATTTTGTTGGCATTCAAAAGCTATTTCGTCACACCGTCGCACCCGTCTTATCAATCGTTGTGCTTTTGTCCAGGGAGAAATCTGCATGATCCTTCTTTGCACGCCGGTCCAGGACGCGTGGTGAAGCCAATTGCCCGTCCCTCCTCACCCGTCTTTGAGTTTTTGCGTCCGTCGGACCACTGAAGCCGCCATGGATACCATTCTCGAGGCCGCCGACTACTTCGTCTTCGACTCGGCCTACGCCAAAGTCTTCCCGCCGCCCCCTTTCCCCGGCAATGCGACGAGCAACGCCTTCGAGTTCTTCCCCGTCCTCGCCGAGTCCGCCGTGCCTCGCGAGAACGTCTACCGCCAATGCTTCTCCCTCTTCCTCATCGCGGCATTTGGCGCCGCCGCCATCTACTTTGTGTCGGCGAGCTTGTCCTACCGCTTCATTTTTGACAAGCGCCTGGAGCACCACCCGCGTTTCCTGGAAAACCAGATCCGGAAGGAGATCACATGCTCCATGATTGCCATTCCCTGGATCTCCGTCATGACCCTGCCCTTCTTCCTCGGCGAAGTGCGCGGCCGCAGCTTGCTGTACACGGACTTTGAAGAGTACGGCTGGACCTGGATGCTCATCTCCATTGTGCTGTACATGATCTTCAACGACATTGGCATTTACTGGATCCACCGATTGGAGCACCACCCCAGCATCTACAAGTATGTCCACAAGCCTCACCACAAATGGCTCGGTAAGTCGCAAACTCTTGGCTCCTTGTCCTCACCCTGGCCAAAAAATTCTAACAACCCCCAGTCCCTACGCCATGGGCCGCCATTGCTTTCCACCCACTTGACGGATATCTCCAGTCTCTGCCCTACCAGTAAGTCATGAAATTTGCCTTGTTTTAGTCCATTGGCTAACCAGATGACAGCGTCTTTGTCTTCATTTGCCCTATGCAAAAGTACCTGTACATGGTTCTGTTTGCCATGGTTCAAATCTGGACCATTCTCATTCACGACGGTGACATGATCACAGGCCACTGGCTTGAAAGATTCATCAACAGCCCTGCCCACCACACGCTGCACCACTTGTACTTCACCTGCAACTACGGCCAGTACTTTACCTGGGCCGACAACTACTGGGACTCGCACAAGGCTCCTTGCCCCGAGCTTGACCCTATTCACGAGGCCCTCAAGGTCATGAAGGCAAAGGGCCTGGTGGACGACGAGGGCAACCCCATCAACAAGCCCAAAAAGGAATAAGCAATCCATTGATACGGCGGTCTGGACCGCTACCGAGCTACATGGCAGTTCTCAAGTCACCTGTTAATGCGAAGATGGCTCTTGGCTTCAAAACCGAGCCTTTTGTTCGATTTCAATTTTCTTTACAAATCCCAAAGAGGCACTTCCCTCTCCACCATCCAGGCGACGCCAAATCCGAGAGAAGCCGTGGACTTTTGGCACAACTTGCCAATGAGGGATATTTTTACAACTTCGAGTATATCATGCGGAGAATTAGGAGCTTATAATTTTAGTGACACTGCCTTGATCGGCTTCGATTCCAATTTTCAAGAGCTCATAGGAATTTGGTTGGATTCACGATTGTACATGATTATAGAAAAGTTAGATGGATTAGGTAGCTTAGCTGGAGCTTTTCGGTATGACTCAGCTAGCTTTCAGCCACCTTCCCTTTTGAGCAAGGTTGGCACCTCGTGAGGGGATAATTCAAGATACATAAACTGATCAACTTGGCTCCATCTCTGTGGCGCTGCAAACGACACAACATGAATTGCCCAACTATTCGCCCCGCGACAATTGCTGACAAGGATGCCATCTTTGAGGTGCACTATGAGGCCCTGAAGCGTTATCATGGATTTTATGCGGCGTTTTACACATCACACCCCAAGGAATTCATGTATGCGTTGACAGACAGGGCTCTCAAGAACCCCAATCACAAATTCTTGGTTGCCGAGCTGGAAGGGTCCGTTGCCGGTTTCATACGATACACCATCGAGGCGGCATCCCAATCTGCGGATGGCGTGCAAGACAATGAGAACAAGAAAGTTCAAGAAAACCAGCAGACACCACCCCCGTTGGTAGCAACAAAAGACCACCTCAAGGATATGTGGGAGCGTTTCAGTGCGAGGGAAGCCGAAATGGATGCATGCAAAGAGAAGGCGATAAAGGGACAACCCCACTACTGTGAGTTTCTATCGATTTACTGCCATTCGTCCTCAGTACTTATATGTTTTCAAGACGTCTGGCACCTGATGATTCACCCAAATCACCAAAGAAAAGGCATAGGGAAGAAACTTCTTCAAAGCGTGACAGAAAAGGCTGATGCTGAAGGAGTGCCGACGATGATTGTATCATCGGCTGAGTCTCATGGGTTGTACCTGAAAGCGGGGTTTGAAGACCTTGGCGAGTGGACGATTGATAATGGGTATTGGGCCCGAGAGGTTGTGGAATATGAGAGGAGCATTGGTATAACTCAAAATGAAGGCTTAGAGTCCCAGTACAACGGCGTGATGGAAGTAGAGGCTTGCATGATTCGTCATCCCACTAGGTAATATTTCCCAGCCATATATTTCTTCTTCATTTCTCGGGCGCGTCAAGAGATACGAATCTAGACTGGAAGTATAAGCTACAATTATATATTCATGTATGAGTACCTGTTTTATATCACTATCTAAATTAATTTTATTTGCATCCTCGTCCCCATGCAACCTCGAATTACCTTGATATTAACTTAAATATAGCTGAGGGATGCCCTATCGATACCGTCCTAGTGGAGCCCAGATTTTAAACAATGCCGTTGTAAGCTAGCAAGGTCTGAGTAAACCAGCCAGCATTGCTGACGACATTTTTGGTTGCGAGAGCCTTGATTCTTGCGGCGAGGTTGGCCGCAGTGGAAATGTTCTCGAGGTCTTTGAGGTACAGAGCAAGGCCGGCAACGTGAGGGCTGGCCATGCTGGTGCCTGTCATGACAAGTGTGGCGCTGGGGCTGGAAATTCCGAGGCTGATAATGTTGACCCCGGGTGCGTAGATTGAAACGCTGCTTCCATAGTTTGAGAAGGAAGGACGGGCATTGTTCTGATCGATGGCACCGACGACGAAGGCGTTGGTCGCAGAACCTGGGGAGTAAAAGCTGGTGTCGAACCCATCGTTTCCAGACGCAACCACAACCAAAATGCCAGCGTTGTATGCGGCAGTAACGGCCGCGTTGAAGGCTGTGGACTTTGAGCTTCCCATGGAGATGTTAATGACAGACTTGGCAGTGCGGCCGGGAGTGTTGGTGATGTTTGTAGCTGCCCATACAATGCCATCAACGATGACATCGGTTGTGGTCTAATCGCAAGCTAGGTCAGTTTCGTGAGACACAAAACTGGGGTGCATCTGTACTTACTATATCTCCACCAGACACCTTGACGGACATGATGTTTGCTTTCTTGGCCACTCCGTATGTCTTGGACGCAATGGTTCCGGCGACATGAGTGCCATGTCCAAGCGTGTCGGTGTTGGCACTGTTCTTAACAGCATTGTATCCAAAGTAAGCGCGTCCTTCAAAGTCGTTGTGGCCAGTATAAACACCAGTATCGACTACGTAAGCCCAATAATTATTGAGCGTAGAGGTCTGCTTGTAAAGATAGCTTGTTGAGCCGGTGGTCCGGTGAGAGATGGAGCCTAGGCCCCAAGGAGCGCCCGATTGAGAGATGGTGGTAGTCTGGTAAAGCTTGACCTTACGAACCGGCTCAACGGCGAGAACCTGAGTAAATCGGTCAGTAATCTGTGCCACGATGGCTCGCCGCGTGCATCATCTCGCCTCGAGGTTCGTGGCTTACTTCAGTTCTGGTGAGGATTTGTTTGAGAGTGTCAAAGTCGAATTGACCTGAATATCCTTGAAATACCGTTGACCATGTTTTCTCGATTTCCTGTTGGACAGGTACGGTTTGATTGATGAGGTTCTCAACAAAGTCCAGATGACCGAGGAACCCAGTCTCATTAGTGCTAGGCTTCAATGTGATGATGAATTTCCCATCAACAATGTCACTGCTCGGGATGTTCAGTGAAGGAAATGATCCTGCTGCCGAAACAACAACGGGTAAGACGAGCAAGAGAGGAAGCTTTCGCAACGCTTGGAAGTAGTGCATCTTGAAGGAGGAAGAAAGATTAATGATAAAGAATTAGTGTTTCGCAACGAGGGCTACCTCTAAAAAGGCCTTTTGGGATGAATGGCTGATGGTGGAAAAGAACAGACCAGAGGGGAATTTGATTATATTTTATATGTATATTCTCGAGCACATACTCGTTTATCATCGTGAGGGCTTTTTACACCCCCAAACCCTGCTCCATTCCCCGGTTTTTGGATCGGAAATCGGAAGTGGGTTTGGAAGTTACTAACTTACCATCTAATCCCTGTTCGCAAAGGAATGTGGGTTAGTTAGCGATGAAAGAAGCTTTTAACGTTTTTAACCAATTTAGATTGATTCTACCAAGTGCTTGATTAGAAATTCCCGCCCAAGGAGGTGGGATATCGAGATGTTTATATGTGTCGTGTTGTGGTTCAAATCTACAACTTGACATGCTACATCACGATGAATCTATTATTGTGAAATACATGGTTGAACTTCCATGTTGGGATGGCATGTGTTATTGATTGATAAGAAAAATTGCTTGCGTAAACGCTGGCCTGTTACGTTCCTTGGCTAACTCTAAATGGTCTTACATTCGTCGTGGCAGTAAAACGGTACCGGTTTATTAATCGCCGTATAGGGCTTCCAACCCATTTTTCGAACAGAATGCTTGCAGATTCTATGTAAGTATGAATTCATGGAGTAATTTCGCCCTTGTGTTAGACAAAGCTTTTGCGCCATGCTTCCAGTCGGGCGGAATCGGCCTTAAGGGCATGCATTCTTCACCCCGATTGATAGGCGTGCTGCGAGTAAACTTAATTGAACGCCCTTAGCTCCGTGGCCTTGGACTTTTTTGTGACTGGCTGATAATGTTTCGCGGCAATACTTGCCGCGCCTTAACCCTAATCTCGGAGATATTGCGGAATGCCACGGCGTTTTTCCCAACTCAAACCTCTCGACCAAACTTTGGGAGCGCTTTGAGACAACGCCACC
Organism: Calonectria honghensis; assembly: GCA_013403855.1. NCBI lineage: Eukaryota > Fungi > Ascomycota > Sordariomycetes > Hypocreales > Nectriaceae > Calonectria > Calonectria honghensis. Next base: position 136,089 of record VTGB01000043.1, on the reverse strand, counting down.
ATCGGATCTCTGGGATACCTCCCCGAACTAAGGACTATGCAGAAAGCTTACACTCACAGCCAAGCCCGACATGAAATGCCACCGTTGAATACGACATAAACCAGGTAACACAGAATCGACACCAAAGAATTGGCATGAGTTAGGCAATCGCAACCATGCAGGTCTCAGACTGGAACGCGTACAGAATCTGGTACATCAGGCCAGCCAGATACTTGGTGCCAAAACCAGCCAAACTCAAAATAAACTAAGACAACCATAAAATAGAAATTGTACCAACAACTTTAACCATTGAACCGCCGTGAGGGGTTCAATACCCTAGTCTTGAGCGCACAAAAGAAGGTACGACAAACGATGGAAGATGAAAGATTAGGATCAAAGTGAGGTGTCAGGCATGTATTATTCGATCACCATCACGTCATTTAGAGTATATTTCCAAACCTTGCTTGTTTTTTGGAATCCATCTTGAGCACTTGTTGACAAGAGATGCGAGTGTCAGCCCTATCATGGAATTCGGACGTTCAAGTAACCTAACGCTCCGATCAAATCGCCATGCGGCTCAAAAGCTTGGCGTTGGCCGATATTTGTTTTTGGATGTTCCTTATCTGGGCTCGTATGAGACATATTTTCTCTACTGGGGCCGGTTGTGCTGTCCAATTGTAGATCTATGCCTATTCAGAATGGTCCGACGCATGCTCCGCAGCACTGAATTCAGAGTCACTTTGGTTCTCGGTTATAGCCTAAGACGGTCCAATTCCTAACCACTATGGTCCACAACGCTTCCCAACTTTTTATTGCTCATTAAACGATGTGCATGGGCTGGCCCAAGGCGTACTGCTATTAGGAGCCGTGATGCATTTGTTGACTTGTTTAAGGAGAGAGGCTTCTGTTTTCATCCCTCTCTCCTTTTACTCCTTCCCTGAACTCCTCACTTAATTAGTACTTTACTCCTTCTACCCTATGCGTCTAGGCTTTTAGCCCAGGACCATTACACTACGTGAAGAACGCGTAAGAAGCATTTGTTTATTTAAACCTGAGGTGGAACTTTTCCAGACTAAATCGCACCATTATATTTGTATTATTTTACTCTTAAATACCTATTTGACTATCATGATTTAAATTTCCAAGAGCTTGTTTGAGTTAAAAGGAAAAAGATTTCTGTGCCGTTATTATTCAATCTCAGCTGCCGATTCCTGACCTCCGGGATTGTTGCCGGAGATTTCAATTGCGGCAGCGTCTATTTGTACTTACACTGCAAATAGCCTGGGCCATCCAAACCAATCAAGAGGGATGCAGAGATGTGCCTTGAATCAGCGAATACGCCAAGAGGAAGGGCCACTAGGGTAGATGGGGGGTAGATTGGCCATATTTTTGTCTATATCCACGAGCAGACTATTTGAAAGTACGCCGTGATTCACTAGCTATTCTAATATGAATTTCCGGTGGGCGTTCCGATGAATAGACCTTGTTGCGATCGTCATTGCCCGGGTTTGCGGCCTGGTAGACCATCCCGGCCAATTTTACAAGCAGCTGACGCGTCTGTGCTTATGGGGTAGCTGCAATTCAACCGGATAATCTCTGAGTTCTGCTGCGACGCACTTTCTTTTAGTCTTACCGGGCACCTGTCCGCAGTGGAGACTATCAAATTGGTTTTTTTAGCAACGGCGAGAAATAAGCCCTGGGCGCTGGAGATTCCATTGTAGCACTTTGTGCATCGTTGGCCCTTGACCATGATATGGAATCTCTCCCTTCCTCCCAGAAAGAAAGGGACACCAAGATGGTTGGTGAGGCCTTGGCTGAAGTGCTACCCCAGACTGACATATGGTTTCAGCAATCACACCTACTCAAGCTCAATGGCCATTCCCATTCTCTCCAGTTCGGTGTTTGGATATGACGGTAAGATTGATATCATTTTCAGTGCCAGATGGCCATAGCACACCTTGGAGCTAATCGTATTATCAAGGCCCTTTGGTGAACGGCCTCCAGGCGCTTAACTAATGGAAAGACGTTTTTCGTAATCTGACCTGTCCAACTCTGGGCTTCGTCAACTCCCTCAGTCCATTGGTTCAATTATGTCTGACCCTACAGAGGACAGCCCCCTTGTCGCTCGCTAAATGGCAGAGATTGTGGGGTCGTCGATAGAGAGAAAGGTGCAGAGAATGTTGGCGGGGCTGGCCTCGCCGCAACCCCTAGCAACCGGCGCCGAACTTCCATTGCCTGCATCGCCTTGAACACTAGACTATATTCTTTTGGCCTACTATGGGAATGATTTTCGGCTCCATTTTGTGGAGAGCTTGGTCCGCGGTGATCACAGAAACGGGGAACAAAGCGACAGGCATTGTGCTATTTAGTGACTTGGTAATTTATTTTGGTATACTAATTAGTACGCGTGACGCTCTGACAAAATAAGAGCGTCCCGGGACCCTAGTTTCGAACAGTTCGAAGTTAGAGTTTGGCCTACGCGCGGGACGTAACCAGAACTGAGGCCCGGACACGCTGATTAGGAAAGGCACGCGCAAAGGCCATGGCTCGGCGCCGAAATTCCCACGGCTTTCTGAGCTGTCACAAAAGAGGGGAAACATGGGCGCAAGTGCCAAGTGGACGAACCGTGGGCCGATGCTGGGACTGAAAGCGTGACAGCTTGACGTGCAATAAAGGGATTGGCTTAGCGAATTGCGTGAAGCTGCCTGAAGGTCAGGTCACACGACAGCCATGTATTTACCAACCTGTTTGTTTCTACTCACGAGCCCCTGAAGACTCTCGCCAGGCAATAATCTGAGCAGTCGGCATGTACTTCAAATTTTTGTGTTATTATTATTCAAATTTATATATCTTGGTCAGAACGTAGGACGACCTCCTTATTTCGCGTAGCAGTTGAGCAATCCATGCCCAAAAGCTGTGCAGCCAACACGCCGCTAGGCTTTCTGTTAGCTTGGCATTGTGAAACTCCAGCGCGGTGATGCGCTCCTCGAGTGAAGCTTTCAGCGCCCGCTCATATCTTAGCTCCTTGCGATGCCGTAGCATTTGCATGTCGTTATCGCGACGCTGCTCTGATAGTTCCTGCTCCATCTCTCCCACCCTGTCCCCCACTGTGCATGGCTCGGGCTTTAGTTTAATAATGTCCATGGCTAGCGAGGCCCAGTTGTCGTGCAAAGCCTTAATCTCGGCCCGTAACTTTCGGTTTGATCGCTGTGCCCTGTCTCTCTCCTCCTCGCAAGAATCGACTTGTGTCTTGATCTTCTCAAAGTTGGTCTTCAAGGTGGACTGCGATAGCTGGAACGCTTTTATAGTCTCTCGCAATGACTCATTTTCCTCTTTGAGGGTGGTGTTTTCGGTTTCAGAAGTCTGCGCCTTCTTCTTCAACTCGTCGACCCAGCCCAGCATCTTGTAGGCGTCCCTGGCAGACTTGCCGGCTGTGTACTCAAGGGCATTTTCCAAAACTTGCTGTTCTTCTCGGCTGACGGATAGCTGCGTCTTCCAGTAGGCAATCTCGTTCTTCATGCCGAGTTCTTTTGCATCTTTCCAATCGGCGAATGTCTGGTTGGCCTGCTGCCAACAGAGCTCGTTCCAGGTACTTTGGGGATGAAATTAGCAAATGCACAAAATTGGTTTGTTCTATTTCTCTCGAGGCTGTCTCAAAAATGCTAACGACTAAATACACTTGGCGAGGTTCTCTCACCTGGGGCTGCTGGGGCGAGCTTTCAGGGCATGAACGGGTTCCCGGTAGACCCGAGGCCATGCTGGCTGATCTTCCAACAAATTCATTCTCCAAATGGGGTAAAGGAAACGGGTATCGTGTGAAGGTAAAGGGAAATAATAAAAAAATTAAATAAAAAAAAACCGGGAAAAACTTGGTGATTTCGAAGGGTAGAATGGGTATCAAGGGGACGATAAGAAAAAATAATGACGGGCTTGGCCAAAATGAGGAATCTGCACAAAAATAAATGTGAACGTATCGTGGGGTGGGGAAAAGCGGTGAGATCCAGCCGTTCGCTAAATTACATGCAGGATACGTGGCGCGCTGTTGTTTCGTGTGGGGAGACACAAGATGCAGAATGTGAATCCACTCTGGGTGAAGGTGCAGAACTAGCGTTTTGGGAGCGATGTTCTGCTTGTTGCAGGGAGAGACGATGTTCGTTTTTGGGAAGGCTAGCTTGTTGCGGAATAACGAGGGAGAGACAGGGCAAAAAAGGCCGGGGAGAGAGGCCATCTTGTATCCAAATGAAGCACTGAGAAACACCTGGGTTCCCAAGACAGGGCCGGCATTTTTAGATGCACATATGCACACACATGGTGCGGCTGCCACACCACGAGATGGTGGTGTTCACTGCAGGGGGGGTTGGGTTGCGGCCGCGTGATGGTCCACACCAGAAATTAGAATGAGTCAGGTCTGCTGCACGCGCTGCCATCGACTCGAGTTGACTGGTTCCTTTTGGCTATTCTTTTCTCTCTGAATGAATGACGTTGCGGTTGATGCGCTAAGGCCTGAATTTTGGTCGTGGGTGTAGTTGACCATCTTCACCACCATCGCGATGCTCGGGTTCCGATTTCGGGACCGTCCATCTTCACCGCCGAAAAGCGGCCCCCAAAGAAACTCAACAGCGCACGCAGCAGAATTCTCCAAGCTGAAACATTCGCAGTACTGAAAAAAACGCTGCTGTCACGCCTGAACTAATCTCAACGCTAGCCAATCTGTGACAGTGCATGTGACGAGCCCACTTCTCCATTTCATGCGTGCTTCTCGTCGCGTCCCTGGTGCACGTTGTCGGCACTCAACCCTTTCGACCGCGACTCACCCCGCATTATTGGACCGAGGACAGCGGCTTGACGTCATCCCGGACCGGACCGGATCTGGCACAAACAACCATCTCGCCCACGCGTGAGATCTCATCGGTTGGCTCCGATTTTTTGGTGTCTTTAGGTTAATCTGGGTAGCATTCTGACAATTTGCGCGAGGAAATATCACAAATGGTAAATACTATGTACAGGAATGACGCGCTATGACAGGACCAAGGCGGCATTCCTCACTTTGGGAGCTGAAAATACTGTGGATGAAAACAATGGCCAGTGCACCGTTGCTATTTTAGTGAGACAACGCTCGGCCCCTCAACAAGAGCCCAACACTGAAAAGAGGAAGACGAGAATAACGGCCAAGCCTATTTCCTATTAGTAAAAGAGCGGCACGGCATGATGGCTTCCGTTAGTCAGGGCTCACTAAAATCGACCCGGAAGGCGGCGATATAGTCGGCCAAGACCAGTTCCTTCTGCCAACCTCTTAACTGACCAATATATGTAATATCACCAAGAACCTTGCCAATAGAACCTTGAAAATAAGTTCCCGACTTTCTCCGTCATCACCAAGCCTCGTCCCAGCCACCCGTTGAAACACGACGCGCGATGTAGAACTGGAAACAACCACACCCATGGTAGCCCCGACACCGCCTATTAGATACAGGCCACTCCTGGCGGTGACCAACTCTTCTGCATTGCATCCAGCCACAACGGCAATGAACGCTGTTGAGTTGGCTATGCTAGCTGCCAGCCCCCCGAAAAAGGTGTACATGAACTCGAAAACATTCTTGTTCCCGGTCCACCGCCACGTAGTTAGTGCCATACCCAGCCCGGCGAGAATACCGCGGCATTTGTAACGGCTTCGTATTGCTTTGTCTGCTTGATGTCAGTTACTGCGACCAGCCATCCAATTGTATTTCCAAAAATAGCCGGAATGAGATGAAAGCCTGTAGACTTTAGCGATGCACCACAATCTGGAAATGCACGGTGCAAGAAACTTGGGCCACAGTCTGCCCAAAATTGGTAATACCGCGGATAGTCTCGAGTAACATGGTTGAACAGGGCAAACGCTTACTAAAGTTGATAACATGACAAGAGAATACGGTATGGGATCATAATGCCACGATGTGGGAGCAAACTCAATGTGAAGACGTGTTCTGGGGGAGCTCTTAGTTCTACACACCCAAATCAAAACATGGAACCGCCGATGCGAGAAATTATCTGAATATCGTTGGATCATTCTACTCTACCTAACTGCTGCCCACAGTTCGGGCCAACAAATGGACAACCGCTGTGTGCTTAAGGAAGGACCCCAAAAGTCTATCACACGAAGCTACGTATTGATGGAAGCTGTATTCTGCAACTCAGAGTTCCGAGATTAAAAGGACGCAAGAAGCCAACATAGGGGCTCCGCAACCAATGATGTTGAGTGCTGGTTAAATAACTTCTCGGATGAATGTCATTATATTACATCACACGAGCAGCGCCGGGGATACAAGGAGGAAATGCTGGATTCGTAATCAACTTTGGGGCGCTTCTGATTAAATTAAATGGGATTCATAACTCATGATGTGGAAACTGAATCCTTTTGAGTAGCAGAGCAGATCATATGGATTATACAATTCCTGAGTCCTCCAAAGCGGCTCAGACTGGCTTTGATCTCTAATTTTGGGCACTGCAAGCTGGTACTTCAAGAGGACTCCGTGAATTTCTTTGCATATAATGAGAGCTAGTTCTATAATAATCGTGATAAGAAAAAGAAACTAACTCTATATCGTCTGCAGTGTTTTTTACTAATGCTCAAGGTAATACAGTAATGACAACTTTTTGACATGTCCAAATCATAATTTGCTGCAGTAAGCAACAAGTATCTAAACGTGATATTGCGGGTGAATGTGAAGGCGACGAGTTTGGTGTGGTCATTCCAAACAAAATTCTTGGGTCTTTTCATCGAGTTGATGGAGTCAGGATAACTGGTTTTAGGTTGCATCACCTTTTGAATTCATCCAATATTGAGGGTAAGATAATTCTCACTGCGCTGAAGAACACCTTGCATGACTGTATCAGTGCTACTGGGAATGCCAGCAGTCCAGCCTCATATAGATGCAATCCAATGCTGTACAGCGCGATGCAAATGAAATGGTAAAAGAGGCGCAGGGGATTCTCGATGTAGCCCCCCATCACGCCAACAGGCTCTGCAAAGTTGGCTTCCCCCTTTTGAATATATCTAATAAACCCCTTTTGCATAATTTGAAGTCCGTCATCTAACTTGGTTAGCAATGACTTCCAAAGGATCCCGCAGACAATTCAGATTCAAGGGCTCCCTGAACAACCACTCACCTTCGGCGACAAATAGCAGGTACAAGGCTTGCGCGAGAATATTGATGGAAGCGGCGTATCGTTTGCGGTTCCAGTGAAACGTGCCCATCTTGCTCAGGACCGCGCTGTGATCCGCGAGCGATGGTGCATGGATTGGGGCGAGGAGGTCGGCAAGCAAGATGGCATCCTTGAGCGCTACAGTCATGCCTCCTCCGGTCAAGGGATGGCGCATATTCAGAGCATCTCCAAGAACAATAAGACCCGGTGTATGGTTTTGAGACGAAGGCATCCACTTATTGGGCATACCCCGGAGTCTGCCGTCTCGAACAGCGTTGGCAAGGCTGGGTCGAAGCCTCTCTGGAAGAACAGGAAGTATTGTTTTCAAAATATGGGATCGTATAGCGTTAGCGTTGCTGCCCAGCGACTGATATGTTTCATCCAGGATATCGATTAGTATTCGGGTTTCCCGCTTGTCGATTTGATACATCAACATTGGAGGCCCAGACCCAATGATTCCGTATGCGTAGCTGTAGACAGGGAGGTCTGCATCGATGAGCTCCAGACCCCAGAACCTCGACTGTGCGGTGGGCTTGTATGGCAAAGCTTGTGAGCGGAAGTTGGACGAGGCCCCGTCAGTGAGGATGATGAGGTCTCCATAGTACTACGATGGTCAGATATGAACAGAATAGCATAGGATGTAAGCACACCTTTGTGGAATTTTCATCTCCACAGACCACGCCAATGGCCTTGCCGGACTCGCCATCCCTAATTATCTCAACTACGTTACCTTCAACAAGCGTTATGCCCTCTTCCTCAGAAATGCGATGCCGCAGCTTGGCAACGAAGCGACCGTGGTGAAAGCTCCTCCCGGAGGGCGCATTGTCTCCAGGTCTTTCAGAAGGGGGGCAAAACCAGAATGAAGCCTCCTCCCCACCCTTCCAGAAGACGCGGTATCCTCTGACGGGGACGGCCTCAATATCTTCAACGCAATCGGCCAACCCGAGCGTTGCGAGGGCCGCCACGCCGCCTGGCTGGAGAAGCTCCCCCACAATCCGATCAGGCTCTGCCAGGCTCCTCTCAACCACAAGGACCCGCCGGCCCTGGTCAGCAAAGGCCTTTGCGACGGCGCATCCCGCAACGCCAGCGCCTATGACAACCACGTCATGGCTTGGGGCTGGGGCTGTCCTGAGTGCATTCGAATGCATATCCCTACTGCAAATCGGTAGCAATGAAGACTGAACAGATGCAGGCGACTGAAATAACTTGGCACTTGGGGGGCATCATGTGAGGAAACCTGCGGTGCACCAGATGTTTATACGTAACGAAGGATGCGCTAACCTCCATGGGTTGATATGGCACCAACGTGATAGCAAAATTGCCGCTAAGTCTTACCCTTGATCTTTAAGTGCAAATCAAATACAAATTCACAGTTGGGACAAAATTGTACCAACGGTAAAACGGACAAGGGGTTTGTGATGAGTGTGCCAGGGTCAATCAACTGAAGTGACAAGATTGTGTTGGTTGGTTTGCCGGGATCTCATTGGATCGCGTGGCGCCAATACCTTGCCAGGTGCTACCAACTTCACTCCACCTTTCCAAATAAAGCCAGTGGGAGAGGGGCGTTGTTGGTTCTATGCTTGGCTTTCTCGAACCCAAGACGACGTGGAGTCTGTTGGGGCTGAACAGAGTCTTGGTGCCGCTGGTTCATGGGAAAGGATTTATTTATGTGTCATGCGCTGCATCAGAGAGGCACAGGCCGTTTCATGCAACCATAGAGGTGCGCGTCTCAGTTTATATGTTTCAGTACACTTCTTGGGAACTTTATTGGAATCTTGACACCCGTAGACCTTTTGCTACTGATTCTTAGAAATATCTGATGGATGTGATAACCACTGAGGCCTTTCAAACCAATATCGTCTAGCCACTACTGCAAATAGCCGTCGCTGGGAACGGTCTGATTGCGTGCCACCGTACCGAATACTTAGTCCGTGGCTATAGCTTTCAGAGATGCAGCCCGAAAAGCCATTCTTTTCTGTTCAAAGATTTAGTTCCTCAGCCATAATGTTCATCTATTATTCTTCGGTTGTATGGGCAAGGGGATCGCGTTTTAATACTGGGCTCAAATAAAGTTTTCTTGAGGTATCGGAGATAGCATCTCTAAGTTATCACAACATCTGGTAGCCTTCTTGTTAGGGTTTGCAGTTGCAAGCTTAATTTGGTGTATCTAAACGACCTTGCTGGGTAACTAGCCTTGTGGATAGGTTCGAAGAAAAAAGAGAATTATTCTTCGGTTGTAAATTGCGCCTCTTGAGATATAAAAGGCACCGAATCCTTTGCACATCGCTTCAAAGGCAGTTGTGAGCCCTCACGGCCTTGCACATGGAAATGGAAGGATTAGAAAACCAGTCCATATTGCCATGGTGACTTGTATACGCGTACATTCAAATTATAAGGACTTAGAGGGAAAGATATTTTGGCTTCAGTGCCACTAAAAGTTGGAATGGACTGTCAAAATATTCGGAAGCTAACGTGTATGTTGGATTTCGATGGAATTGTTGGGTGCTTTATTTTTATATCAAGTTTACCACGTCTTGATCGAAAACGCGTATGGCGTAATTTGGAATTGGCATTGTTCTAAAAGCCTTATGAACCAAATTGTCCGGCGCTGGTGAATCTATATAGTTTAGAGTATTGATAGCTTCTAAACTCATCTTGAGTGGACATATAGCCTCAACCTTAATACTACTTAATGATATTTAGGTTCTTGGAATGGCTTTTGACAGAGAATCGCCATACATCCAGGGATGACAGATGGTACGCAAATACGATGACCTGGGACTGGTAATTTTCTATCTTATGTGAAAACATGATCTCGACCGGGAACGAATTTTGGAATAGATGCAGAGAGATAGAATGGTTGCTACCGGGGGACGGATTTAGATGAGTTGATCTACGAAAATAGAAACCCGTAGTATCTCCCCACAAACTTCGTATTTCATGCTCTGGAACCTCTCTATTTCTTTTTGTTTCTTAGAGAATAAAGTCCAGCACATTCGAATCCCAATAAAGCACTATTTGGGGTCTGGATGAGGCACAGACATGTTGTCACTCAACAGGTAGGAGATGATGTCTAGTTTCTGCGGTGATTAATTCCAGTAGATTCCTCAAAAGAAACGTCTCATGTACCCTCGATCGCATTCCTCTTTCAGAATGGCTCATATCGGCACTGTAAAAGTCCACAACAGCAGGGGTGACAAAGTGAGTTGTGATAATATGCATCAGATAGGTACTTCGGTGGCAAAACTCCGTCTTATCCGCTTCTGCTAGTTGATATGTATATCTTACCGCAAAATATGGGTCGATATCGGCCAAAAAAAGCCCGATTTTCTTCAGAGCGTGGGTTCGAGTGAAGTGATGATTCGTTAAGAATCTGCAAGGCTGGGATTGTATCCGGGAACGCATCTGGACATGGTTATCTTTGGACCGAGGAATACAACATGGCTGCCTGTAGATGCCTGCACAAAAAAGAAATAGAGTTTGAACTATACCTGATGGCCATCTTTTATCAAAAGAGCAAGAAAAAAGTCCTGGCTGATAGTATTGACCCATCACATCTCCATCACAGGCCAAGAGGCGGAGTATCACGTAATGCCGCGTGGCGTTGTAACCGCCGAGTCGTATCAGCGACGATTCTATTACAAACCGATGAACACCACCATGTACTCACAAAGTTTAATGTAGAGCGATGATAGGCAACGTTGCTTTGTTTGCGGCGGCAGTGTCGAGTTTTCGCCTTAACCGACTTGGTTGCAGCCGATAAGTTTCACAATCGAGCTCCACCGATGCTTCGGCCCGTCTCGCGCAGACGCCGAATGGTAAATGCCGTAGATATACAGGCACTGACACACCCTGTCATGTCACAGGTATTATAGCCGCGGACATGTAGGTTGGTCATCTATATCTAATTGGCTCGCGTATCTGTCCGGAGCAATGGCCATGCCGGTTCTGCCAATGGCGCGAGTGAACGGAGAAGAAACGGGAATAGCAATTGGTCGATTTTGTATTGGGGAACTTGACTACACTGTATACCGAGACCTTGAATGCAAGGTGCCGATGTCTGTGCCCTCCCTGTCAACGAATGCCTTTTTGCACCCCAGGGTGCCGCCAAGTGAAATGGACCCTGGATTGAAACAAACTAATGATGCAGTGCGAGGCATTTGGCAGGCATTGGCAGCTGGGATGTCGCAATCTTGCATATCAAGGCATATTGGAGACTAGGAGGGGGTGGGGATCGAAGAAGGATCACATTCGGAAGCAGGGAAGATTGTCACGTAGCAATATCTCAGAGAGGCAACAGACCCACTCAGACGTTTTCTCGCGCTGGAAACGCTCCGGACTCCAACGACCACGACGTCTTTGTGCTGTATACTGGGAACGGTATATTGTATCTCTCGTCGCGGCAAGCGCAAAAGGTGAGCGGTTTGTGTATATAAAAGGGGCGTGATGCGCTGTCAGGCTTTGAAGAAAATATTGGAAAACAACGACTTCAACTTTCTTGACCTTGGTTACAAACCATTCTATCTTCTCATCACATAATAAATCTTTCAACTGTTCAAGATGTTGGCCGTTGTCCGCACTTCCAACTCACAGTCCCCCAACAATGACCTCAGTGATGTCTTGACCAAGTACGGTCTGACAAACATCATTGAGTGGGATCAGGAGTCTGGCCCTCCTGCTCTCTCTGATGTCAAGGGAGCCCACACTGAAGTCATTTACATCAACGGCCACCAGGCCCTCCGCAAGTCGGCTATCCGACGCCTGACTCTCAGCTCTGCTCGTCTATCTTCCGCCTTCACTGTATGGGACAGCCCCCAGCAGAACCAGCTTGTCGCTGCACGCCTCAAGCTGAACAACTTCCACGAGCTTTCCCTTCGCAAGCAGGATGACTTTGACGAGGCTTTCAAGCAGCTTGTCGAGAACAAGACGCTTGAGTCTTACGACATTGACCAGTTCTCTGATGTCAGTGCTATCCGAATTGGCGGTTCTTTCGCCGGTTCTGGCATCCAGAGATATTATGGCAAGACTGCCACTGGCATCGGAGCCAAGAAACTGCGCGATGAGATGCGCATGTACCAGTCGCTCCCCGAAGAGTTCCAGAACTACTACCCCAAGCTGCTGTTCGCCGGCGAAGATGCCAAGGGAACTGTCACACTTGGAACGCGATACGAAAACTACCCTAACCTGCGAGACTTGCTCCTTAACATGGAAATCACCCTTCCTGAAGCTACAAGCATGTTGGAGAAGGTCCTGGAGTACGAGTACGGCAAGGCCGACCTGGGATACAGACAAATCATCCCTGCCGACTACATGCACGATCTGCACTTCCACCGTGTCTGGAGGCGCATTGCCATCTCTGCTGATCTGGACCCTGGCTTCATGCCCCTTGTCGAGTCTCCTTGGCTCGAGGTGAATGGTGAGCGCCTGCCGAACATCCCTGCCATGCTCCTGCGCCTGGAGCAGGACCAGGGGGCAATCAAGCGACTCCAGCCCGATGGCGTGTCCCCATTCATCCACGCCGACCTCCACCTCGAGAACATCCTCTGCGACATTGAGGGCGGCAAGTTCTGGCTGGTGGACCCCCGTGGATACCCTGCCTGCGACATCTTTTACGACCTCGGTAAGCTAGCTCACAGCTACCACAGCTGCTACGACCTGCTTCACGAGGGACGCCACGTGGCGGATCACAGTCACGGCGACGGCGTGTCCATCATCAACTACGACTTCATCCCCAAGCACCTCGTCAACCTGTACGCGGACCTGGATGCTCAGATGGACCAGATCGTCCACGACATGCTCGACGCCCACGGCGAGGCCAAGGACGTCAACCTGCGCATCCGCTTCAACGAGGCCATGCATTTCTGCTCCGACATGCCCTTCCACATCAACTCCAAGGCCAAGCCCTGCATCGCGCAGCCCATCTACGGCATCGGCGCTAAGCTGCTGGCCGAGGTGCTGCAGATGCTCAACATCGATCTGGAGGAGTGCGTCAAGCTGCAAGAGGCTGGTCTCGCTCGGCTTGCCGAGATGGGCAAGAAGCCTTGGCGGTTCGAGGGTTGAGTTACATCGGGTGGGATGCTGGGTGCCACCACTGCTAATGCCCCGGAAGCTGGCCCGATCTTTGGTCCGGGGAAAACTTTCCATTGAGCCCTTATTTCATAGTGTGACCTCTCCTTTAGATTTGCGCTTTAGATAGTCTTTCTCTACCTAGATTCTCAATTCTATTTCAAGATCTTGTTTAGCCTTTCATGACCCTCGACGATTGTGATTTCTGTAAATTTGCACATCGTAAGCAACCAGATGATCCACAAATCGGAGTTTGCTGTAGGACAGACCCTGCCTTGTCATAGGTGGACCGTTGTGCTGTGTACTAGTGGGCCTGGGGTTGGCATATCGGCATAAATAACGCCCTTTTCTCCATGGAGTAAGCACGAGTGGAGCCCATTTCGGGAGTGTTTTAGCCGATTCGCTTTTCGTTCTACTCTGGCGCTGTCAAGATGCGGGTGACAGAGGTGCAGACTCGACCCACTGAGTAGACTTTGGCTTGGATAATTGCAAAGCCGTTCGATTGTTGAGAGCGGGAGGCCCACTGCCAAACCTTGCATTTACGATGGACTTGTCTTGGCAAGGAATTACTTGCCGATCGACTTGGACTCAAACATCGGCTTCACTCCACAGGATACGGCATTCCGATGGCCAATGGTGCGAGTAGCGAATGTCCCATTCTGGGTACTTGAAGGGGTCTCCTTTGCCCGGGGTCTACGTAGCCGGTGCACGGAGCTAAATCAACGTCTTGCGGACCCTGTTACAGGAGGGTGTTCCTATCGCCAGCAGGTTTCTGCCTCGATCGTCACATTCACACCGTCGCCCATGAACTGCTGCAAGGTCCAATTTTTAGAGTTGGTTGGACTTGATCCATGCCAACTGTTATTGCCGGTCCGCAAATGGCATGTGTTTTGACGTTCGCCGCAATCAAATTCTGATCCCAGCACCCTCGGTTCCTTGTCGCGGAAACCTTCTGAGCAGCAGGTGCCTGATGGTCTGCCGCGTGGTTTTACGCCAACAAAGTGCACCTGAACAGTGAAAGAAAGTTTAAATCAATTGGGGGTACACGCGTGGGTGTTGCTCGAGAACAATGCCGGATGATGCATGTCCGGCATTTCCGTGGAGGCGCCGGATTACCACCTTGCTTTGCACAGAGACCGGGGTGCTCTTCCCCTTGATGCTCTAACGAAGCTTCAAGAACTAAGCATCGGGAAATGGCCTGATATTCCTGGCTCAAATACAGCGACCTAATGAAATTGTTTTACAAGCCCACTGCAAAGGACCTGGCAAATGCAATTTTTTGAGGATGAATTATTCTCTCATTAGAAGAATCGAGTCCCAGTGAGGCTAAAAACGCTCAAGATAAGTTGGCAAAAGCCCACCAATGCAGATGAGGAGGGTGGGTTTTCGATTCGGAACGATGTGCTTGGTAATTAAAATCACAATCTGACTAACGGAGCAGCCCCCAAAATACTATCTCTCGATTATCTGGAAACGTGGAGGAGGTGTGGAGCGACATGTTTTTTACACATTAGTCGTGATCTCGGTCCTTGAAACATGCTTATCAGACTTGTGCGATCTTTGTTTTCGCACAGCCTGCGACGCTGGATAGCACCATAATCGCTATCGTGCCACTTGGAGTCCATTGATTGATGCCATTGTTGAAATTGATATTGAACCAGAGGCATCCACTTTCGCATGGCCGCCGTGCAACCTTTCAGAAATGCGCAGTAGGTGATTTAATGTGACACCATCGAGTGGGTTCACGCGACGTGCCTTCGGTCGGCTGTAGGTGGATTCATATTGATGATCCGAATGCCCCGGTGGCTCCTGGCGCATCTGATATCCCCAAAATCAATCGCAGTGCATCTCTTGGCGATGCACAGAAGAGAGGCCCACTGGAGCCCCTAGTAGCTAGCCTTAGTCTAGATATTACTAGATCGGCGAGCCCGGCAGCAGTGTCCTTTGCGGCATAGGCCATTAATACCTTTTCAAGCCCTTTGCGTTGGTAGACTGGGGAAATTGAGAAGACAGCCATCAACATCACCGCGCTACATCATGCCTGAAAGAACTGTACTAATTACTGGCGCCACGGGATTTCTCGGTCGGCAAGTTGTCCGTCGCTTTGGAAATACTGATTGGATTGTCAAGAGCACTGGTTACTCCAGAGCTGATGGTCGATCAGTGTTCAAGGTGGATTTGGGCAACCCAAGAGAAGTGGAGGGTGTTTTGGATACTGTCAAGTCAGTTGTCGACAAGCCTATTCTTCTCCTTTGTGACACTGTGCTGATGCGTTCTCAACTAGGCCTCAGGCCGTCATTCATTGTGCCGCCAACAGATTCCCTGATGATTTTGACAAGAATCCCGACGGTGTCCGCAAGTTGAATGTAGCAGCTACTAGATCTTTGGCGAGCTTCTGCGCAGCTCGCGGCATTTTGTTGCTGTACATTTCTACCGACTACGTCTTTCCTGGCAAGCCTGGGGATGCACCGTATGAACCACAAGCAGAACCTGCTCCGACAAACTTTTACGGACAAACCAAGCTGGATGGCGAATATGCTGTTCTAGAAGAGTTTAAAAAGGTTGGAAAATCAGGCTTGGGCGTGATCTTACGGGTTCCAGTGCTATATGGTGAGGCAGAAACCCCATCTGAGAGCTCCATCAATGTGCTCGTAGAATCAGTTCGAAAAGCCCAGGATGGAGCCAATGTCAAAATGGATCACTGGTCAATACGCTATCCGACCAATACTGAAGACGTTGCACGCGTTTGTTACGGTAATTGCACCAGCCAGATGACTGCATTGCATAACTGACACGATGATAGATGTCGCTATTGAATATTTGAAGGCTGAAGATTCTTCATTGTTACCTGAGGTTCTACAGTTTTCGTCAGAGGACAAGTTTACGAAATACGAAGTTTGTCAAGCATTTGGTCAAATCATGAATCTGCCGATTTCAGCCATTGAAGCTAATACCGAGGGAAATGACCCGAATGCAAGTGTCCAAAGGCCGTACGACTGCCACATGAGCACAAAGGCTCTCAAAGATTTGGGTATTGATGTGTCAACGCACGACTTTGTTGCTTGGTGGACTCAAGCCATCGGGACTACAAGCGGATGATTTTGCACTGGAAAGGTAGAAACGCAAATGCTTAATTGATTAACCTGTAATTGACATAAAAATCCGTCTCCCGTCTCAATGGATCCCCAATAGAGTAAACCGAGTAGAAAATGCCGTAAAATTGCCAATGCGCACAGACTATGCAACTCGCAATCTCGTAACGATTTGCATAGTCATTACTGTCAGACTTTCCGCGGATGGAGCATCATTCGATTGGCCGCGTGCATGTATCTCGCCACCAGTGGAGTCAACTAGGTATCTAACGCGGCAAAAGTCCACGACATGGTTTTCGCAGCCTGCCAGGTTTTGCTTAGACTTCAAACACGCAGGGCCGGGCCGTCCCGCCAGTGTATCGAGAGTCGAGTCGCTATCGCAATTGATAGCCGAATCATTAGAGTTCAATAGCCGGCATCCACCAGGACTCCATTTTTTACACTTTCCGGCGCAATCTGCGGTGTTACCCAGCCATTCCATGGCACAGAGCTCAACAGGATAGTGATGGGCAGTCCGTGGACTATCCAAGGCGATACAGTCATCTCGCATTTGTCACAGATTGTGCTTCGCGCTGTGTTTTGCGCCTCTGTACCCACAGGAGCAAGGGCTCAGCGGCGGCCAGATTTATCCCGTGAGCCATTTGTGAAGGCGATGTAACCCAGCCGCGGCATGCACAATCCTGCTTCTTGTCCGCTCCAGGGCATTCTTGCTATCAGGCTTCCGTAGCCGCGCAAGCATCCCTAGCAGGCTGGCAACCACAATGGGCTCCATGACCTCGTCTCGCGCCGGCTCCGTTGACAGCAGGATGCCTTCGCTGTATGCAAGCGCAAGACTAGTTCCCCACCCCAGGTGATGGTAGATGGCTCTCACTATTTCCGGCGACTCCTCGCTCCGTTGTACCAGGGTGTAGCGCAGGGGGCCATCGCTCACAGGGTGTATTTGCCACTGCAGCTCCAGGGGCTTCGAGGGACCCCTCGCTGTGTTTGTGATGGTGAAATAGGGGCAATCGATTGCCTCATTGGCCTGGATCGTCGGCGGGATTGGAAATGACGAGTCCATTTCCATCGAGACATTATCAGATTCTATCCGCGTGGACGACGCCACGTCGCACGAGGATGACATCGTCCTAGTTACGTTCCATGTTAGTGGGTAACCGGCTGGAGGGGTCCTTCCAAAATCGGCCACCCACAGTTCAACATCTCGAGCCTTGCACCCCAGCGCTCGTCTTGTCAAGTTGACCCGGAAGCCGCTCTGAGTTGCCTTGTTGATGTCGGCCAGGTATGCAACGTTATCACAAGTACCCTCCCCGCGCGGCTTTTGCATCATGCCGAGCTGCGTAATGTAAAGGCTCGAACCGATTGGCGCATTTCTGGTTGCCTGGTGGTAGGACTCTGTCGCTTCGTACACGGGTAGGTGTGTCGTATTATCGTCGTGTCTAGGAATGTACAGGATCCTGGAGAGGTGGTCGGGCGCTAAAGACGGCCTGCGTCCGAGTCGGGCATCGAAGTAGTCTGCTGTTCCATGGTACGATTCTGATTTCTGAGTTGTTCGGGGCATTCTAAGGCGGGCACTAGAAAATCGGTGAAGTTTAACGGCGATGTTATCGAGATGGTGGCCGCTATCGACGGCATATCGACAGGGGCTGGTGGAAACTAGTAATGGTGTGGGGGAAGAAATGGGACAACTTTGGTGAATTTGAGCGAACGAGCCGAATTTAAACAATTCAAGGCAGCCGTTTGTCCTCTTAATGCGCGCTGGTATCCCCGCGAGCCTTTGCTCTTTACGGCAAATATTCTCCTCAAAATTCTCTTTTGCTTTGCTCAGCATTCCTTCGTCGTAAGACTCACATCACGCGAATTCGTGGTGTGACTGACTGCAGCATGCGTCGCTAATCTAACCCATTCCAGAGGCCCCTTCGCCTACGGTGGGAGCAATTGCAGCAGCACGTCGCAAAACAGCCAGCTTACATACTGACAGATCGGCAAAGTAACTTGTTCGAGTTTAGCTTTGCCGAAGGTTTATTTGTCTTGTGTGGGTCAACAGGAACAATAAAACATAAGTCTAGCAACGGCATCAACTCTTTCGGGCAAAGAAAATTCTCTTCGAAATCATCTGATTTTGGACATATTTGAATTTAGTGGCCGAATTCGTAATTGCTGCTCAAGATGATTGAGCCCACTGGAGTTCCATTCATGACCGCAAGGGTGGCCCGCATGGCGGTGATTTACTCCCTGGGGGGCTTGGTCTATGGTTATGACACAGGTGAGTGTATGCCATTTTTTAACGCTTATGCCTCCATTCTAATGTGATTCAGGTCAGATTTCAGGATTCCTTGAAATGGAAAACTTTAAGCGGTCATTTGGAAACTATGACTCTGTCACAGACGAATACACCATCTCGACGATTCGTTCTGGACTCATCGTGGGCCTGGTAAGATTACAGCAACTCAATGCATGCCAATTTATTATTGATACATCATATAGTTGAGTATTGGCAACCTTCTGGGGGCACTGATTGCTGGCCCGCTTGCCGATCGATTGGGAAGAAAGCCCCCTATCGCGCTTGCCTGCCTTGTGTACTCGTGTGGCGCAATTGTTCAGATCTCCTCCTCGAAGCTTTGGTATCAAGTTGCTCTGGGCCGTTGGACGGGTGGAATTGGTGTTGGTGCCCTGTCAGTTCTTGTGCCCATGGCTTCAAGCGAGACGGCTCCAGCAAAGTGTCGAGGTGTGGTGGTATCGTAAGTGGTGCATTCATATATTTCTCATGCTCAAATATTGACAATCTCATAGGGGTTATCAAATGGCGGTGACTATGGGAATCTTGATAGCCTCTTTGGTCAACCTTGGCACAGAAACCCTCAAGTCTCATGCAGCTTGGAGAATCACCATGGGTCTTGATTTCATCTGGGTCACGCTGTTAGTGGCGGGGCTCATGTTAGTTCCAGAAAGCCCGAAATATCTCTTTGCAAAGGGACGGGGAGAAGAAGCAAAGAACATCATGGCCCACCTTCTTGATGTGTCACCAGACCATGCTGTTTTACAGAACGAGCTGCACGACATCAACAGGAACCTGGAAACTGAGAAGGCTGTCGGGGACGAACCCTGGTGGAATGCATTCTGCTCTAAGGGCGCTATTCTTCGTACTCTACTCGCCACCGGAATATTGACGTTTCAGCAACTCACCGGGGCCAACTTCTTCTTCTACTACGGCACCATGATCTTTGCCTCGACAGGTATTTCCAACAGCTACATCACGCAGGTCATTTTGGGCACTGTCAATGTTATGTGCACCATCCCCGGCCTGTACTTTGCACAGAAATTAAGCCACCGAAAATGTCTTATTTACGGAGCCTTATGGATGGCTTGGTGCTTTCTTGTTTTCGCCACGGTTGGCCATTTCAAGCTCAACCGAGATGATCCAGCCCAGACACCCGTTGCTGGCGGTGTGATGATTGCCCTTACCGCTCTTTTCATCGCGGGGTTTGCAAGCACCTGGGGGCCGATATCCTGGGGAGAAGCTGTCGTGGTATGCCCGGCCCGTCGTCGAGCTCTCTATTCGGGGGTTTCCGTGGCTTGCTACTGGATCTGGAACTTTTTGCTGGCCTTTTTCACGCCGCTTATCACGGCCAAAATAGATTACCTCTACGGGTACGTATTTAGCGGTTGTTGCTTTCTAATGGCGCTCATGGTACAGGTCTTTGTCATTGAATCACAAGGGCGCACTTTGGAGGAGATTGATAGACTCTACAATGACCGCTATGGGTCAAGTGCAGGTAGCGATAGTGACTAGGTTCACTGGAAGATTTGGCGAAATGGCAATGAGAGACTACTCGGATGGGTCGTTGAGACGATGCAAAATATATTTGAAGGCAAACTATTTGCTTTGTAGAGATAAAAGATTATATGTAGCGTTGAAGGCTTTGAGACCACCGCTCCTTTAACTCCTTGATGATGAGGTTTACTGGCCAAGCAGTTGATCGACCAAATCTCACGAGCATGTTCTCAAGTGCGAGTCGATGCCGATGCTCAGTCAAGAATTGGCCACCTGTGCATCTTGTGTCACTCTTGTGCAGTTGCTTCGAATAGATGGAAATTTACTTACAAAATGACAACGGCCCAAAGCTATTGACCCATGCTTCTGTGTACTCGTTTGTGTATGCTAACCCACATACGCGCAAGGCGTGCTGCTGTGCGTGCTCAAGCAGGGGCCTTCCAGCTTCCCTTTGGGACTTAGTTGGGGGGCACAGTAGGAGGAGCACTTCGGCTGTCAGTGCATACTGTGATGCGCCAACTAAAACCCCGCGCGTTATTGATCGAGCCAAAGATTATGCTTGTTCTTCTATCTTACCTGACCATGGTTTTAGCATCCACTCGGATGGGAAAACATTGTTAGCTTTATGTGCAGTAGAAAATGGGCGAAACGTGGCGGGCAAGTGTTTGTTCCATAACTGAAGCACCGAGTTCAAACTTTTCCAATCACTGGCGTTGTCGTTAGCGCGGCTGGTGCTGCCATCTTCCAGATGCATTCCATTTAAAGCTGAGTATAGATTGATGATGCGGGCCAAAATGTAGGTCATCATGTTGGCTCGCATGTCGTCACCAACATTTCGCCGTACTATTAGGCGTTCTAGGTCTGGGAAAGCCTTGGCCACCCGGACAGGGCGACTATAAGCCAAGCCAACGGTTATTTCCTCCCGAAGATAGTTCCAGAAAGCTGCCTGCGGAAGGCCCCAGTCTGATAGGTCCATTGGGATGGAGCTCGAGAATGAATAGCCCCCCAACAGGTGGCACTGCGGGTTTTGCATACTTTCTGCAATGAGGCGTCAGGTTTGTTTCAGTACGCTGCAATATGGTAGCCAATTGTGGACCTCACCGCTGAGTATTTCATACGACCGTAACAAAGCAGAGGCCGCAAGCAGCTCGCCGGGGTAGTCGGAAAACCTGTCAAGGGCGCTCAGAAGATCCTTCACGCACGCTGCATGAAACGC
The DNA here is from genome assembly GCA_013403855.1 of Calonectria honghensis. NCBI lineage: Eukaryota > Fungi > Ascomycota > Sordariomycetes > Hypocreales > Nectriaceae > Calonectria > Calonectria honghensis. The sequence goes on along the minus strand of VTGB01000043.1, from coordinate 114,779 downwards.
AAAAGCGACGTGCGGTAGACCACCCGTGGCTTTGGACCAATGAATCGATGAAAATGCGATTATGGCTCGAAACAAAAGCGGAAACTCGAGGGCACGGATAGGGACCTCAGTGCGGAAGGTGGCATTTGCATCATTTAGGTCATACCACGAGGCAAGGGTATCGAGGTAGTGTGAAAAGAAATGAGCGACAATCTGATCGTCTATCGCGGCACGAGGATCCCTCTGTGATAGCTCTGCAGCGTGTTGCAGCTCAGCATCCGCAATGGATGCGAGGCCTGTTTCTGAATGATAGGGCTCGGGCTGAATTGGGGCTGCGATGACCATAAGCAATGGGCCGCTAGGTGGTTGGCTCCGTGGCCTACGTGGTATAATTGGCTCGTTAATATGTACGATAAACTTGTAATCCATCGCGGGTTGGTCGCATTGCAGCCGCAATCTACTGCAGTTTTGGCACTTGGGTGTTGCTCTGTCGCCTTGCTCGGGTTTGTCAGCCTCACACGCAATGCAGCAGATCTAGGGCTGGCTACATTTTACTTTTCGGCGCCTACAAGTCTCGCTGTAAATCCCGATCAATTGTCAGTCTGGAGTCAGTGCGTCCAGGCTCGGAGGTTTTGCAAGTACCATGCTGCCGAGAGCGCTGTTAGCCGGAGCGATAGGGACAGGGTGGAGACAGTGACGCACTATCAGGATGCTTCCTCGCCATCTTGATCCGAGCTCGAGGCTCTTCGCTTCGCGGACGCTGCAAATGCGCACAGGTTCAGCAGGGTGTTGATATGCCACTTTCCTCATGGGCTGTCGTCAGCAAAGGGTCGGAAATCTAGCTTGTTTAAGTAAACAGCGTTGAGAGAACACGCCCCATGTGGAGATAAGGATGCAGGTGGTGTGGTTCCTGAAGCTGGCTCAACTGCCGGGCTGTGCAATGCAACCTCGCCGAAACAGCGTGATGCCACCCCCCTGCCTATCACACCGGCCTGTCCGTCACTTGCCGGAACTCAATGGCATCGTCATGTGGCAAATAATGACAGACTAGGAGAAGAAGCCGATATGGTTTACTGTGTAGTCGCCGATTTGTTTCCAGGGCGTGGTTTCAATGCGCTAGCGGAGTAATTCCGATGCTGGCCCACAGTCCCAGCTCAAACTTTACACATTTTACCAGTATTGTTGCGCACAATCTGGTTTAAGCAGATTCACCAAGTTGAGGTATAAAGCGGGCAAAGCTGTTCGTTTCAAGTAAAATAGAGATTAAAAAATATTGAATTTTCTTTTACCGGATCTGCCTTATTGCACTCCTGCACAGCCGACAATAGGAACGTGGTGAGCCGGAGCTTGTTCCTAGTTGAAGCACAGCGATCTCCAAATCTGAGGACAGTATTTGACTTGAAGCACCGCGCCTCATCAACTTTTTCTCAATAAACAATCATGAATGTCAACAACATCGGTATTTTTAGCCCCTTTTCAAACTTTTTAACCCATTTTTGGGAAACTGACCCATCACAGCCCCTCCTTACCAGACAAGCGACAAGACATCGTTCGCATATGTCTCTGCTCATGGTCGCTGGGCTACCATTTTGGTCCGTAAATCGAACCCTTTCCTTTTTATTGTCATGACATCTAAAGAATTTAGACAAGTTCTATCAAGGATCTACAATGTTCGATTTCTCAATGTTCAGAATCTGTCAAAAAGGAGGAAGGATTGAGCATTGCTGAAAGCATTGGCAAACTGAAAATTGAAATCGAGAAAGACCAAACTCTCAGTCCAATAATCGATGATGGAGAACCTGATGTTGTGCTGTACAATCAGTACTTGGAAACATCGGGTCCTCTTACTTGGTGCAATCTAGAATGGTTGTATGGGGAGTGCTATCTTTATAGGTGCGTTAGGCGCCTCATTTCGCTTGATGACGATATAGTGAGAATTCTAATGTTTTTGCAGACGTATGAGCAGCTATTTCAAGACCTCGGCGCATTGGAAAAGCTATGATATCTTTTATGACCAAAAGATTAGCACATTCCGCTCGTCGAGAGCAGCTGTTGTAGAGCTTGCCGGGAGATACCATGCCCTCGCCAAGGGACTTTCAAGTAACGGAACCAGAGATGAATCTGCCGAAACGCATACTCAAGAGCAACTATTTTACGAGATGTGCGAGATGAGCCTCTGGGGAAATGCCACTGACCTGTCTTTGTTAACCAACATTTCTTATGAAGATATTCAGAAGCTGCAAAGCTCAGAGGCTCGAAAGAACAAGGAAAATATCTTGGTGAATGATCTTAAAAATGTCTACGACACACTAAAGGAAGCATCGATTCAGGGGAAACAGGAGCGACAAATTGATATTGTGTTGGACAATGCAGGGTTTGAGCTGTACGTTGACTTGATCTTGGCAAGCTACCTGCTGGATTCTGGAATCGCAACAAAAGTTGTCCTGCACCCGAAGCTCATTCCATGGTTTGTCTCTGACACCCTGCCTGATGATTTCGATGCCCTTATTCAGATCTTATCAGAGCCAAGGCCGTTTTACGAAGCGTCAACCCGTGAGGGTCACAACGGGGCCCCAGATCCTCTGACAGAGGAAGAGGTTGAACATTTAACTTTTCTTAGCCAGACATGGAAAGAATTTCGTTCCCAGGGACGTTTGGAAATGCGCATCAGCCATTTTTGGACTAACCCAAGTAGCTTCTGGAAACTACCCGATGAAGATGCGGTCCTTTTTGGAGATCTAAAGAAAAGCGAATGCGTTATTTTCAAGGGTGATCTCAACTACCGAAAGTTGACTGGTGACGTAAGAGCAACCCCATTCGACGTGCATGACTAAATTACTGATTCTTTAATACAGGCTGCTTGGGATCCTACAACGCCCTTCGCCAAGGCTATTGGGCCCCTGGGCGCTGGATCTGGGCTGAATGTATTGACGCTGCGCACGTGCAAGGCAGACGTTGTTGTGGGCTTGGAACCAGGCTTTGATGAGAAACTTCGTCAAGTCCCCGGAGGAGGTGGTGAGACTGGGAGGAGGGAATGGGCTTGGAGTGGCAAGTGGGCTGTCTGCTCTTTTTCAAAAAGCAAATAGTAAAAGCCTGCAAATCCTTTCACTTGGAGGGAAATTCAGTAGTAGAAAAGAATATTTACCATCCTGTTTGCTCTTACTTACTTTATAGACCCTCAAATGGAACGCATTACTTAACACGCACGCACGTATAACGATGGATACTCTTCTGAAAAGCCACTTGAGGGGATAATTGGACGAGCCTGGATAGGGGTGGAGTCGCAGGATTCTCTCAAGGTTCGACTATGTGGATAGGAAAATTTACAACATTCATGTATCATCTCACAATCACGTTAATGGCACTTTTGACTGTCAATAAGCATTTCATCCTATTAAAGATCCCTTCGTCTTTTTTTGAACCATTTTAAAACTTTGCGGAGCCGACCGCCGAGAAACTCAACACAGTTGTGGCGTTGAAAATATCGTGAGCTAACCTGTACGGCTCATTAAATCCTCGGCTTTTTAGTGCTAGCTGTGAGCCAGCCACCTACGTAGGAGGATCCGTGCTGCACTTGCCATGCACGGTTGCAAATTTCCTTGGCAGAGGAGCGAGTCAGGATTCCAAAAAATAAAGGCCAAATAGGCGAATTCTGAATCTTCACGTGGGTATTGTATTTGCTTTTGGGGCCCCTTTTTTTCCGACTTGGTGAATGCACTTCTTCTGCGTTTTTGGAGTGGGTTTAAAACGCCGTTTGTTAGGGATTGCGAGTTTGTACGCCATTCCTTCCATTCTGCTTCGTCTTGTCCATCAATTCCGAAATACAGCATCGTCCGCAATAACCATTTCATCATGGCAATCACGAACACGACCTCACCGCCTTGATTCTTTCATTTTGGTTTCCTCTAGCTTTCCTTCTTCTCATGTAATAAATCCGCCATGTGGACCCATTTTTTCCTAGCGCGCTCGGTTCACGATAAACCAGATCGATATGCATCTAAGGTTATCGGCTGAGTCTCAAAGAACCAGAGATGAGACGCCAGATCACCGCGACTAGTACAAGCAGCTGAACGCTAGCATTGCACAAACACGCCTCGGTGTCGATCACAATAAATTAAGCTTAGTCCCAATCAAACGAAACACGGCCCCAAATCCATCACTCTATAAAAGAAAACATCTCTCCGAAGGGAGTGTACACCTGAGAGCCTGAACCCCCCTCACCTCTCACCACCCAAGAAAAGACTTCTCTATCCCACTTTCTCTCCATCCCCACTTACTGCAACTATGCGCCCCTCCCATATCATTCTGTCTGCACTGGCTCTAGGAGCCAATGCTGCCCTGAACCACCAGGACGTCCCTGTCAAGGTTAACACCGGCGTTGTCGACGCTGATGTTAATGTTGCCATCAGACAAACGGACGATGAGAAAAGGGCCCTGAACCACTTTGAGGCACCCGTCAAGGTTAACGCCGGAGTTGTCAACGCCGACGTTGTTGTTGCCACCAGACGAACGACTGATGATGAGGCGCTCGGCGCTGTGGTTTCTGCTTGCAAGAACGGCAAGGATGAGGCTTGCAAAGAGCTGGAGAAGCTTGGACGCCCTGTTAAAAGGGCCCTGAATCACTTTGAGGCGCCTGTCAAGGTTAACACCGGAGTTGTCAACGCCGATGTTGCTGTCGCCACCAGACAAACGGGCGATGAGAAAAGGGCCCTACTCCACTTTGAGGCACCTGTCAAGGTTAATACTGGCGTTGTCGATGCTGATGTTAAGGTTGCCACCAGACAAATGGACGATGAGAAAAGGGCCCTGAACCACTTTGAGGCACCCGTCAAGGTTAACACCGGCGTTGTCAACGTCGACGCTGGTGTTACCATTAGTTAAATTGCCGACAATGCTGGCTTATTTGAGGCTGTGTCCACTGCTTAAAGGCAAGCCTTGAGAAAAGTCAAAGACTAGACTATCGGCTAGTCTGATCCCTGAAAATTCGTCGAAGTCGAAGTCTCCATGAAGCCGAAGTGAGGGTTTTAGTATCTGAGTTAAAATTTGTTCTGGTAGCTTGTCTTAGGTTCGGCTCTGGACATGCCTCTTGTGGAGGTGCAAGTTGACAGCAGGCTACTTGAATGCGTCTTTGCCATTGATGTAAAAATTAATAATTACCTTTTCTTGTTAATTAGAATTTGGAATCTAAATAGTTATTAGCTACTTAAAGGTTAACATCCTTCCAAAACATATCAAATAGTAAACGCCAATTATTCTCGCCCGCCATCTTGGATCTGCGATGGTATTGGAGCACGATTGCACGTCATGTGTACATACAGGCGTAAATGCCGGTAAATAATCTCTCAAGATACCTTGTAACTTGGTAACTGAAGTCGTCTTACTTCAAATCCACCTTGCGATATCTCTCAGTTGGTCGCTCTCTCTATTCATGTGGTCCTTGATTAGCAGTGCCAATAGTCCGCGGCGTATTCCCGTTATTCAGCTTCGGAATTTCTTTAGCTTAATCATTATAATATTGTAGGCTTGGCATTTAATCTGGCTTTGGCTCGTTGGATTGACGGCACTCGGTTATCACTGAAGTGAAGCGTGCTTACAGAACAAGGCCAAGCAAACCTTGATAATGTTTCAGGAGGCAACGCCTAATAAGCATAAGTAAAAAAGACTTGGCTGGGATTTGTGGGGTATAAGGCCGTCTTAATGATGATCACAGGGTTCATGCATCGGCTCCATGATCCCCGCGTTGCGGGAGAGTGTTACCCGAGTTGGGGCTAATCATGGGCCTTCCGTATCCGCCGATGTACTCGAAGACGTGTAATTAAATATCCCCCAAATATTCTCGCATCTTTGATATTTTAGTGATAGGTGATGAGATGTAAATTTTGCTTTTACGCCATTTTCAGTCGGATCGAGAAATTGCCTGAGACGGAATTTGGCAACTTGCGAATCGGATATGGAAATGGTGGACAGTTTTGACATGGTACCGAAAGCAAGAAAGTTGCTCATTGACGTGAAAAGGATATTTTAAAGTGGTGTCGCTATCGATTCACCGTTTCAGCTGACTATTTTCGTTCAACATCCTCGCGGTCCTGTTTTTCGGACCACCAACAAGCCTGTCTGTTGATAGTAATTTTGTCATTCTAAATTCTCTATCACATCTGATATCTTGTCATCTTGACGAAACGCCTTCGTGGCTCTTGGTCTACACATTGTTATAGGCCTTGTTCTCTAGACTCTGCCTTCTACCGGATTATTTGGTGGGATGCAAGTTTGTGTATTATTCATCGACAATTTCCGATAATCTATTTTATAACCATGCATTAGAATAAACGCTCATTCTTCCACTTTTCACGCTTCCGGTAGACGTCGCGGCGAAAGGTCTGCTTAAGATTGTCAATGGTCGAAAAGTCCAGCGGGAGTTTAGTCTGGATAGCCCCGGCGCCACACATGTTGTTCTTGCGATCAATAAACCAAGCAAACGTAAGACCACCGCCCCAAGTAAGCGTGCGCTCGCCATACCATCCGCTTGTGTCCTCGAGAGTAAGCAAGCCACCGAGTCCATGACCAAGCTTAGAGGTAGCTGCCGTACCAACTCCAAAGAATGGACCAACAGGACCATCCAGCGCCGCATGCTGCGCTGCGGTGGCTTCGGGACCAAGGTGGTGCTCAAACATGGTGTCGACCGTCTCTGGCTTGAGAATCTTGCCGTCGTTGGCCAGTAACGAACGAAGGACCTTGAGGAAATCCGAACCAGTCATGAACAGACCGTGGCCACCAAAATCACCTTTGCCGCGCAGATTCATGTCACCTCCACCGCCACTTACGGCTTTACCGACAGCACCTGGGTCTGTGGGATTCAGATCAACGAGACGGGCCCGTAAATCCTCCCGCGTAACCGGATAGAATTGGGCATCCGTGATGCCGAGTGGGCCGAAAAGGCGCTGGTTCATGCGTTCGCCAAGCGTCTTGCCTGTCGCACGCTCAACAATGCGGCCGGCCCAGTCCATTCCAGGGCCATAGAGCCACCCGGACCCAGGTTGGAAGCCGAGTGGGTAGTTGAAAGCTTCCTCAACCGTCACTTTGGGGCCATCATTCGGGTTTTTGGATTGCGGAGCAAACTTTTGTCGCCATTCAAAGACAGGAAAGTCGATGAAGTCGTAGGTGGCGCCGGAACTATGGGACAGAAGCATCTCAAGTGTGATGGGCCGGACCTGCGGTTCCAGAATCGGACTACCGTCTTTGTCGAAGCCCTTGAGCACCTGCTTAGCAGCGAGCTCGGGCGCTATGTCTGAGAGGTCTCCTGTTAGCGAGAGCAACCCATCATCGACGCACTGCAGTGCTGCAATAGTTGCCACAATTTTGGTTGCTGATGCAAGATATAATACATCGTCTAGTTGATGTGCCTTCTTTTCGCCAGACAGCAAAGTGCGATAGCCAAATGGTTTCTCGTAGACGAAACCGCCCTGGCCATCGGTCGCGCAAATGATGGCGCCATTAATCTTGCCCTTGTCAATGGCCGCCTGAACACTAGCCTCGATATCACCTTGATCCATGGCTGGATTAGTATGAAGGATATATGTGAATTGCTGAAGGCTTTGCTGAGGGAAATTTAGAGGTCACGTTACCCCACTCTGTGTCTAGGTCAAAACTCTATTGGGATTGGCCTAGAATCATCTCCTGCGATGGTCAGTGTACTTGGTAACGGCAAGATGCTCGAAGTTGGCTACTTCATGAATTGAGTTGGTAAATGCCTATTTCAATTAAATTATAACCATCCCCCGTACCCAAAATTGCCTCACAAGCACAGCATCTAAATCCAGCCACCCCGGGCCCGACTAATTAATTTCCCACTTGCGGCTCAAAAGGCCGCTACCATTAAACGAGTAAAGAGCAAGGAATGTAGTGTCATCAATGGCTTGCATTCCAGGCCAGTGAGTCCCGACGCCAGAGATTTCAATTGGGTCATCACTGCTCCACGACGTTGCCCCATCTGTGCTGGTCACGACCTTCATCTGGCCGCCATCAACATCAGCACCACCACTGACCTCATTCGTCATGAAGTCGACGACCAAAATTCCGCCCAAGTTGACCACAGCTGGGGCTCCAGCGGCCCGGCTATTGGCGGCAGTGTAAATATGGCCTCGGGAGTTCCAGGTGTACCCATCGTCATCAGATAGCACGTAGTTGATCGACATGGGGCCATACTCTGTGCTCTCAAAGACGCAGCTGGGATATTTTAGCAAATTGGCAGTAGAAAATGGGGCGGGGGCCCTACATGAGCTTTCCATCTTCGCCGTTGCTGGCGACACCAACCATTCCATCACGAGCAGTGACATCGCCGCCGGAGACAGTGTAAATGGTAGAAGACCACGTCTCACCACCATCCGATGATGTTTTCATGAGATTGTTCTGATCGTCTGCATTGTTTTCTGATGAGTAGTAGGCCTGGATAAGGCCGTCGTTGCCAATGCGCAGAAACGGTTCCCAAAGGCCGTTGTTTGTTTCTGTAGCGGCCCGCTCCTCAATGTGTGAGAGAAATTTCCACGTCTTGCCGCCGTCTTCCGAAACACACACGGTGATCCTGTAGTAGGTGTACCCGGCAGAATTCTTGTCGTGGTTGCGGAATGCGTAAATAATCTTGCCATCAGCCAATTCAAGAGGGAATGCGTTTCCTATTTCTCGATCCGCCGGCAAAGCTCGGTCGACAGTACCGATTTCCGACCAAGAGTCTCCCCCATCAGTCGACTGTGCTACCACAAGGGTCGTGTCGTCGCCATCCGAGCCCTCATAACCAGCAATAATACTTCCATCACTAAGAACCGTTGTGCGCATATACGTACCGGCGGTCGCAACAGTGACGGCACTTGCAGCCGGCTCTACGCTGGTCTGGCGTTCTGTTAATATGTTTAAAGGATGGGCTTGCACAGCTGTACAAACAGCAAGTGAAGCCGCAACGATTGATTGAATACACACCATGTTGAATATGGTTGAAAATGGTGTTAACCTGCAGTTGAACGCAGCAGGCTCATCAATTATAAGTAGCCAGTCATTTCCCTGTCGCGATGGGGCAAATGAGTCGCATGACTATGGGCGCTGGATGAAGAGCATGCCGAGCAAGAGATGTGCTGACGCTTGATTAGCCGGGATACGGGTGCACAGCCCAAGGCAATGCCGTTGATGACGCACGCAGGCAGATTTCAGGACCATATCCGCCGCAGCATAATAATCCTACGTCGGACCCACAAATGTCAGCAACGATGGAGCAGGATGTGCGCTTTAGCCTCCGTGTTTGATCGATGCCGCTGAGTGACAGCGCATGCTTGCGAGGCTCAGCGCTTACCGTTATGAATACATGAACTGGACAACAGAGATCCACCTAAAATCCGTCTATAGAGCATGGTGACGACAAACCTGCCTGAATTCAAGGTAGCTGATCCAACAATATTCCACAACTTTTAGGATCTATCTTTTCAGGCCAGGTTGGGGGTTATTCATTGGCCAGCGTGACGGCTTGCCAGTGTAGTGAGGCTAGGGCTTACTGGTTGCGTCAACAACAATCTGACGCAAGCTTGCTGAACAAGAAATCGGCGAGTACTAAAAAAGGCATAAGTGATGCGAAAGTTGCCAATTGCCCAATGCGTCGTATGATCCAAGGACGGCTTAACCCTATTGCTCACATTCTCTGATCTATACAACATGAAAAGAATAAAGCGGTTGAATACAGCAAAAGGAACGTCAACAACATTTAGCTTCTACTTTTGTACTGACAGGCTGGCAAGGTCACGTGGCACTCAGCGCGTAAAGCAGGACGCGTACCGAGATGAATGCCAGAAAAGTGGGCGCTTTGAACAGTAGCAAAACACGTCAAAATGGCATGCGGTCTGCATCTCCCAAATGTGGTGATGCCATTGTATTTTAGAATATTGTTTTCCCTGATTAGGGAGGCTTTCTAACACAGTCCGAAGATTTTTCTGATTATACAAAATGTTAAGGTGTCCAGAACACCAGTGGAGAAGACATGCCTGCTGTTATTGAAATGATGGATCACAATTCTGTGTCTGTGAATTTACTCAACAATTAGGCCGCCCATTTTCACTCATAGGCCTGGAATGCCACTTGTTCCTTGGGTGTTTTTTCTGTGTACTCAACCTGCTTGAGGCTACGGTCTTGCAATATTTGGGCCAGTGGTTTGATTCTGTTTGGCTCCAGTGAACCGGCGAGGACAAGGGTAATCAGTTGACTAGCCCCACCTTCGCAACCAACCAATGAGAATGGTTGACTACTCTCAAACGGTTTAGTGGAATTAGCGGAAATCCAACTGCCGCATTTCCGCACTCCCAAGTTGTCCCGACTCTTTCATCATGGATTTTCTCCTCGCGCGCAAATCCAAATCCGGGGCTCAGAGCAAGACTGTTGCACTAGATCTACAGGCCTACCCCAATCATATCCCCGGCCTGGCCTGGATGAAATGCGGGGGTCACAGGTAGTGGGATTAGGTTGATGCAGGGACGACAGGCTTCATCTTCACAGGCAGGGTATGTTTCTGCTTACTACCGCATCACCATTGCTTGAACGTGTGCCTTCTTATTCAACATTATTATTTCTATATAAGCATTCTTTCCTGTTCTACTTGCCGTCTCAATCCTCCCCACCAACGGTATGACGCGAGATCGACACGCAAGCCGGGCCAGCTTTGCCTGCGTTCGGTGCAAAAAGGATAAGCGGCGATGCGACATTTCTCTAGTGACTGGTAAAGATCCCGAAAATCTTCAATGCACGGCATGTCGCAACAGAAACGAAAAATGCGAGGTTCGGTACGGGGAGGATAAGCGGACTACCCGACCATCTCAAGACACAAAGGCCTTGACTCGGCGCATCGCCGCCTTAGAGAGCATGCTCAAGAATGCCTCGCAAGCAGAGAAATCACCGGAAAAGAATGATGAAGGGAAGTCGAACACTCAGCAGTCGGAACGGCAATCAAGTGCTGACGCTCTGCCTCAAGCGCACCCTCCAACTGCGCTCCCTGTTAGCCCAAGTACTTCTGCTAGCCCCAATGATACTAGGCCTACACCTCTGAGAAATGCTACGGAAAGGGCATCCAGCCAGCCAGCCTCAAATGCTCAAGATATAGCAGACTATTTTCCCTCCGGCATGGACGAGGTCACTGCACCAACACGCGGCTTTCGAGGCCAAAGCGAAGGTCGCAACAGCCAATACTTTGGTTCTCCAAATTTGTTCCCTTATGCCGAACGGCAATATTGGAATAGAGACGCTAGAGATCAAAATGGGTTAACCCCCGAAGAGGCGAATAGACGCGCCCGCGCTTCGTTGGAAGCCTTCCCGGAACCAGGACCCATCATCACGCATCTGCTAGATCTTTTTTGGAAATGGCAGTCGTCTCATCTTATTGTTGTTGACCGGGAAATATTTCTTCGGCATCGACAAATTTGGGATGAGACTGATGGCAGCGGCGATCGAAACTTTTACACTCCATGCTTACTCTACGCCATTCTCGCAAAGGCATCCTTGATTAGCCCCGACATGGGCGTCAAGAGGTACTCGGCATCCGATGGAGCCATCGCCGGAGACAAATTCTCCAAACGTGCCCGTGCGTTATTCGAACTCGAAATGGAATACCCGACCATAACCACGGTTCAAGCGGCAATAATCCTGGGCTCTCGATACGAAGATATGATAGAAAACTCTCTTGGGTGGACTTTTAGCGGTGCGAAAAATAACACATGCTTCTCGACACCTAACTGACCCATAATGGTTACAGGAATTGCGTTCAGGATGGCGAGTAAACTTGGGCTCCATCTTGATTGTACGAAGGCGGTAGCTTCCGGCCATATTTCGGCAGAGATGGCAAAACTCCGAACCAACGTGTTTTGGGGATGCCACATAGAAGACAAGTAGGTCAAATTAGATTTTCCCATCCAGCCAAAGGTTCACAGGCCACAGGCTGATGAGTATTATCATGTAGCCTCTTTAGTTCCTACTGTTCTCGACCTCCCTTTTTCATGGATTGGGATATAACAATTCCCATTCCCGACACACAGGTGTGCCTTGATGAATCTATGGACAACCATCATTCACCATTCTTACTGGGAACAACATCTAAATTATCCGTCATCTGCTCCAGAACTCTGGTTAGCTTTTATGGGCAACGGCGGCGAAATACGGCAGACCAGCTACGCTCGCTGGCATCCCAAGTGCATAAAGATTTATGGCAGTGGTACCAAGATTTACCGGATGACTTTATCTTGACCGATAATAACGATACCAAGGTGTTAGCACCAGAGGTCTTTGTTTTACAGTAAGTTGGGCCCTTTGATGAGTCTCCGGAGGCTGGCTAATTGTACAGTATGCACTTTTACTTTGTACTTATCCTTCTTCACCGACCGTTTTTACGGTTTTCGCAAGTACTGCACGATCTGACCAACCTTGACGACCTCACATCAACTTCAACGGGAACCTGTGCAATGGCCGCATCAAACATAACAAAACTAATTCTCAATTACCAGAGATTTTATAGCATCAGACAGATACCGGCACCTACTGTACACTACGCCTTCATTGCTGGCACCATCCATCTCGTCAACTTTCGGCTGACGCATGTGGATACTCATTACAAACTTCTGGAAAGCTGTATGGCAGCTCTTTCAGAAATGAGCAACTCGTATCCTATTGGCTTTAAAGCCACATCAGTTTTGCAGGATCTGATTGAGGGGTGGGAGCCGTCAAAGGAGAGCACTCCTGTTGCAATCCCTTGCACTGGCCAATTGCCCGACAAGAGCCCAACGGCTGGCATTCAACCAAAATATGATTGGTTCGAGATTGAAGTTCCGCCAATGATGGATATTCAAGGTCTCCCAGATTTCGAAACTGACTCAATCAATGAATCGGGTTTGGCTGATGCCTCGTCAGTACTACCGAAAGAGATGGAGATGGTCGACCAACTTGGTGCTTTAGGACAAGTCGGCGATGATTCTTTAGTAATGGAAAGCGGAGCAAGGTGGTCATCGGAAAGAGAACTATTTGATACATTTTATGGAAGCACCTTCGCCTTGGCTTAGGCTAATGAAAACATACTTATAGAGGATCCAGATCGTGCCCAGTAATTTGGATTGGCATAAGACTGCATTGTGATATCGAGAGCATTGAATTTAATTAAATCAAGAACCTTGCCAGGAATGGGAGTCTGCCTATGGGTAAGTAAACTTTGGTTTGGCTGAGCAAGTTTACGATCGTCAATTTACGAAACACCGAAGCGGTCTCTACTCCTATCCGCCACCCCGCCATACAGCTGCATAGGTTCTGCACTGGCTGAGTCATATAGCAAGAGATATATTGCTTTGAGTAGAGCGGTGAGCACAATTAATCTGGATCGACTTTGCACAGCCAGGTCTGACACCCTTGAGTATCCCAGACCAAGCTCGTTGGCCTCTCATGGTCCTGCTATTCCACCATCGGAAAGGCTTTGCTCCTTCTCAGTATAGATATCAAAAAGGCCGCAAAGTTTAGCACATATGCTGAATGTGATTGTCATTCAGGCCAGGACCGAGGAAAGCCTTGTATGCTAAAAAATATGAGGCGAGTCATTGATGACGCAGCACTGCTTATGTTACCATTAGCCGCAGATAGAGGCTGAACCCATGACAAAAGTCTGATAGCTAAATGGGGTTGAGTTGTCAAATCGGAAACACATTCGCCATGTCAAAACTCGGATGTATTTTAAGCGCGAAGGCGCGAATGATGAACCGACCTCCTTTTCCATATTTACCTGGACCCACTTATATCAAATATCAACCAGATTCCCCTCGTTACGTAGCCAACTAGTCATGGATAGAAGGGTGTGGTACGCTATTCAAGCCTAGCCACATAGACTGGAACTAGGAATAATCCAAATAAGCAAGGATTGGCACTGCCTAGAATGCAATCGGCGACCAACCCACCATTGAGTAGCTTCGGGCACCTGGATAGATTTGGTAGAGCTTTGCCTTTCGAAGCTCCTCTTGGGGAGGCACTGGATCTGGACTGGGTGAATCGGTCTATTGGTAGAGTCCGAGAAGAATGAACTGGCAAGAGTTCATAGATCAATGGTATAAAAAGGCATGCAGTTCTTTCCTTGGAGGACGTCAGCACAACTCTTCTGCGCCTTGCCTAAACAAAATCAAACCCAACCCATTTTTGCTCATTTCGATTTGATCCTGGAGACAGCTACTGAAACAGGAATATCTATGCTTGTCGTAGGAGGCGGCATCGCGGGACTGACATTCGCGATCGAGTCGTATCGCAAGGGCCACCATGTTCAAATTGTTGAGCGGCGCGACGAAGCCAAAGACTTTGGTGCGTCGAACCAAAAAGCTCCATACTTTTAGTGTACTTTCCGTACTGACAACTGAACAGGTGAATTGATTGTGATTTCAGCTCCTGCTCTGCGCACCCCTTCGAAATGGCCTGGGTTCTTGGAGAAGGCACAAGAATACGCTTTGGATCCAGTCACGAACGTATTCAAGTATGATGGGACGCTTATCATTGACTCTCCCATTGGTCCGCCAAACTTGCCCATACTTCCAATTTACCGAAGCAGACTCCATCAGGTTCTCCACGAGTATGCAACCTCGCTCAGCATTAATATCACCTTTTCTAGCTCTGCCGTTGACTACTTCGAAACACCCACTGGCGGAGGTGTTATTCTTGCTGATGGGCGTGAACTCACAGCAGACGTCGTTGTTGCTGCGGATGGCGTGGGGTCTAAATTGTGGCGATTGGTCTTGAGCGAAAAAGAAGCACCCATCAGCTCCGGTTTTGCTTTCTATCGAGTTACATTGCCACCCGAACCCCTTCTTGAAAATCCGGTTCTATCCAAGCTTCTAAAGGAGCCGAGAACCCATTTTGGCACCTTTGCTGGCCATAATGCTCACATTGTGGTCGGAAAGTCCGACACAGAGGTCTGTTGGCTGTTGACACATATGATGAGTAGTAGGGAGGAGGATTTCAACGGCAAAGTTTCACAAGTTGGCATGCTAATGTTGATTTTGATAGGACAAGGGTGGCTCTGAGGAGAGTTGGACTAATACAGTATCGAACTCGGATGCTCTCAAGAGTGTGGAAAACTGGACCCCATTTGTTACAGAGCTGATCAAATCGACACCAGAGGGTCAAGTTAAATGTTGGAAGCTCATGTGGCGCGATCCACAGCCCAAGTGGATATCGCCACTGGCCAGGGTTGTTCAAATTGGTGATGTAGCACACCCTTTTCTGCCAACATCGGGAAGTGGTGCCACTATGGCAATGGAAGATGCCATAAGTTTGGCTACGTGCTTAGCCCTGGCAGAAACTAAGATTCAAAAATCGCGAAGTTCTCCACAGACTGACTGGGACCTTGTTGCCAAAAACCCCAAGATCATGTCAAACTGTTTGGGCGGATGGCTGACAAGTCATGACCCTCAAGATTATACGACGCAGAACTATCATGATTGTGCAGATTGCATCATCAACGGCAGGGAATTCGTCAACAGCAACGCAGTACCAGGATATACTTATAGCCCATGGACCGTGAAGGAGCTGCTTGATGCGTCGGAGAGAGGAGACCCAGTAAACAACGAGGGTGATTGGTTCTGAGTTATCCACAACATGTAGATAGGTTAGGTGTCGCCTAGATACCTGACGCGTTCATTCGCGTAGGGAATCTGGCCCGCTTGAAATGGTGCACCAGGTACGATGAGGATAAAATACTGGCCAGGTCTCTGGAAAATATTGGGTCTTCATTATCCAACCTCGGTGTCAAATGCGTGTGAAAATACCAAATATAACCTCGTATTAAATATCATGAATCTTGAAGGGAGGTACACCGGGCTTGAAAACTATTTGGTAGCAAAGGAACCTTGACAAATAGCATGTGTGACTAGGTTGATAAGTCAGGCTCGCGGGTTATGCGGGGTGAATACTGCGGCTTCTCTCGCGGCGGTAAAGACACAGGCATCTCTAGAACGTAGGATGTGAAATGATTAATCCGCTAATTGCCACGGCATAACAAGTTTATCCCGGTATCCAATGTTCCGCAATACAGTCCAGCACACATACCCGTATGGATTACCCAGTAAAATGTCGGGTCTCTATTTAGTGGTTCTTCTAGCATATATCAATACCACTACAAAGGAATAAAAGCGAAAAAGTTGAGCAATGGTTATAAGACTAAATAATGTAGTACCTTGCTCTGTAGCTTGGATCATCTTTCTCTTCCCCTCTATTCATTAAGTGACCAAACTTCCCTTAGTATACGCTCGTCCTTAACACCAAACGAGGTGCTTTTGATCCCTGCAAGCAATCATTAAGTCGATCTCCTCAATCTTTCGACTCTAGTGTTAGGGCTGAACAAGCGCACAAGCGTCAGTGCCTTGCTGATGATAAGGCTGATTTTGCCATCGGTAGGGTTATTGCCTGCAACATTGGTGCGGCTGAAGATAGCGTTAATCCCAATTCGTACTCATGTGCCGCCGGCCAAGATCATAAGTGGGGCGCCAAAGTCCCGGAACTGCGCCCCATGTATCAGTCTCCTCGCTCCTGGCTCATTGATGAAATGAGCATTTCCGGCAGTACTGCGTATTGGGAAGGCAAATTGACTTTTTAATCAGTTGACTTTAAACGAATGAGCTCTTGTTCTCCAAATATCTCGTAGCTGAGACAAAAATCCATACCTCAATTGTTTTGTTTGTCATGTCAAGTTGATGCCAGCTCGACTAACTAGGCGGGCCGTGGGTCAAACGGTAGCTCCATTTCCTTCTCGGATGTTGATTGGACAAAGACTGTCTCCGACGTGGCGATGAGACTAGCTACCACCAATTATCAGGGTCCGATACATGCTAATCTCACCAAGCATCGTTATTAATAGATGACGAGGGGCTGATCCTGGGCTAGCGAATGTTTAGCTGTGTGTATCCTCCTGTTGAATGCAGGGACCTGACAAGGAAAGGATTGGTAGCCGAGCGGCTTAGTGCGATTGCCTCAGTACTTTAAAAGCTTCTGACCGCCCAGGTGTCGATGGCTGTGGTGGTAAGCATTCATTGAGTAATTGATCAGCGCTCGACATTAGGGAACAAAAGAGGATATGAGTGCCCGGGTAAGAAAGCCCGCTTTATGTCATAGTTGACTGGCGTTAACTTTCCTTCCAGTATGACGATGGGCCTGAGGTAGCCACAAGTACGTTGCCTCAGTTGGATGAAACGAGTGGAGGCCCTCAATTCGCTGAAACGACGCCGTCTCACACATCGGCAGCATTCTCTCTTTTTTCGACTAAGCCTAATGACTACGCTTACTCTCCGCAACCCATGTCTATGGGCACAACACTTGCCCCGTCAAAGAAGAAGAGGATATGTGGACTGTCTTTACCAGTTTTAATTTTGTCAGTCGCGGTTGCATTCTTTGCTATCAGCACCGTCGGTCTGGCTGCTGGTGTCGGCATCATGGCTCAAAAGTATAGTGTCTCCATTTCCAAGCTTGAGGATGCAGAATATGTCTCCAGCTTTCTCAACCTTACAAATGGCTGCTGGGGATATGAAGGAAAGGACAAAACTGTAGACTACCTTGCCAAGGGTGAGAAATGGATGTTTACAAACGTTGCAGAATGCTACTAACATGCGTACCCAGCTGTCAAGAACTCATTATTCACAATTCATTGCAACATGGATTTGGCCTTTGACAGTATTGTTGGGTCATATTCTGGAAGTTTCAACAACTGCATGGAAACATGCGTCATGTGGAATGCTTGGAATAAGCAACCCAGTTGTGCTGGGGCTGCATATCTGCCCCAGTGGACTGACAAAAGTATGGTGGCTTCTTCAAATGCCATAGGCGACTGCTATCTTAAACAAGGGCCAATCACGAAGTCTAATCTGACAAGTCCGCGTATTCAATGGGAGGTTCATGCAGCAATCTTGAATGAATGAGGTTGCCATGATATGTGGATCAATGGATGGTCATAATGAGAATGAATGTCCAAAACACATTAAAAGATACCTACTTCAGTGCTATATAATTCTCCAGTGAACTTTAGACCGAACTTGTCGATGAGTATTATGGAGTATTTCCGGAATATTTGACTAAAACTGAAGCTCTCAAGTTTTGGTCAATGCATGACCTACTAGTTCTGCAACGCGGCAAAAAGGGTCAGGTGTCCCTATTAGCAAGGCTAACTGGACTTTAGGGTCGATGTATTGTGCAATATTCCAATAGCTTCGAGTAATTTAGACGGACTGCATGCTGTTAAAAGCGTTCCTTGGTCTGGTAACAAGCCCCGGTGCATTTTTGAGCTCATTGTGATACCCGCCTTCATCTGTCACAAACTTCTTCCGCACACAGGTAGGATGCGTCAGTTGCAACTCGGCCGGTTTCTCGGCGTGGTCTCACATAGTCTGGCATCAACCTAGCCCCAGAACCATCAACAGCCAGTCATGTACAAGCACGAAAGTTGTGCCGCCCACTATTCTAACCCCATCACCAACGGTGTCATTCAAGGAGCCAAGAACCTTTCTATGCGTAATTTTAACCCTATTCCATTGGCACAGCTTAGCGCAAAAGCACCTCAAGCATTGCCTAAGCCTGCCATTATCGTGAAGACTTGATCGGGTGACGCGTTGTTATACCTGGAAATGATATCTGTTTTAAAGTCGCTGTTAGAAATTCATTAACTAGTAATGCCGGTAACTGTAGAGTGCTTGCAAGATTAAAAATTCAGGACTCCAGGAATAACTAGTCGCATTTGTCATCGGGATCATTCTGCTTACCTGGTGAACACTCTAGTATGGGGTACCTTTCGCTAAAGTCCTTTGCGATTTTCTAACATGTGACCCCATTTAAACCAAAGAACTTCGTAGCATTTCCCTGGTGGTCTTTTATCTCAGAAGACGAGCTGGCGATCCCACCCCGATAGTTAGCGAGTTGACAATCAGAACTGATACTCGTACCTAGTTGAAAACAGAGTTCATCTTGAACACTGTATGATGCTGAATATTGTCCCATAAAGGACGCGATATCTTGGAACAGGGCTGTCTCCACATCATCAGTCGCGTCTCCAGAATCGAGAATACGTAAGACTGACAAAGCTTAGATCTGGCGGAACCTCGCTGGATGGTACCATCTATACGATTTACCCACATAATAGGAAAGACTACCGAGGGCTAATTGCTGAGACAATCATGACAAAAGAAGATTTTGCAGCATGTTGACAAATCGTTGAGACTCGGTAGAATTGTTACGGGTAGCCATGTTTCTGCCACAGCCCACGTCACTGACACTCGGATCACAAAGGAAGAGGTTATATAACTCTGACAAAGCTTTAAGACTTGGTAGAGTGCAGGTAGTATAATCTGGCCGCGTTCATTTCAAGCCCACTTTACTGAAACCAGCATAACAAGCGCCTAAATTGTATGGGGTTTTAGGTTCGAGCACTCCAGTCAACATTGACTACAATCTGTGCTCAAAGTACTTGGTTTGTACTTGGAATAACTCCTTGCTTATGCATTTCTGAGGAGTCTAAGAAGTCATGACCCGGTCGAGCTAGGAATTGCCCTTCAAGTCTAATCTCTGAACCCCTATGAAACTGGGGTATCGTTTAGCTGACTGAGGTAGATATGATTTGTCACGATGGAAACAAGTTTGATCTCCGCGTCCCATGATGTTCGTCCAAATCCGATATTAAACTGCCTTTTACCCGCGAAAAGAGTGTCATGCCGCTCAGTGCAACAAACTATAAACAATATGGAACAGACTCTACTCTCCGGCGGATTCAGTGACGGGCCATTCATTGGCCTCGGGTATAAGACACCTTCTCAAACTGGAATTACAGACCCAAAAGGTCAGTTTTATTATCGGGCTGGCGAGTCAGTCATCTTCTTTCTTGAAAATATTCCACTCGGTTCTGCCAAGGGTGCCATTTCCTTGACAGTTGCAAGCCTTGACAGTGCATCGGATCCGCACCTTTTTAGGTCAGCTACGGTAAACCGTGCTCGTTTCCTCCTCAGCTTCGCCCGCGATCCCGGCCTCAGAAACGGCGTCACTATTGACAGGTACATTGGTGCAACCATTCGCAAACACATCTCCACCTTGCCACTTGATTCTGAAATTGACTCCTTTACAAGGTCAGAGTCTCTTCGTGCCGTTTTCAATGAACTTCATCTTCGATTCCGTGGAGCAGCTGAAGTGCGCAACCACCTGCGACGCTCACTAAAAGGAATCAAGCTACTGTGTGATGTGCAGATCCCCATACGCGATGGGAGTTGGCTTGGCGCAGATGTCTTTTTGCCTATTGGTGGTGGGCCATTGCCAGTCCTTATGAATATGAGTGTCTACGGTCGCGCGTTTCGCATCGGTGTGACTCGCAATCATGATGATTTCCAAGCAAGCGAGCAACGCGAAGATGAATGGCACGAGGGCAAGACAGATGAAATCCCACCCTTCCTCAAGTGGTCAGAGGCTGCGTTCAGGCTAAACGCCAGCACATGGGTCTCGCGAGGGTATGTCATGATCCGTGTAGATCATCGCGGCATAGGAAACACACCTGGTCTTGTGAATCCTTACTCCAAACAGGGGGCTCTCGACTATTATGATGTCATAGAATGGGCCGCCTCGCAGCCTTGGAGCGATGGACAAGTTGCCACATTTGGGGCATCATTCCACGGAACAAACCAGCTATATACAGCAGGACTGCAGCCGCCGTCTGTCAAAGCAATTGCAACTATTGCGTGTGATGCGGATACATACTAAGACTTGTCTTATCCGGGGGGCATATACCTCAAAGGATATCGCAAGTATTGGTGGGAAGTCCTGGTTGGCAAGCAAAGAAATCCAATGTCCAGTGCTGTGGACTTTCTTGAAGGATTGGAGACGCACCCGTGGGATGGTGAGTTCTACCATGGACAGGAACTGATGTCGGTCCAATTTTCCAAAATCACCATACCCGCCATTGTCTCTGTCAGCCAAAGCGAGGGGATACATGGTGGAGCCGGCTTCGAGGCCTTCCGGGAGTTGGGCTCGCATTCTAAGCACCTTCTCGTTTGGGATGCCTTTTATATGCCATCCATGATCAACGATAGCGATGCAGATCTCCACGCCTTTTTCCACCTTCACCTAAAAGGCATCAAGCCCGCTCAAGCGCAGCCACCCGTGCGGTTGATGATGAGATTGGGGGATAGAGCATTTGAATGGCGGGATGCAGGAGACTGGCCGCTCCCAGGGACGCAATATCGTGATTTTTTCCTCGATGCTAGGTCTGCGAATCCAGTTGGACGTATTGACACTACGGAGCCCAAATCGGAAAGCTTTGTTGAGTATTCCGCAGATGCCGATCCCACAGACCATCAAAATGCGCCTATGGCTGTATTTGAATTGGAGCCTTTCGGCACGGATGTTGATTTTGCTGGCCATTTCAAGGCCACTTTGTGGGTGACATCCACATCCTCAGATGCAGATGTTTACGTTGCGCTTCGTGTGTTGGACGGTGAACGTGAGGTGCCATACAGGACCATCGAACCAGCTACATTCCAGGGAGAAGATCGGGGCAAAAGAGCGGCGCCTCCATTAACGGCAGGAGTTCTCAAAGCCTCGCGCAGGGCCACTGACCCCACACGCAACACTCCCGAGCGTCCTTGGCACACGCATCTTGAGAAGGATGTGCAGCCTCTTATTCCAAATGAACCCCCCGAGCCCGAACAGTGCCCAAAGGCGTAACGGAGTCCACAACTACCCCGCTGCATCCTACGCCAGTCTCATTCTGGCAATGATGAAGTATAATCCCACTCGCCTCGCGCCAATGGTACTGCCAAGTTGTTGCTATATTTGTCCTAATATTCATCCTTTGTGGAATGCACCATAACCCTTCATCAACTCCATAATTTGTACCGGCGGCCAAATTTGACCTACAACCTGACACACAACCATTTGGTCCCACCATGGTGAACCATTACGAAAATTGCGAATTGGTTGATTTACAGCATGATATATCTCTAGGCTCAGTATGCATGATTTTGCACTCTTTCTTTCGGTCACCTGCCTCCATCTTGTGCAGATGGTGACAAGCAAAACATGGTATCTCACAGCTCACATCGTTGGAGGATGTTGTAAGTCATTATTTAATCTCATTCTACCTACCAAAGTTTACATTTTTACTCAGGTGAGACGGTCGGATTCGCTACCCGTATTGGCAACGCTGTCCTCCAAGGCAAAGGCGATGGATGCTGGTCAAAGCCAGTCTTCATTGTCTCGTTCCTCACAATTCTCATCGCCTCCGCATTTATAGCAGCTGCCATCTACATTATCCCTAGGAAAATTGTTCTGTTGGTCAACGGGGAATCTCGTTCAATTATCAGGAGGCGCTGGCTTACCAAGACCTTTGTTGTTGGAGACATTCTATCATTTCTTCTACAGGTGGCTGGTCAGTATGTTTACTGTAAAGGGTATCGCTCTGTAACTGACTAACGCAATTTCAAGGCGGCGCAATGCAACTCGAATCTCCTCGCACGGGACAAAACTTCATAATAGGTGGCCTCTTTTTTCAACTTTTCTCCTTCGCCTTCTTCATCACCACCGCAGCCGTGTTCCATAGAAGAATTCTTGCCCAACCGACCAAACAATGCCGTGGTCCTCTCATCCGATGGCAACTATATTTGATACTCTTGTATGTCACGAGCATCTTGATTTTGATCCGCAGCATATTTGGCATTATAGAGTATATCCAAGTCTGGGACAGCGAATTGATGAGGAACGAGATTTACATGTATGTGTTTGATGCGCTCATGATTTTAGCCGTCTTTTTCCTGCTGGCTTGGTTTCATCCAGGTGAGACTGGGCTTTTACTGAACGGCCAGCAACCTCCATCCAATGGGTTGGGGCTGTTGAAAATTGGCGACGGGAGAGACCGTCGGCGCTGTGGATCGTTTCTGGTTCCGAATGCAGAAAGTCCGACTTAGGAATCACTGTCCTTGAAATAAATATTGAACATAATTGAGGCACCAATCACTCAGTTCCAACTCCGCATTTGAAGTCTATTTGATGTCGATGATTGAGATTCACCAGCTGTCTGAATCGTTCAACGGGTGAGCATAACAGACCACCTGCCCTCGTATCTTTTTCGAATTGATAGAATAGGATAAAGGGCCACAGCAGTATTAGTAGCTCAATATTTCATAGGCTAGACAGATAGAAATCATTGGCCCAGTTTACGTGACCAATTTGAATATTAAGATTGCAATTCACACTAGATGCAATAGCCCTCGAGACCAGGTTGAGGATTGACGCAACCACTAAATCCCCATTACTAGCAATGAGAAAGCCTCACGGAATGAAATCCACTTTTGGACTCCGAATGGATGATTCCCACGGTCGAAAGTTGATCTCAGCCTCCGAACGGACGGACGATGCAGATGTTTTACCGATCCCCTAAGAACAATGGGTACTGATGATAGGGAACTGCACTGCAAGCCGTTGGAGTAGGAACCTTCAGGTAGGATATGAATAACCATGTGATTTGTTTCTACCACTTGTGTAGCTTAGGCTCATTGGCCTTTGGGCAGAAAATGGGTGAGTTGAGAAACCCGCCTGTGATCCGCTCAACGTTTGAATAAAAAAATGGCTTCAATTGAAATTCATTATTATCACAGCTTGGAGTCTTTCGTCCTAATCCCTAGCCCCTCTGTAAGCCTTTCCTTCATATTTTGAAGAATAGTGTTCATTATATCCGTGTCAAAGTAACTCTCGTTAAAACAAACCTGCAATCTGATCTTGTCACGAAACGTCCAAACATAGAAGCCTGCTGAAGTTCCAATCGTATCCAAGCTGAACCAATGATCCTCAACTTCGAGTTTGTCATCGTTGTTGGGACCACATGCGTACTCCCGTTTTAGAAACTTCTCCACCAGCCCAATGCTGCTAACAGTTGGGCTTGGGCGCGGAGGCAAAGCTAGCGGGTTTTCTCGGGAAAGCCGCACTAGCTCATTCAAGTAGGCGGGTAAGATCTCCACAACACTCACTGGCCTTCCGTCGTCATCTGTGGTGAACTTAAGAAGATCAGATGCGTACATTGCACCAAACCTCTTGGTCAGTTGGTCAAATGTTTGACTCCCAGTCACGTCTGGAATGCAAAACGGAATAACGAATGTAAAGAGACCGACAGCACAATCTTCCTCAAGGTACCTAGGAGGTAGAATTCGGCGCAGGTCTACAGTAAGACCCGTTAGAGTATTCTTTGCCTCGGGATGTTGCGGATGCGAAGCCACCACGCTGACAAGGCAACTATGTACCGCAGCTGCGATACTAATTCTTCTGTCAACGCAAACCCGTCTAATCAGCTCCGAGGTTATTTCGTCAATCGTCAACCCAAGCCGTATGGTAGGACCAGGAGTGGCATGCTCGGAACCCGCTTTCAAGGGCAGTGAAAGGATGGGGCCACTCTCCTCGCATGTCGCGATCAGGCTTTCGACAGCTTTCGCCACATGAAAGGGTACTGGTTCTTGCGAATTTAACGCCAATACCTGGCCAATTCCAGGATTCAGGGCAGGTTGGTTGGGGATGGAAGGGTAAGATTCGATGTCAGCCACTAGCCCCAATTGAATGGCTGACGCCAGGCATTTCAAATATCGATGAATGAATTTCATTAATCCCGTACCATCAGTACCCAGATGAGATGTGCATAGAATGAATTCCGAAGTGCCAGGTATCCAGTGAGCCAATGCGGTTTTCCAAGGGCTGAAATGTTTTGCCACATCTTCCGCGGACCGAAACATGGCCGTGTCTCCCTCGTGCACAGCGAATGAGGCTTCCAGCCACTCCTCTGGGCTCTTGGGGGTAATTCTTATGTAATCATGTTCCATTAGACTTGACCCTGAACGTGGATATTCAGCTGCCAGGTTAGGATGCAGTATCCAAGCTACAACCCACGCGCGACGAACATAAAGAGTGGGCTCAGCGATGTAACCCGGAAATTTCAGCTTTACTCGTGTCATAATGGCTTTAGCTTCGCGGTTCGGAACTTTAGGCCCCGAAAAAACATCGCGAAACCAGGTTTCCAACAGATTCATCGGCCTGGTGAGAGTCTGATCTGCCGCAACTGACCAGTCGCCGAGGTCAGTGGAAGGCGCGGCTCTCGGGTGATTGTATTCCGCCATTTTAAGGAGGCTGATGATGAAGTAATAATGGCAAGGCCGATTGGAATGAAGGGCGATATCAATGTTTTAAATCAACACGATGAAACGAAAGAATATTGGATTATCGTTGGTGAATTACGGCGTAGAAGCCATGGCACTTGGACTATTTGAGACCTGCAGCAGGCTCATCAACAGTGGAGCCTAGCTGGGTTCTAGAATCGGTTAGCAGCGTGCTGTGGGGTTACGCGCGGAAGATGACAAGAGTTGTTGGTGCAGAAGCCTGCCATGTCTTTAAAAGCCTTTAGGATGGATATACTTTGTCTTGCAGTTGATTCCGCAGAGGAATTAGTAGATATTTGACAAGTACCGACACAACCAATTCAGGTATTGGCAGGTGCTTGATGAGGATTATACAGTTGGCCAAGGTGGACCCTGGGCCCAATATTGCCATTAGCGAGATTAGAAAAGGTCCAGAATACGACGCCTGCCTTGGACTATTGATTTGCGCCCACGCGTATCCAAGGGCCTGCCATGTGGCGTCGCTACCCTTGGAAAAATCCTTCCAGTGACTGTTAGAATGCAATATTTCCAGCTGCGCAACCCCACTCCATTCAGTGCCACGACACCGCTTCTCTTTATCTCACTGACAGCGCTGAAGATAAGCGGGGCTCTGAGAGTGGCTGGCCGACTCTAATCCAAATTGACGCCTTCCTCGCTGAATCTCACCGCTATCCGAGTAGGCCCATTTCGATGATAAGATGCGCATCCACTTATGAACTCAGTGAATGAGCAATCTGAAGCTGTCACATTCAGGTAATAACTAGCATTTGCATTATGCATTAGTGGAGTGCTCATTTCCTTTTGCTTGGTGCAACGGTTATTTGACAGAAGCACTCGAAATGTAGAACCGATGACACCTGATTTTATCCGCACCTAGAAAATCGGAGTTTGGACCGGCAAGACAGGCCG
This sequence comes from Calonectria honghensis, assembly GCA_013403855.1. NCBI lineage: Eukaryota > Fungi > Ascomycota > Sordariomycetes > Hypocreales > Nectriaceae > Calonectria > Calonectria honghensis. The sequence continues at coordinate 88,695 of VTGB01000043.1, read as the reverse complement.
CGTCTGTTTGCATTCGTGCGTACAACAGTGAATTTGATTTTGGAAACTGAAATTTGAAAAGATGCCGAAGAGGATTCAAACAGAAAATGGAGGCCATGCGTCTTGCCCAAGAAGAGGCCGAAACCCGTGCCAAAACCGAGACTTGAGCTAAGCTAAGGCCAAACTTGAGGCCGAAATGGAGACTGCTGCGGAGAAAGACAAGCAAAGGATTGAGAAGATATTTTACCATAAATCACCACCTTGTAGTGTCAATTAATCAACATGATCAATGCAATGACAATGAAGGATGTCAATTTGGGCAGCAACCCTCAAGATCGTACGTGCTTGATTTATGGGTAGTTGGCCATTCGGAGAGACGTTAACCAATATCGGATGAACAATAGGAAAACCAAGAACATAATTTCCAAGATTCTACAAGACCATTGACAAGACCAATATAAACATGTAGTGTTGTCAAGCGGGTCGACAAGACGAGAAGCCTTCGGCGCATACCCTGTTCCATGTCGGCAGACAGACGACTAATACTAGACATTGATGAAAAGAGAAAAACAAAGAAAAAGCCAGAATAAAGTGGTAAAATCTAGCCATTTCAATTGGGGCCTTTAAATTACTACCTTGCCGCTTTTGTAGTGGTGGGAAAAATCCATCTTAGCCGACACTATACCCGGTCGAAGCCACAAGGGTGTGGCTGACACGACCCAAGCTCGTGCTTACATCGGCTCAGCCTCGTCGGGGTTGGTTGCCTGGCCTCGACGTCTCAGCTCCGAACAGAGGACATCATGGATCCATTGTCGATAACAACCAGTTGTCTGTCGCTCATCAGTGGCGTGAGCAAGACGACTATAGCCATCACAGATTTCGTCCGCGGCTGCCGAGACGCGCGGTCCGACTTGAGCGCCGTGGCCGTTGAGCTCTCACAATTGCAGCTGGTCCTAGAGCTCCTCAAGGACGACACCTCTGTCACCGACGATCGGGTGCTCCCAGAGTCCCTCCAGATTCAGATCATATCGATCATCAAAAACTGCTCCAAAGTCATCTCCACCATAAACACCTTCCTCGCAAAGCATGACGGAAAGGCTGGAGCGGCAATGTGGGCCACCTTTGGCAAGACGGAGGTCTCTGGCCTGCGCATGTCGCTCGAGGCCCATCGTGGATCGCTGAACCTTGTGCTTGAGCTAGTCTCTGTATACTTGTCCAAGGCTATCAAGCAGGACACATCAGTCATTCGAGACGATGTCCACGAAATTAAGCAAGATACAAGCCAAATACCGCAAATCATGGAAGAGTTGACAAGACTGCGGGCTATTGTTGCTGCCGGGGTCATCCCACCCGTCGCTGGTGAAAGCTTTTTACTACAGAATTACCTCGACAGCCTCACCTCCTACGCAGAGACGGTCTGTAACGACGTCGAATGGGACTCTGACCGTAGTAGCCTTGCGGTATCCCAGCCGCCAAGCCCCACAGTCGATTTTCGACCAAGGAGCGTGATATCAGATAACTCTAATAGCCAAGCGAGAGTCACATCACCAGAGGGGATAGAGAGTTCGCAGATTCCCTCCTATGCTCTTTGGGATCAAAACGTAGCTAACTCCTACGAAAAGTAGAAAATCTCCCTCTAAACGATCGGAACCCGAAGCACGCGAATGTTTCGACTGTGACTACACCGGATGAGGGTCAGGCATCATCTTCAGCATCATCTTTCGTCGATACAGATACGCCTCCACCTCCAACCGACGAACAAAGCGAATCGAATATTGCCGCTGAAGACGTGATACGAAGAAAACTCGTCATTGTTGGCGATTCAAGTTGTGGAAAGACGCCTCTCTTAATGTACGTTACCCTTGGTGTTCAAGAAGCAAGCTGACATTGCGGGAAGCATGTTTGCCAAGGGCTGTTTTATAGAAGTAAGATTGGCCTAAATGTTCCGTGAATGTCACTGACAATTTCAGTCGTCCTATGCAACCGTGTTTGAAAACTATGTTGGCAATACAGAGGTCGACGGGAAGAACATCGAGCTGGCTCTGTGGGACACGGCCGGCGTAGAGGAATTCGATCGCCTGAGACCACTTTCCTACCCAGATTCCCATGTTATTTTACTCTGTTTTGCCATTGACGACCCACGCTCACTTGACAGTATACAAGAAAAGGTGTCTAATCTGTACCAACCAACCTATTCATTCTAACACGTTGATAGTGGATGTCTGAAGTTCTCCACTTCTGTCCAGAAAAGCCGCTCCTCTTGGTTGGCTTAAGGAAAGATCTCCGAACCGACCCGAAGAGGCTTGAGACATTGGCGAGCGCCCAGTTAGCTGGGAGGAGGTATGGTATCCAGCTGGTCAGATCTGAAATGTGCTAACCATTTTAGGGATTCAAGATCTCGAAGAAAATCGGAGTGGCAAATTATCTGGAATGTTCTGCCAAGACTGGGGAGGGTGTGAAAGAAGTGTTTGACATGGCCGCCAGATGGGCGATGTATCCAAATTCAGGCAAGGAGAAGAAGAGTAAAGGTTTTCGTAAATTGTTTAGGATGTCGTTACGATAGGGTGTCTTGATACGGATTGCATGCTCATCCGCGATGGCAAGTCATGCGCATTTCTTATCCGGGATTATCTTTTTTTCAAGCAATAAATGGTTTGTAAATGTCATCATTGAACCGAAACCTCTTTAATTCTAGACCTGCACTATTCTAACCAATTACGACGCGACGTCTAATCCGCCAACACCAGCCGGTAGGTCGCGACCTCAAAGGTGTCTAAGGCTACCTCAAAGGCGCCATCCCTGACAGGAATCTCCTGTAGGTTGTCCTCGAGAATGTTGGTCTTGAAGACCTTCTCAACCGGGTATATCGTGGTAATGGTACCATTTGCCATGCCACCTAAAGCATCATAAACCCGCAGCACGATGCTCTTTCTTTTTCGTTTCGGGATAGAGTCCTGCGACACATTCTCATCATCTTCGCCACGCTTAATCCAGTCCAAGACGAGATTATCATCACCGTTCAGCATGATTGGGGAGTTGGACAACAACTTGGGCGTGCCATTGGTGGCTGAAACCACTTGCAGGGGGTTGTTGAAGTTGAATGCGGCCCGGACCGTCTGGGAGCCGAGTCCTCCACCATGCGGCATTATGGCCCAACGGACATGATGACGACCCATGTCTGCATTGCCGTCCGGCGCCTTGGGAGCTCTCAAAAGCGACAGCCTCATCACGTTTCCAACAGTAGCGAAGCCATATTTGCTATCGTTGATGATGGAAACACCATAATTGTGCTCGGAAAGATCAGCAAACTTGTGGCAGCAGACTTCAAACTTGGCCATATCCCATCTGGTCCTGTTAGCAATTATCCTAGGTCTATCACCAAGGTACTTACGACGTATTGTAATGGGTTGGACGTTTTGTGATGCCGTATTGTGTCTCGTATGAGGCCTCTGTGTTCCTGACCTGCACCGGAAACTCCACCTTGAGAAACTTCATAGTCTCGTGCCAGTCAATGTCTGCCGCGCACTCAATGAGGGAGGGTTGTCCGTCGAGCGCAGAGCCCAACGAAATAATGGTCTTGATGGAGCTCATGTCGCTGATAGGAGTCTCGGTAATCACACTCGCTCGATATCCCTTGTCCTCGTGAATGCTCGTGGTTGAGCTCATCAGCTCTTGGCGTGTCTCCAGGTGATAGACCTCCGTATCCCATGCTTGCCAGTAGATGGGCTTGTCGTCAAAGATGACAAACTGATTGGCCTTCCCTGCTAGAGTTTCTCGCATTGCCTGGCGGTCGTAGATGGATACTATGCAACCTTTCTCCACCTTGACACTGAATTGTGTATTCTGAAGCAAGAAGACGCCGGGCGCTGTCTCCTCAATTGTGACTGCCTTGGTGTCAGAGGAGGAGTTGAATGGCTGTATTTCAAGTGCATGGCCGTGGCCAGAAGCGATGACGGCCTTGTTCTCGGAAATCTCAACCAGCTCGCTTCGTGGCCAAGGTAGCGTGTTGAGGGCCATGACTGCATCCTCTTTCTCATTTGCCTGGTCTACCTTTTCGATACCAAAAGTAGCAAATGCTTTCTGTAGCAGCATGGTGCCAGTCTCTTGTATACCCGCATATACCTATTCCATATTAGCCAATCCACAAATCATTAGGCTAAACTGTTTAAGACTCACCTTGTCAGAGTCGTCGTAACACATTGCTATACCTGTACCAGGAAGGCAATCGTGAAACTGACAAAGCATAAGACCATGCCACATTTCATCCAATTGCTCTTTGGGGTACTGGTACTCGGGATCCTGAATAGATGCAATGGTGGCAAAAAACTCAATATCGTGAAGGAGAGTCTCAGAGCGACGGTTATGGAGCTTGGTACGAGCCTGTGTAGTGTAGACTCCACGATGCAGCTCAAAGTATACCTCTCCGTGCCAGGTCACAAGACTGGACGCCTTCTTCTCAAGCCGGTCAAAGAATTGGTCAACGGTTGCGCCGGCGTGAACCCGAGGTATGACGCCCATGGTATCAGCCATACCTCGGAGTCGTCTCAGCCTCTCCAAATGCTGCCAGGTCGGGCCGCCACCGCCGTCACCTTTTCCAAACTGTAGTTCACATGTTAATAGGGTTGAAAGTTCCATCAGCCGGTCGCCGACTTACAGCAAGAAGGGCCGTGTTATCCTGGTCCAAGGACTTGTGGTTGGATATACTTCGCGTCATGTTCTCAAAATTGCCTTCAGCGTTGTATGTCTTGCAAGGCGGCATATGACAGATGACCTGGCTTCCATCCAATCCAACCCTGTATTGAATAAGCATTGGCTCCATAGACTTTGGATAAGACGCACCAGTTGAAACTCGTGTGAGGAAAGTCGTTGACGCTGTTGAAGCAGGGCTTTTGCGTCATGAACCTTGTCATGCCAGCCAGTCGACATATCTGAGGCATCTGGCATGAAAATCCAAAAGAATCTGGCAACCATGATGTTGTGGCGCGAAATCCAAACTCGGCCTCGAAAAACCGCTGGCCGTAGACAAACTGACGAATGAGCGACTCGCCACATGGAAGGTTCGTATCGTGTTCAACCCAAGACCCGCCAATGGGATGAAACTGTCCAGATTTAACCTTGGCCTTGACCCGCTCCCAGCCGTAAGGGTAAATCTCTTTCAGCCATTTGAACTATGATGGGTTAGCTGTGTCGGCTGCTGGATTACTGGGTCTGACCTGTTGCGCCTGTGAACAAGCGAAATTGAGCTCAGGATACCGGTCCATCAAGTCGCACTGGTTTGACCAGGAGCGCACGACCTTGCGCTTTGTTTCGTCCCATGGCCAAAGCCAATTGGTGTCGATGTGGCAATGGCCGATGGCGTAAATTGTCGGTTTGCGGTCTAGTGCGGTGTCGTAGACGGCCGCTGAGTCGATGTCGTCGCCAAGATACTCGGCAGCAATCTTGCGGCAGGCCAAGACCGAACCATTGTCTCCTACCTTGAATGCATCAATGATTCTGCTTGCGACCATGAGGGCCTCATGCTGCTCCCATGTATCCTCAGGCAATTGAGTAGCAGCGTCGTAGATGATGCCAAAGTCAACGTGCAGCATCCTCGCTTGGAGGTTGACAGCAACCAGCTCGGCCCGTGTCATCGGAAAGTATTTGTCCTGATCGGGTGGCTGGATGGAGTCGCCGCCGGCGTTGTTCTTGAAAATGGGTCGGCCAGGCCCGTTGCCAAACATGCCATTGCAGGCCATCTCGAGATAGATGACATGCTCTGCGCCATCTTTAAACGATTCGGGGACAATCCACTCGACGCGCTCACCACGACCCGTCAAACCTTGGAGCGGGTCTCCTTGAGCAGTCCAGACTGTGGCTTCATTGCTGCAGTCCCAATGAAGCTCGACGTGTGCTTCCTTGCTGCGGAGCGCCTCGGGTAAGGTTAGAGCGCATTTGAACCAGTGTGTGGTCCAGGATGGGCCAAACGACTCGCCGACCTGCGTCTGCCGGTAGGGATTTGATTCGGCCGTGGCTGCGTGGAAGCTTGGACGCGTTGTACCTGGCGCGCTCCAGACTGACAGATTGATATGTGGCAGCCCGGAGTATTTGCCATGATTCAACATGCTGCGGGGTATTGTCAGCATGGTGCACAACCCTGGTCAAGAACACGCTTACGCCATCAAGTTGACCTTTTCCCATTGTCCCGGCGTCAAAAAGTTGTCTAGGCGTTTTTTGTACAAGGAAGCAATCTTTTTGCCCACTGGTGCCGATGCCTTGAGGGGATAAGTCACCGCACGCGTGTCAGTGACCGGCGCAGCCCCAGAGGCTGTGGAAGTTCCGTGTGAGCACATCAGGAGCGCAATGTAGTCCGTCTATCTTGTACTAGCACCGCAATGATGGAAAATAGGCATGGGAGTTTCGCCACAGGTTGCTACAGACCATGGTGTGCACACCTCGGGGTTCTTATTGGGACTACCCAAGCTCAAAATGACTGGCCCGCTTCAAGATCTGCGTGACGTCGCTGACAAGGCGATGTAACATCCTGTGCGGGCCTCAATAACGATTGGTTCCATAACTATGCATCTTCAACTACGATTGGGATCCTGCGCCGAAAGCAGAGGCGCCAGCGATGAGCAACACTGGAGAGGAACGGTGGGACAGAGAAGGATGGGGCGTTGATTGGAGAGTCGATAGAGCTAGCAGGCTAAAGTGGAAAGTGAGCGGGGAAGCGGGGAGTGAGACATACCCTAACCATTTCTACCAGGCTTGAAAACCCCATATTCTTCGCCGGCGTGAACTTGGTGGGGTCTATGTTCATCTGGCTTTGTCGCGTCCTGTCTCGATGCCGCGGCAGTCAATCTTGATCGCTACACGATTCGTGGCGGTGCATTTTGTGGCTAGCCAAGATCTTCGAGTCATGAAAAGCGCGTTGTCCTCGGCTTCAAATCGGCCGGCCAGTGTTCAATTGCGAGCCTTTGGTGTCCTGCCAAGACGTTAATCCAAGATTGGCAAACAGGTCCGGCGCTGATGCTCGAGTTGGGGGTTTGGGGGTGATTGTGTGTGGAACTTGGCAGGGGAATCCCGTTAGACTGGCTGGCTGGCAGATGCAATTGGTTCTGTTTTTTGGCCGCTGGCTTGGCACTGACGAGCCAAGTCTCGCCGACATCACATGGTTGCGTCTTGGTTGTTTTAGGCTTCTCGCTCCGGGGCTTGGCGGGAGCGAACCGGGACTAGGGTTAAGGTTGTGGAACCCCACGGGGTGGTCCCTGTTTTGTCGCGAGAAAATCCGGGGTAGAGTCGGCCGAACTACTTCCGGGGTTGGAAGGTGGTGATGGGATGAACAGGCCAGCTCTGTGACAGACCGGGGAGCAAGATTGACTTTAGCTTAGAACCATGCCACTGACACCCCACAGAGCGAGGCCCATATCTTTCGCGTTATCCCAGCTCTGTTCCCCTCTTCACCCACAGCTGGTTGTCTCTCTATTTTCTCAACCCCCAACAAGGACAACAATGGCGGCTCAAGACGAGGCCAAGGTCGAGTCTGGCCCTAAGCCCTCAGTCACCAACAAGGAATATGGCGAGTACACTCCTCAGGTCGAACTCATCGAGGCTGCCGTCGCTGCCAACGATGCCGAGACCCTTCTTCCCCGCAAGGAGCTCTTTAGGCGGTACTGGCCAGCCGTTACCTTCAGCATGCTTCTCAGCTTGGCCTTGGTCATGGAGGGCATGGACGTCGGTCTCATCAACAATTTCTTCGCGCATCCCGCATACCTAGCCCGTTTCGGATGGCCCGACGCCAATGGCGTGCAGCACATTTCCACACAATGGCAAGGAGCCATTGGTGCAGGAAACAACATTGGTTCCATCTTTGGTCTGCTACTGAACGGTTACATGCAAGCCCGTTTCGGTTCCCGCAGAGTATACATGGTATGCCTCTCACTCCATACTGTTCAATGTCCCAGCTAACCTGTCCAGGCTGCTATGCTGCTCATGGGTGCCACCATCTTCATCCTCTTCTTCTCCACCAACGTCCAGATGCTGCTGGCTGGCAACATCATCTGCGGTATCCCCTGGGGCGTTTTCCAGACACTAACTACAGCCTACGCCGCCGAGATCTGCCCAGCTGCCCTGCGCGGTTACCTGACCGCATGGGTCTCTATGTGCTGGGGCGCGGGCAGCTTCTTGGCCACAGGAGTCCTCCGCGGCTCGCTGAGCCTCCCCGGAGATACTTCCTGGCGCGTTCCCTACGGAATTCAGTGGGTCTGGGTCCCTCCTCTATTCATTGTCGGCTATTTTGCTCCCGAGAGCCCGTGGTACCTTATCCGCCGTGGCCGAATCGAAGACGCCGAGAAGAGCCTGCGCCGCCTTGCACGCAAGGACCACTACACTGAGCAGTCTATGGCGGAGACGGTAGCTCTCATGCAGCACACGAACGAGATGGAAAAGAATGAAGCCGCAAATGCCAGCTTCAAGGACTGTTTCCAGGGCACAAACTTGCGTCGCACTGGCATCATCTGCATGGCTTGGGTCATTCAGATGCTCAACGGTCAGTCCATGACTCAGTACGCCGCCATCATGCTGCGATCTATCGGTATGGGAGCCACCATGGCCTTCAACTACAACATGGCTATCCAGTCAGTCAACATTGTGGCCACTGGTATTGCCATTGTGCTCATGGGCAAAATCGGACGTCGCACCTTTTACCTCTTCGGATCTGCAGGCATTGGCGCCTGCATGCTGATTGTTGGCATCATGGGATTTGCAGCAAAGGCAAAGAAGATTGCCATTCCCACCGCCGTCTTCTTGATTGTCGTCCAGTGCATCTTCAAGGTCTCTCTTGGTCCCACAACCTACGTCGTCGTGGGAGAGACTTCATCCAGCCGTGTCCGAGCCCAGACAATCGTCCTTGGCCGCGCTATATACGTCTGCTGCGGTATTGTCGTGCAGCAGATCAACCCGCGCATGCTCAACTCGAGCAGTGATGCCTGGAACTGGGGTGCCAAAACCGGCATGTTTTACTTTGGGTTGTGCTTTTTCTGGGTCATCTGGATTTGGTTCTTCCTCCCAGAAACCAAGAACCGCACCTTTGCCGATATCGACTACCTCTTCCAGAAGAAGGTCAACGCCCGTAAATTTTCATCGACTCCTGTTGACTGTAAGTGGACTCGACTGAATGTAATGTGACTTTGCTGACTGGACACAGTGTTTGAATTTACCGAGTCTGATGGCACTGCCAAAAAGGTGGCGTATGAACAGGTCGAACACAGCAAGGTTTAATATGTGACTGTCATGGGCCAAGATGTAAATATGGGTGGCATAAGTTCAGGTAGCAATCGCCGTTTACGAAGCGAAGGATATGGTCAACGGACCCTAGTCGGACTAATATCACACCAAATGGAAGCAACCTATGAAGGCTTAAATGGGCCATTTTCAATCGTGATACCTACAAATCGCTTTTGAAGGCCCGTCTACTCCCCTTTCTCGCGATTACCCACTTCGTAGGTCTCATATCACGCTAGCGATGGATTTTCATGACATCTGAGAGATGACTGGTTTGTCTCCTCGTTATGACGGCTAAACGGTCTGCCATGAGTGACGAGACTGATGACCTTGTCAGTAGCTACCCTATATTTGTAATGTGAGTTGATATGAACAGATACCAAATGAAATTCTTAATTAGAGGCGCATATAACCTTCTAGAACGGTACCTTGTGAATGCGAAGCGTGTGGTGTTTGTATCACGGAAGCGCAAGCACTGCATATTGACGGAGGCTTGTGATCCCGATGCTGTGGAATGTTGACTGCCATCATCTTTACCTCGCAAAACAGGGCGTTGCAACCTTAATATGCTGCCATTTGAGTGGGTACGCTAAGACTGTCAAATTTGCGCCATTGACCTGATGACTCAGCCTACGAACAAAAGTGCTCTGAATTATGGTTGGTAACATTCCATACATGTTCAGCTGGGAGAGGAATGCATAACGGAATGCGCCCGAGTTAAGGTTTCAGAACATATATAAATGCCAGGCTCTGGTTTGATTACTACCACTCACCGCACCATCATCATGAAATCTACCTTGACTTTGTTGGCCATTCTCGGGCTGGCGGCAGCCACCCCCGTTACCAAGCCCAAAAAGCACCTAGCACGTATTACCATGGAAAATGGATGCACAGTACAAGCTAATGGAAAACAGCCCCAGGGATGCAGAGAGGAGATTGTATTTTGCATTCGGGCACCGTGCCCCCCTCTGATTATATGCGATCCCGATAAAACAACCAGCACCAAAACAAACGACCCGACACCAACCGGCCCATAGAACTCGACTTGACGGTGAGTGACTATTTTCTTGTAAAATTAGGATTGACGTGAACTAAGTGCCTTAGATGGTAGCGAACGTTTGCTCTAGAATGACGAATGTGGAGGATGGAAGAATTAATGTAACAAGGGAGCCCTCACAAATAAACGTTTAGAATGGGATAAACTCTGCATCTTAGTTAGAAGGAGATGAGAGAAAATAATATCGTGCTGATTCCCAAACTTGATTTAGGCCTTTATTACCTATTGATTCTTTCGTTAGGCATTATCTTTAATTAGAACATGGATGTAGTAGAAGGCAGTAAGACGGACAGCGATTTTATTGTGTCGGGATTTAGTAAGCAGTGTTTAAGTGAATATTGCTTTGCAGTAGATCTACTTTCTCATCACAAATAGGGGCGCATTTGAAATTCAGATATAGTTGGGATAAATCAAAGATGAAAGGTTGTATTGGATGAAGGAGTTGTTAGGAAGGCAACAACGCCAATCAATAGAAAATTTAAAGTTGTCTTTTCCTCAAACAGATGTCTTTTGAGGCCGGTAGGCATGCCAGTATCTCCGTCAGTCTCTTCCTCGTGACGTTACGCTGTAGCCCTAACAGCGGGGGAAGTTGGGACAGGGTCCAATTGGGACAAGCAGGTTTGACATGCTGAAGGGGTCGCGCTTCTCGACTTCGGCGGCGTTGTCTTGAACAAGAGGTGTGGCAAAGACACACATGGCCATGGTGACGATGGTAATGAGAGTGGTCTTCATGGTGAGAGATTGGTGTAAAATTATTAGAGGGTTGCGTATTGTGTTGTGGTTGATGATATGATTGAAACGAGTATGAGTGTTGATTGATGGGGACCGAAAATAAAAATATGGCAATATACAAAGATATTTATACATTGAGCAAGTTATAATCATCAAACCTCAAGATTGCTTGGCGGAGGAAAGTTCACTGGGCACGGAGAGTGGAGACACTGAGGTCAAGACTTGGGTAGGTGCAAAAACAATGATAGTTCTTTCAAAAAGGCAAGGATCTTCATATGACAGATACTCGAACTGTATGGTGTGAAGATTTCATGTCAGACAGCAATCAGGCGATTTCGAATCAAGCCCGTGATAGTCCCCATGGCTGCGTAATTTTGGTGGATCTATCGGGCAAGATAATCATGTTGAAATTCATAGCAGCCTTGTTAAACATATTGATGGCTCCATCCTTACGTGAACTTGTCATCTTACATCAGTCGATCATTCTAACCTAGATCCATCCAAGGTCATCACGAATGTCCTTATGCTTCGATATCTGAACACAAAGGAACGAATCATAATGATGATTTGGAACCAATTTATCGGTTATACCGATGCTTAAGCTTCGGAAACTATCTGGCTTGCATTGAATCAATTGTGGTTGGAAGGGATAAGATCACAATCAAGCGTAATATTCTACTATTGCTTTCTACTATCACCCAACGGATGAAATTGTACTTGATGCACACGACCAGAAGAATCCCCATGGTTTTTATTGAGATTTGTACAATCCAGGGTTACAAGTGTGACGTTCCGATTAGAAGGAAATAGGATTACTCATCCCGATCATATCGTGGGAAGCTGCGACGCTAAACCCCGGGGAAGATATACCTATTCTGGAAACCTTCTAAGACCGAATGATAACAGAAGAAAATTGCAAATTAGCTCTAGAGGGGTGGAGAATTAGGCCTGAATACATAACAGCATAGTGACATAACACCCCTGTCCCAGATATGTTTATCTAAACTCTAACCATATTTCAAAGAAGTGTCTGCAATGATAACTAAACCAAAGTTCATCAATTTAAGCATAAATAAAGTATTTGGTAATGTAATTGAGCTGAGATATAGCTAGTAGCCTGTCTTATGTCCACTTATCGTCTCGCTTTGGCCTTGGTTGTTCATGCCTTCGCAAACAACGGCATCATGACAATTACAAATCGCCAAGGATTCTATAATGCAAAGACTTTATTTTACCCTCTTCAAGCTCTCGCCATCTTGCGTCAATCCTCATCACCAGCAGTGTGAGCATCCGAAGCTTCCTTGCATCAGTTAGTCAACCACATCGATTGTAAATAACGCCATTGCAGCCTCGTGCATTGGTTCCAAGCACAGCCATAACACAGGGTCAATCATAACTAGATTCGTAGCTAGAAGACATCTGAAATGATGATCCTGAGTTGTCGCAGTCTTGGGTGCTGTCGGCTGGCCCCAATTAGTACGAAATGGAATACATGCGCCCAAGGAATGTGATGCTAATATCGGTCTAATCAATTTCCGAATCCCGATAAATGGTGGCTGATTATGGCGTTAAAAACGTCCCGAATACCGGCGCCCCAATTTCATGCCGATCTATCCGACCTCTGCTTAAATTTGATGAGATTGCGCTCCCCGCTTCTCTGCCTGATACTTTCAATCAAGTCCTGACGCAACAATGTCAGAATCTCAAAATGGGCTCGCTACAGGGCATCTAGCTCAGTATTACCTGGAGAAGCTACCCGATGACATTGGGCCGTTCCGGGAGTTGTTGCAGAATTATAGTCGAATTCCGGTCAACGATGTGGATAATCACCTTCACACCATTGTCAGTCTTTTGTGTTTGAGCCTTTCTTTCATCACGCTAATACAAATCTAGCGTGACAGAGCCTGGAGCGTTGTCCAATATCCATGCGTGGGCATGTGGTCTTTTACGAAACTAAAGTATTTCGAGGACCCAATATTCGACACAGTCGTCGCGCGATTGAAACAGCCAGAATCCAACGATGCCTTTCTAGATGTTGCATGTGGTTTGGGACAAGTACCTCGCAAATTAGCGGCTGACGGAGTTAACCCAACCAAGTTGTACGGTACCGATCTTTTATCAGAGTATCTCGAAATTGGGTTTGACTTGTTCCGAGACGTGGATCGGTTTCCCAAGAACCATATCGTAGCAGCGGACCTGCTCAAACCAGAAGCAGAATCCATGGCTGCTCTTGGAGATAAGATGACATTTGTGCATGCTGCAAACTTTTTTCATCTCTTTGATTGGGAAAAGCAAGTGCTTATTGCACGAAATGTCCTGAAATTTCTGAAACCAGGAGCTGACGCAGTCATTTTTGGGGGGCAGATTGGCCGGCTGAACGCAAGCGAAATATCATCGAAATCCGGACGATTAATCTACTTGCACAATGAAAAGTCCATGCAGGATCTTTGGAAGCAAATTGGTGACGAGACAGCAACACAATGGAGAGTGGAATTCGAATGGCTGGGGAAAATACCTTTTGAAATGCCTGGGTATCCAGAAGATACCCGGTATCTGAGATGTGCAGTTTACAGGGTATAAAGAGCGGTTATATCAATACCAGCCCCAAGGCATCCATTGTCAGATGAACACACTGGGCTGGAAAGGATCAGATGGATACCTTGTGGCGGCCAAAGGATCTGAGTTAGCGTGGGGCAGCTTATTAAGCACAGTGGACTTTTGGCATAGGTATCAGGATTTTAGAAATCAAGAGTCTTTGCCCACAATTACAGGCCCCCAGGTTTTATTGAGCTGTGGCTCTTTTATGTTCACCCCTTTCTCTTAAATACTAATTATTTATTGACCATGCATCCCTCTTTCAATCACAGATATTTAGCACTTATCAACTCCCCTATAAGATAGCCCATTAGGTGTTGGTGTGATTTTCCCACCAAAATAGGTGATCAACAGAGTGCTGGCCAGAGCCAGGTCTGAAGCCAGAAGGGAGTTGCTGAACGTGGCATAGACTAAAAGGATTAAAAGCAGCGAGCTATTTTCCCATACCAACGAATCCAAGGCCGTTCTAAACAATGGTGCGTATATATATGATGTATGGCAATTAGGGGATTGCGTTATTATTAACTTCAGTATCAGCAGTAACTTGTAGGTGTGAACTAAATTTAACAGCGTGATTGTGGAGACTATTGAGCTTGATACCAAGCCCGGAGTTGTGACCTTGTTAGCGAACCATACAAGTCCCGCCCAACCAATTCTTCAATCCTCTACTTTAAGTCCGAGGGCTTGTGGCTATGACCCAAGATGCGTATTCCCTCTTGTTCTGGCACCACGCTTCCTTACATGCCGAGCGTCGTAGGAGTCAGAGCATTGACAGGAACCGTCGCTACAGGTCCAGTTGAATCGACGTAGGTGATGGATGCATACAAGTCCTGATAGTTGGAGAATTGGATATGCTTGAACGCGAATGTCTTGCCACCGGGGAACACATATTTCTGGGCTGCTGAGACCGAAATATCCGTAAGGTTGCTACCCGCAATGGCCCCTGCAGCCTGCTAAACGTCATTGGTTATCGAGGATGCATTAGCAAAAGAGTCTTGGAATCCATCTGTCGTAAGCGGTGCCGAGTTATCTATCGTGGAACTGCTGAGCGAAGGTAATACCTGGCCATCTCCACTGACAGCTAAAGTGTAGGTGTCGACAATGGTCTTGTCGAAAATATTCGCATCTGTGGACCTAAACCTTTGTCTCGCCGCGTAAGATATTCGCAGTGTTTGGGAAATGACGATGCTGTTACCAGTAAACTCCACTATCATGTTGAATGAGCTCTTGAGCGAGAGAGAGCCGAGATCTCCATTCATCTCGGCCTCACATAATCGGAAGCACTGTAATCGTATCTTAATACCGTGGGCCCGTTGGGATAAGAGACGGTCGGACTTTGACCAGCATTGAAGTTCCATGACATCTCGGTCGACAATCCCTCAGCTGAGACACGAACCCATGGCTAAATACAAACCTGAGGGACATAACTTCCCAGATTGTGCGCAAAGTAGGCTCTGAGTTTGTTCCAATTGATAGAAAGAACCCCATCATGATTGGGTATCTCACATTCGTCAACCCAGTTCCAGTCAAACTGAACAGGCGGCGACAGCAAGGCTCCATCAGTAGCACAAAGATAGTTCAAGGTTACGAGACTCTGCTGAGTTACATTTGGTTACGCGCAAGGCTGTCCAGTAGTGTCAACGTATTGGCAGACCTCCATGTTCACATCGGTGATAGTCATTGTCGCCACCGTCGCTTGTTGATGCACGATCGAGCATCCGAGAAGAGGCTGCCTATTCTTCTGTAATTGAACAAGGTATGCCCGAACAAAGTACTGCTGCATGACCATGTAAATAAAACCGCCTGGATCCATACCCTGAATGGTCGGCATTCCGGCGGGTGCGGCAGTGTTGAGATCAAAGAGCAGTTGCCGTATGCCGAATGCACTTCCACTCATGTTGGTGACTTGTGCTTGAACAACCGATGGCAAAGTGTTGT
This sequence comes from Calonectria honghensis, assembly GCA_013403855.1. NCBI lineage: Eukaryota > Fungi > Ascomycota > Sordariomycetes > Hypocreales > Nectriaceae > Calonectria > Calonectria honghensis. Next base: position 73,136 of record VTGB01000043.1, on the reverse strand, counting down.
ACTAGGCACTGTTCATCATGGAAAGGTTGAGATTGACTTTGGAAGTGAAGATCCAAGGTTGATTCTTTTGCTGTGAAACCTTCAGGAATGAAGGGCGCGAATACCCTCCGCCAGGATTGAGGGACAAAACCGTAAAGTCCGAGCAGTGCATATTGCATTGAACCTGCGCTGTATCGGAACCCAGCATCACAATATCCTGAAGCGTGCTCGGATCATCCATTGATGGGACGCCGATCGTTGCCTGAAAAGCGCACACAAAACGCGCTTGCAGAAGCCTCTGCAAGGCCGGATCACTGAAGTCTGCTGCATTTGGAATACTGAAAGGATCGATCCCTCCAGCGCGATTTTTCAAATCGTCGTAACCGATCGGCTGCGGCCTTCCTTGGTCATCGGCAATATAGCACATATTCAAGACCGGCTCCTGACAAGAGGCCATGAAAGCTAGCATGGTGGCATTGATACTGGCTTGTGTGACGCCAACTACCAAGCCATAGCCATACCTGTTGTCAGAAAGATTGGATGCCGAAGGAGTCATTGTGAATTGAAGTGATTCTGAAAGATGATTTATGGCCGATGCATTGATAGAGTAGTGGGATCCCTTATTTATATTCCAGAGCGCTATCAATTCTACAAGTCTATTTGAAGTCACAGTGGAGGTATGGCTGTATCACGGCAGGGGACCCAATGGTTTAGTGGCCTGCCAGCCATCACCAATCCATTGCTTTTCTTTGGGTGTAAATAGAGCGGTGTACCGTCGCTTTTGAAACTAACTGCAGTATGAACTAGCTCTGCCACAAATTCGGACTTGCGGCTGGCTGATAATACTCAAGGCTGGTCAAGAGATAGTAATATCTGGCTACGGTCTATTGATGGCTGTCTGGGTTGCCAAACCTTGGACCATGGGTCCATGTGACACAAGGAGGCTTGGTCTAGACTTTGACGTTTAACAGCCTAACGCAAAAGTCTCTAGAAGTCCGACCAGACAGACCATTAGTGTCCAATTCTTCCCCAATTGCCATGCTATGATTTATTCAAGTGGCTGCAAAAGAGCCTCCTGTAAGATCTTGGAGATTATTATTTCCGCATTGGCCTACCAGAGTTTGTGAATTCTCGCCTCATCGATTTCGCTCCATCCAGCGGGCCTGAGACCCTGAATCATAGCTGTAAGCAGTGGGCTAGAGGTGTGCATCTTTATATTTAAGGAACTGGTGTATGAGCTATGTGTCATTTCATTTCTAAGCACTCCTTATCAAGCACTTAGTTTATGATAACGAGCACCCTAAATCTGGCTAACGGTGGCTGGACAGAGTTCAACCACAGCGACCGGCTTGCGCTAGTTTTTGAACAACCTGTTTAGCCCCTTTTCCTTTCGCCGAACCTAGATTCAAAACATATCCATGCCAAAGGAAGCTCTAGGTTGAATAGATCGAGATTCAGAGGGAGCCCTGATAGTAGCCCTTACGACAGCCCTCGGCCTACAGCAACAGCAGAGGGACATAGTACAACCAGCATCACCATTGACCCTACCTCCAGCACTGGTGCGAGGCGATTTGATAAAAACAGGCCACGGTCTGGACAAGGTGACTTTAATCTTTGCCTGAGTGTACCGGGAACTACTCTCCCAAGGGGTTGGGTTTCAATACCCGTCATTAGGCCGCAGTCACTCGTGCAGCTATTGCAGGTCAAACAAACCCGTTACCCGGCCTCTCCGCCAGCCGTGCAGTCTGTAAAAGCTTCATACGGGCCAGCAACACACAATGCAGATTCGACACTCCTTCCAATTGCTTATATTGCAGAAACACCCAAGTGTCGCTTATTGACAAGGCCAAAGCGCAGCTCGCCTCGGAAGCTCGGTGTTGCTTTCAAAGCCCTCGTGAGCTTAGGCTTTATATTCTTTTGGAGTGATATCAAACGTGTCCACATTGTCATAAAATGTCATAAACCAATAATTCACTGATAGATGGGAGGTATTTTTTATCGAAACTAAGGACACAATCAATACCTAGGCCGATGTGAGCAATCCAGCTGACCAGCCGCTGCACTTCCAGGTTCACTCCGCAAGCGTATTGGGCTTTATACCATGCCTACAACGGGATGGACTCTGCTTAGACTACTATAAATAAGTTGAGGATGTATGCGTCGCTGTGAACAGGATTCTCAACGACCTTCAAGTTCGAGTCACGATGAGGTTCCCAATATAGAGACAACCATTACACAAGTCAAAAAATAAACCTTTGACCATATCTTTGATTTAACCCCAGTTTAGGTGATCAACAATATGTTGGCTATCACCAGAGATGCGTACTCAAGATTGCTGCCGGCTTGCTTGTCTAGGTTGTCAACAGCTTTGAACGGAGGTTTTGAATAGGCTTGAATCCCTATTTGTCCTGCTGATTACGTCACCCCTCCACAAATGGATTACCAAAGACTAATTGAAAATCATTGGCCTCATGTTCTTCTGGCGCTGTTCCAGCTACAAGTCTCTACGAAATAGCTATTTAGGCTGCTTCGATCCTTGACAATGCGCCAGTGCAAGCCCTTCCCCAAGAACCCACGGCATAGTCTCCTAAGAAAATGCGGCCTCTTTCTGTTTCAAATCAATCCGCTACTCCAAATTTTATGAACCCAAAGGACCATGGTTGGGACTATGAGGACAGTATCAACCGCTAGCTGATCAGTTAGTACCGTGGTTCAATGCATGAACTATTATTGCGGGAATCTGCTCCATGAAGCCTCGCCGATTCCTACCTCACATCTGAGGGCCTATCTTCAACTCTGGAACCAGTGCTCAGTGTCATGTGGGTTAGTCCTACAGGCGGTTACTACCACCATCCCCAGACAAGCGATAAATTTAGTCTGGCTGGCAATGTCGTTCTTTTCTAATATCGGTGGCATAATGATATCTGGCACCTTGACTTTGGGAAAACGGTGGAGCTTTTATCATTTGACGTAACCCTAGGGTTGGCTATGGTCCATTCAGCCAAGGTGCTAGTTAGAAGCAGGATAAGTTAGTACCTCTGCTCAACCTACCGTAGAACTGCAACAAACTCGCGCACCCGGGTGTTAGATGTCAAAAGAGAATCGGCAACGATCACAGGCTATTTCCTTCTGCATTTAGCATACAATTCAGATGGTCAGAACACCACGATCTCTCTAACTGAATCCGATTTACCTGCTCAAGAAGGTGGCTGGATCTACAACTTAATGGAGTACACTAAGATGTGAGAATCTATCAAGATTCTACGATATTTAGGGAGAGCCAAATTCATTGCCCTCTATATTGAGATTGTATTTATTTGACATGTTTGCCATGTTCCACGCGGCTAGGTTTGAGTGACCATAAAAAAGCCGAGCATTTCGTCCAAGTCACGTTCATGTTTGCTAACGCCATTGCGATCGCATTCCAAGAAATAGCCTGACAATAGGGCCAAACCGTCCGCTATGAAGGTGCTGCCCAGCATGAGCAAAACGCCTTGGAGGCTTCACTATGCTGAAAGAGGTCTTGGACCGGCCCCGGACACAACCTCCGACGGTGAGCCAAAGTGTCCAGCGCTAAATTCGTGCAGTCAAAGCAACAAACGATACTGGTTCTAGCCAGGAGAAACCGGCTAGTGGCAACATTGCCGAGAACCAACATTGAGATGCACCGAGAGTCAAACTAGTGCGTGCCACTTGGCCGTGAAGCTCAAACCTAATTTTCAACTCCCCTTTTCCCCAGAAAGCGACGGTTTTTACGGCACGATCGCGAATCGAAATGTGGGTTCTTTTAAATGTCTTGCGCCTGCTTGGCGATTTAGCTTAGTTGCACAAAAGTTTTATGGAATGAAAGTGGACAGCTTTGGGCTTCCACGTATTATTCTCTAGACGACAAAATGGGATCGCTGCGGTTGGTGCTGGATGTCAATCTACGCTGTCAGCCCTAGCTGATGGATGGCTGGATGCTACAGTGGAAGCTGCACCGGCGAGTAATGCCAGCGAATATGATGCGACAGACATTTCGATATTCATCAGTCCTTAGCCACCTCATCTCAGGAGATTTTGATGACGAGATTGTCTCAATATTCGAAACAAGGGAATTTTGTTCGAAGGCGCTCGGAATCTGGGGTTGTTTCACCTGACACGCAGCCCGCAGGAGTGACATCCCCGCCAAACCGCTATAGGAAATCATGGCTTGAAACGAGTAGACGAGACATCCCCAGGGTTTTTCGCCCGCCCTGAATGTCCAGGTTTGCCACTGTCGAAATTGACGCGGAGAGCTAGGCGAACGCAAACCAACGTCGACAAAAAGCAAGACGTGCGGGCGGCATCATTCACCACGCGGTTCAATGTTGCCAGCACAACGCTTGGCGGCGAAATCAAATCTGGGCCGAGGTAAAAACTAAAGCCATCCCCTGGGCTTAGCGTTGCACATCCGGTATGAAGGCCAATCACTCTTCTCGCCACCGCTGTTAGCGGCCAGTGCGCTGGCTGCGGCGCTCTTGGAGAAAGTAACGCACTGATGATCACAAGTTTGGTGGTTTCCAGTATTATTCCAAGGCTTTGATATAAGATTACGGTGCCCAGAACCATTTCTTACGTCCATGATCTCGCCCGGTACGACTCCATCTTAATTTAAGCGCAACATGTCAATCCCAGGCCCACCTCCAGGACTCGATCTTAGCGAATCCAAGGTTTCGTCAATTGTCTCCGCATTCGTCATCACCTGGGTTTTGAGCGTTTCCATCGTCGGCCTTCGAGTTGTTGCGCGGAGACTGGTTAAAAGTAACCTCTGGTGGGATGACTGGCTCATCATCGCCTCTTTGGTATGCCAATTTCTTGGTGGCTACATGTCTAACGGATTTATATGTCTAATGGATTACAGGTATCTTCGGCTGTCTTTTTATTCAATGTCACATGCTATAGTGCGTGATCCGTCCAGTTCCCAGTCTCAGCAACGCTAACATCATGCAGTGATCCCCAAAGGTGGTTTTGGCAAACATCTTTGGGCCGGACCGCCAAATGCACTCGAGATTTACTTTCTCGGCTTATTCATTGCCGAATATGCTTTTACCACAAGCATCATCGTGATTAAATGGTCCATTCTTGCCTTTTACTGGAGGATTTTTGGTACCAGGCGAACAACCAAGTTGGTCATCATTGCCCTGTTTGCCATCGTTACCCTGTGGGGAGTTGCCGTAGTGCGTATCTCTTGGAGGTAATTGAGAAAATACTAACTCTGTCTAGATTCTTGTCAGCACTTTTTCATGCTGGCCAATCTCCGCTTTTTGGCGTAGATTCGACGACAAACATCCTCTTTCTCCATCAGAATACAAGTGCACCGTCGACACGTCAAAGTTCTTTCTCGCCAATGCGATCCCAAACATCATTACGGATATTTTGATGCTTCTAATCCCCATCCCCAGTATTTGGAGTCTGCAGCTGCGCAAGGGGCAAAAGATTAGTCTTTTAGGCATCTTTCTAGTTGGCGTCTTGTGAGTAACCTAATGTTACACGTCTGGATGGGGCTAATAATATCAGCGTGACGGGAGTGGCGTTTGTGAGGCTGCACTATCTACTCGTTCTCGACTTTACCAACATTGATGCCACCTGGATGTTTAGCGAAACAATGATGTGGACGGGTGTCGAGGTCAATGTGGGCACCATCTGTGGTAAGTTGTCGCCGTCAAATCTTTAGACTGTGCTAACCTCTAGCCTGCCTCCCGTCTCTAAAACCCATCTTGAATATTGTCTTGTACCGCTCGGCTCAAACCAGTTCGGAGCAGCCAAGTGCTAAAACTCAGTCGGCAAATGTTACCAAAACCAACACTACAGACATGCGAAAACGGGACAATAACAAACGGTTAAACCTTCCAAGCACTGGCGCTTCAACTGCATTTGTTACGTCCAAGAATCAACAGCCAGATGACAGCCGCCCTTTTACGGTATTAACGGACAATGAGTCGGATACGTGGGCAGAGGCTGGCAGCGTCGATTTGGAGATGAACCAAATGAATCGGAAACCGGGCAAGGTAAGCGACAGAAAGGAATTAAGCAGTACAAGCTAATGTAAGCTAGGGCACTATAACCAAGACGATTGGCGTTCATATTGACTATGCCAAGGAATAATTCATGAGTTGTTGAGGCATTAAAACAACGCTTATATGAATGGTTGACATTTATTTTAATATTAAATATAATTACAAGAATGAATCACTTTCTTCTACATGCGTTCTGAGCCGGTGCGAAGTTTCGTCGAATTTATGCCAGGTTGAGATGAATTTAATACACAGTCACTTTCCTGGCGATGGAAAGGAGTAAACTCTGAGGCCTGGGTACATACAATAGCCAGCCCAGGTCGGATGGATAAATTTGTCACACTAGGCGTTTAATGAGGCAAAGGAAGCAATCAAGTTCTCACCAACATAGAATCCAAGATCGGAACCACGCCTCTACTTTGGGCCGCAAATTTGGAAGCTGCCCTCCTTCTAACATGAATGGGTTTGCTTTTTTTCTCTTTTGAAATTCTACCTATGCTTAATGCGATTGTGTTGGAATCCTGTACGCGTAATGCAGGCTTTCTCAGTTTTGCCTTGTGACCAGGGTGTCCTTGGCATTCCGCCAATGCTGATCCTCCCACTTCCCGTGGTCAACCATGGCGCTGAACCATGAGAGTTTGCCCACTTGGTATCATAAGCGCCATGGTTCGTTTCAATTAGGGGGCCTCCCACAGTGGGACTGCTCGCACGTTGATCTAGAACCCGCTTGCCCCAAATGTGCCAGTAGCTTGCGAAGGATCTATTATCTTTGCAAGGGCTTAAGTTATAATAACCCTTTAAGATAAGACGTAAAGTTTAAATCATTGGAAGAAACTATTATTCAACTTGATGGAATATTCGAAGAATTGGGGATAATCTCTAAACATGAGTAAGACTTCATTGTCAATATCTTACCTGGCACAGGTCCAGTCATGAATAAGATTTCATTCCACTTAGCTTCGCACACTTTGGAAAAGTGCAAATATCATGTCTTGAGCTCTCCTTCATCCAGCTTTCACCCATCATAATCACCAATATCTACAACTGCAAAGCCTCATGTTCTCTATTATTCATTTTACAAGCCACTCATTTTCAAACACACTTCGCTTTACCGACTACATTCTTTCAAATATTCAACGTGAAGTTCACTATCATTGTTGCTGCGATGGCCACTTTGACCTTGGCCGCCCCTGTCGTCGATGAACGTGCCCTCCTAGAGGGCAGATGCACCCACCCACTGCTTCCCGCTGTAGGGGGTCTGCCTGTCTGTCCGGATCTCTCACGTATAGCCAAGGGCTCGTCAAATAATAAACGTTCCCTCCTAGAGCGTGCATGCACTCTACCACCGGTTGCTCTTTGGGCTCCCTCGCTTGGCTGCCCTCTCGCGCCTAAGAATTCGTGATAATGGCTTTTGACCCTTCCCCTAATTCCAATATGGCATTGCCAGTCATATCAACCGATTCATTACATCTCCTGTCTCTCTACAGGGCGCCATATCCAAAGGCTAGCCAGGCACATCCCCCTCAGTACCCTTCTCAGTTCCATTTCTCCGACACCACCAATTCAGCTACCACGACATTGGTTAAATCTACGACGCTATTGTCAAAGTTTTGGAGAAATCATTTTCAATTGTATACGGCACATCACTATTACAACAGCCACCCGACTTTCTGTACTTGACGTTTGGCGATAAGCACCTGGGTGGATTCAAGGCACCAAATTTTTATTAGTTACATAGCCAAATTACTTTCAACAATCAAATTACCCACTATTGATATTTATCACGAGCCGCGTTTCGCCTTCTGAACTTTGCGTGTTATGGCAACTTGATGGTACGCTCCAGGGGCTTTCTTTATTTTGGGAGTTCCTAGAGATGAGTGCTGGGGTCTTGATTGATCGAACTGAAGGGTATGGAGGTCGGTTTCTTTGGCTGATCTGCAACTTTCGGCATTCCTGCCCATGAAAGTCCAGAAACGAGCATTGACCAATACAATGGAAAAGTAAGCCCATATGATGGTAGATGACGCAAAGTGGTAAACGCGGTTCGTCATCGGCCGGCCAAAGATTCAGTCCCGCAGAACGATCCCAGAGGGGCCAGTAACCAAAGCATGAGAAAACGTATAAGATTAATGCACGCAATCACGTAACATTTCTTTCAGACCCAAGGAACCAGCCACGATGACAACATGTGTGCAACTGAATGTTTCAGGGCCTCCCTGCGCGTGGGGCTCGATGGGGCAGTGGGGATGGATTAGCGCGCGGCCCTGAGGAAGGTTACTGGCTGGAATTCTTTAGTCCCCACTCTTGCAGTCCTGGTGTGTAAGGATTGGCAACACATTCGACTGTATTCTACATGACAAGCATGCCGATGGTTCAAAACAAATAAAGTCTGCTCGTCCAGAGTCCAAATGAGGCCTGCAGATGGTACTGGAAAATAAATCGAATGGTTAGATGAAGTGAGTTCACACTATTCTAGGCTAGTATCGGCGTTCGCTTGACTGATTGAATAAGGGCTTGCCATGACCATTCAAAGACAAGGTCTTATTCTTTCGGGTTCAGTCTCACGGACAGCCACACTTTGCAGAGTACCGTCTCGGACGCAATTGGCAGTTTCGCTAGCGGAAACCCTACAGGCACCGGAATTGGCCGGCATTGCGAATGGCCTCACCCCGAAAGTCAAGAAATGCAAGGTGTATAGGGTAAGTAAATGAGTTCTACTAGATTTCAAATTGTCCTGCAAGGTTTCATAAGAGTAACAGCACTTGGATTTGGAAGAGGTATTTTCTACCACCTATTCCTCCAATGTGGACTCGGTTTGTCATGTCGAAAGGTTTTACAACTCACATTATGGAGTGCTCGATGAAGTCATGCCTGGTTTGGTCGAGCTTTAGGCTGCTCGGGTCTGCGGCCGTCGGCCAAACAACGTGTTTTTAAACTGAAAACAATACAAGCCAATTGAATCACCCAAAATATTTATAAGTTGCAACCTTGACCGGTTGGTTTAATCCACAGCCTTTCTGACCTGTCCAATGTGGATGCTGTCGCGTTGGCGTTCCCCACAAATACCTCTCGCACTTGATTGGCTGGACAGAACGCGACTCGGAAACGCGCTAAATGCACAAAACGCCACTTGTCCCGCCTACAGGTGGACACAAGCAAGCGAGATTATACAACGAGGACTGGAGATTTCCCTCCGACCTCTATGGAAAATAGCCGAAACCAAGCAGGAAAGCTCATATACATAAACATATGCACCCGGTAATGTGTATCAGTGTCTGCTTCTCTGCTTATCCAAGTCTCCAATCTGTCCCGCTTAGTAAGCATGGTGAGAACAAATGCATGCCTGCAAGTCGTTTGCGTCATAGGAGTGAATAACACCGGTTACATTTGGTTCATCTACAAGACTATTCACCAATTGGGGTTGCAAGTCTGGTTATAATTGTTACTGTGCGAGTTTTGCAAGTTTATTCTTCAACACTACACTCGGGGTCTATGCACTATGGAGAAAAGCCTTCTTGGGACGACAAGTCTGCAATCTCTCATACTTTGGCTGGACATTCGACATTTTTGCGCCGCTGGAATCCCTGTCAGTTGAAATTTTAAGAGCAGTGTGCAAAGCTTCCAACACGAATACATCCATTGCCCTCCACCTTGCACGGGTGGTCCTGGTCAAATTAGCAAAGACCTAGACAACAGCCAGGAGACGAACAGAAGTGCAGAGAAAGCCATTTTTGGAATCACCATTCCAGCAGGCGCTGTCACGGCAGTTCTAATAAAATGTTAGTTTCATCAACGTCCAAGCTGGGTTGAGTTACATACCCATGAAGCAAGAGCCGTGGCGGGGAGGAAAGCAACGAGGATGACCTGGAACTTCATGATGCGGTGTTGTTTGATGAAAAGTAGGTGAGGACTGTGATTGTTGTGGTGTATACTCGGCGAGTGCAGAACCTCCTTTTATACATGGCACTAGGTAATGGTTGTACAAAATCTGCTGCTGTAAACGTGGGTCCGACACGGCAATCTCGCATGCGATCTGTATGGATGGTTGACAGGCCGTGTTACTCAGCGGCGGCTAGAAGTTAAGGTTACGCCTTTGTCAATGCACAAGTTCATCCGGGTCGGATCTCCGGAGCCTCCTTGTACACGGAAGTAAATAAGTGTAGAATGCCCCGAATGCCGCATATACGGCGTGACTGATGGAGTTATAAATATATCGCATACCAAGCCACAGAAAAGGAATCAAACACTTTAATTGCATGTGCCCTTTGACAAGGAAAATTGCAAAGCTGGCGGAGCAAGTTATGGTACCAATGCATTCCTCCTGGAAGGGCTATTGGATTCTTTTTGGAATTTGTTCCAAGTGGTAAAATCTCAGACCATTCGGTGGTGTGCCAAACTACGATCTAAGTTCAGCTAATAAGCTTGCACCCCAGTGCATGAACGTTGGGATTGTGGAGGTCTAGAATTCATCATTTGTGGATAATATTCCCTCGCCTAGTGACAATAAGCCTCCACACTCGGAACGGTGCCCGTAGCGTGATGGCCCTTGTGCTCAATGCCACCCATCATGAGGCCTCGAACAATGTGATATCCGACTATCAAACTCAACTCTCACACACCAAACGATCTGGCGCATGCAATAGTGTAACTTGCGACCGAATCAAGCCAGTTGATGCAAGCGAGTAAAAAGCTACTTGTAGACAAGCATCCCTACTCACAATGACCTTTGCACGCGCTTGCTAAAAGTTGAACAAGATGAATTGCATCATCTATTTGGTCGTAGATCGATTTTGTGTTAAGAGGCTCTGCCAAATGATAATATTGCTGGATTGACATAACCTATTGGGCGTATTGGCTTGATTTGTAGAGTTTTCTCGCGCAGATGTTGTATGAAGTAGTTTCTCAGCGGAATCAGCATACTGGCCTGATCGTTCACTCTGAGCTGAGGCCATTGTCCTATGCATTCATTTCAGCTGTTTATTTAAAAATGAAACATTGCCCAATTATTATTTACTTGGCAGTGTACTTTGGACTTGTTCAACCCCCTTTACCTGGCCCGACAAGTTTCTGTGGTATGTATGACGTCATGCTATGGAACCATAGTGATCCTGCGTTGACGTTGGGTTCTTGAGCTGCCGGAGCTGATGCTCCTCATCTTGCCAGATTGGTCAACCTGACTTGGGTCGGTAAGCAAGTCGTATTTAGCCTCGGCACAAATATGGGACCAGGGAGGATTAGTGACTGTTCCAATAAAAGCTAGCGGGATAGGGGTCATTCTAAACTTGTAGGTTCCGCGCATGATCGCCAGCCTTTTTCAGTTGAGCCTTGATTTGGTATAAAAACCGGCATTTCGATTGGCCCCCGCGTGTCCATGCATATTCCAAATTGGTCTGGCACAGGAATGTGGCTGGAATATGGTGCTGATTGGATGCTGAAGTTTTTGTAGTTACGGCTTAGAACCGGCGTATGTGAACAATAACCATTACGATGGTTGCGCTGTGGGGCTTGATATACCTCAATGGAATTTCATTTCGACCCTCTGGGTTATCGCGATACATGCGTGAGGTAATTATGCACGACTTCGAGCCAAGTGGTCTCCCTGTGCCATTTAGGTGATGGATTCTAATTTCCTGGCATGATTGTTGGGCAGAGTCGTCAATGTGTCAGGATGTTCACCGCTTCGACGATTGATCCATCTTTGTAACGGACGAAAGGACCATCCTTCTTGCACCCTTGATGTAACAGTTCAGTGCGTTTACTCCTTGATTTTTCACCGCCATAGCAGTACAAGACACCACTAGATGATGCCGGCAGGAGTCGGATAATTTTAGCTCATCTGTGCTCATGATCGATTGAAACCACTACTTAGGTCTATCAGCAGTAAGAAATGGAATGGGTAGTCATCTGCAGTATTTTTAGATGTAATCTACCAGTCCTCTATTGGAATATTCGTTCAATGTGTATAAATAAGTCCATGGTTCTCAACTGTCTCAATTAGATCATCATCCTTCACTTCTATAGCATCTTCACACAAGTCGCATCTCCAACCCCCACTCCAGACATTCAATATGAAGTTTTCAGGTGCCATCATCTCGACTCTGGCAATAATGGCTTCATCGGCAATTGCAGTAGGTTTCCCGTTCACTCCAACTGGATTCGGAGTTGACACCCACAGTGCCCCATCCCAGGACTGTTGCTGGCAGGGACAGTTGGCCTGTGAGCGCCAGCATACCGGTTGGGATTCTGTGGATAAATGCCATTCGCACAGCAGCCAGTTTTGCGCCGTCGTTGGAGGTCCCACCGAACAAGAATGTGTAAGTCACGACGTGCGAACGGGTTTGGTGCTCATACTAATTATGTCATCAGAGTGCCGACTGCTGTTCTATTAGCCGCAAAGTAGGCATTGCATGCCCCAACTGATAGGCGAGCCGTAGTTTAACGGCCCAGGTGGTATATATAAATTAGGCCAGTGGATGGAGTGTTTATGCGATAGTTTATCAAGTCATTTAATTCCTATAAATTAACAATCTTGGATCCAATTCCTTCGTTCCTGACACCAATTTACTTTGAGGGTAAAGCTGAATACATAATTGAAATGGCCTCCCGCCAAGAATCTAAATCACTGTGAAATCTGGTGATGCACGTTTGTGTTATTCATGTGATGCCCGTCACTGAGCTGCATTCGTGCCATTCGTCTACTTTACATCGGAGGTATTCGGAATCGAATTATTTCCTGGCTCGGCCCATTTCTTGGCAAATATCTGTGGAACGGTATCGCGCTGAAGGTTATTCATGTATTTTATTCTGCCATTTCGGCAACTTTCCAATAAACCCTGAAGCTCAGCATGCAGCTGGGTAGCTGAGGCACGCTGATCTGGCTTGATAACAAGCAATTTTCGATCGGCAATCTCAATGAGCTTCTCGAGCAGCGTACCGCGACACCTATCGTCTTTCAGTAGAAGATCAATGGCCTCATCTACCACCCGATGTCTTTGGACAGTCTCCCACCACCTGGCAATGCCGCTGGAAACACCGGGCTTGGGCTCGTAATAGCTACGGTTCGGCCGACCTCGCGATTGTGCAAAACCCTCTATAGCGTTAGAGTCATAGAGTATCCAAATTATAAACTCCAACATAATGCACCCCATTGACCAACAGTCAAACTTGCGGGATCTCGGGGTCTTGTTTCGTTCGGGGTCGCTGGCCTCAGGACCTTCGTATACTAAGGTTGAAGCCCTCGTTGTAGTCTCTTTGCGTCTGTGGTCTGTTGCGATCGTGTGCGCCTTTGATACACCGACATCTGCAATCTTGAGGATCCCGCCATCATCCTCATTATTTATGAAGTGAAGAATATTGGATGGTTTCAGGTCTCCATGTCGAATGTTGGCACAGTGCAAGTCATGCAAGGCATGGGAGAGGCCAACAAGTTGCTCAAGCGACCACCGACATGTATCCAGCGCATTTTTCTTGCGACGTGCTTCCCCCCACAATAAATCCAAATCTTTTCCATCAGCCCAAGGAAATATTATGCAATGCACCCGATCGCACACTCCCAGGTGTTTGAGCAGATGCCTATTGTTGATACCAAAAGATTCGATCTTTCCTAGATTCTGCTTCTCCTTTTCGTATTGAGTTTCCTTGTCTCGCCCGATGAACTTCTTGACAGCAAGATGAAGGAATGACTCTTTCACTTTCTCATCCTGGAAGACAGTCAGATTTTGATGCCGTAGAGGTTGTGTAGGTCTTACAGTGAAAGGATATTTAGCCTCATAGACTTCGCTGAATTCAGCATCATAGATCATTTCAACGTGCGAGAATTGAAACGCGCAGTTCTCTTCAAGCTGAATGCTAGTTGCGGACTCTGCCTTGAAATTCAAACGAGGTGCAATGACCATCCATTGCTGTTTGATGAATCTGTCAATATCGCCTTCACCCAAGCTTGGAAAAAGGAAGACATTTCCGTGACACCGGCATTTTAGTTGTTTGCCATCTCTTACGAGGGGGAGATGATCGTCTGTCAGCTTATTGGGAGCCAAGGCTTTCATGGACTTTTTGTTGAGCTTGTCAATTAGTGCGAGGATTGAAATTATTCTTTTTGCCCGCTGGACTCGTTTTGCAACTCCACGATCACGGAATGCTTGTAATAGTGAGATTCGTTTGAACCTAACCGTTACACTCCCCTTGACCCTTTCGACAGTGATTTTATCGCGAACAGTATGTGATGGAAGATATTGATTATTTGTGATAGGACATGTGACGAGCGCCTTGTTTATCTCTGTGTATAACGACATTTCTGCCATTGCTGTTGGATTTTACGGCTGGGTGTCGTGGATGCGTGCTACTCTTTTGGATGTTGGGGAATTTCATTAATGGCTTGAGATCGCGCATAAACTTGTGAAGGGCCAGTTATGAAGCTGGGGGTGTATGGCGCTAATCGCCGTGCGGCTCCGCAATCGTCTACGCCGACAATCCAGTTGCACACACTCTACCGACATGTGACGATGCGAACCATGATCAATAATCACGGCCTTTGCCTTGTGTAAGATGACTGGCTGCCTTGCAGGGGTCGATGCATACCCCGCCTCAGCCTTTACCAGTTTAAACCTCTCACTTTGTGATGTCCTACACCCACCCAACCCATCTATCTAGACTTGTGTGTGATTGCCGCATCCGATTGGACTTGATAGAGGCCCCAGCTTTTGAGGCCCCCCATCGATCAATTACAATTGCCACTTTTGGTACCTGACTATGACGCTTATTCTTATTTCCGCCATTCACCGTGGCATTCTGTTGGAACGGGTTTAGCTGCTAACAACTGTACCTGATGAATGCAGCTTCAAATCCTTCGTTCATTCAAGTTCAAACACTAATTTCAGGTTCCCCATTGCTGAATAGCTAACTACACATGCGACAGCTGAATGGTTCCGTGCGCATTCCACGGCCAATTTAGCCTCTATGTATCCATTCGGGCGTAAGTAGTAGGATAATAGCAGCCATTGGCGGGATGTTATCGGGGGTTCAATTGCCGGGCTTCTAATGGTGGTGTGGCCGTGTCAAATTGGCAGTTCTTAATATTGAACTTCCAATCACCGGTACATGTACATGAGGGAGAGATGACTTTTGAACTTCCAGCTTTGGGTGGTTGATGATCATCCTATATTGGCAGATATTTCTTCTGAGATAGTGGTGGGGCCGAATTTCGTGGCAATAGCTCATTGGCAAGCCAGTACAGCCTCGAACTCATTCAATGGTATTTGCGAACCATCCACAACCCTAACTGTACGTATCTACTGATCTTGTGACGAAATATTGGCTGGCTGCGCCATGAAGTGCAGCATCCGCACCCTTCACTGCCCCAATCAAGCCTTTGACGTGATGCACGTATTTCTGAGAATGGAAGTCTGCAACCATTTCCTGAGCGGGGTTGAAATCTGCCATCACATGTAAATCCTGTGGTTGGTTAGCTGATGAGAGAGTGCATAATTATGCATCATCGACAAAGTGTTGAGAATTCGGAAGACGCGGGGTTCTGACTGGCCTGATGAGCTTATCGGACCTGACCGATCGTGTGGGAGTCATTGTGGCAGCAGCCATGTGCGATGGATGAGCTTTACCCCGCACCTGTCAGGCTTCATAAGAAGTACTGGTGGAAATCCATCAGGAGAGTTCAATGTGCTGTGCAATCAGAAATATTGGGTTTTGACAATGAGCTGCTGCCTGGGATGTTGTAATTGGCTTCGCTCAAATTCTAAGGTTCGTGCCAAATTATATGCTATTTCAGCTTGTTACATTGAACCATTACCCCAACTATCGGTTCCTTGGAGCTGCGGAAGAATAAGCCATTCGTGGGGACAATGATATTTACGCAGAATTATTGTTGCAAGTGCCATATATTGATCTAATTCTCTCTCATCTAGAAAGAAAGCCCACCGCCACAAAGTGATCACCGATTTCTCATCGAGTCAATCCATACGGCAGATCACGAAACCGAAGTAGGCGAAGTGGATGTACCGAAAAGCCCTCGACCCAACGTGCCAACAGAGCCGATCAACATCGACTTCAAAATGACCAGTCGGCTTAAAAAAGAAATAAGGGGAAGCCTGCAGCTTCCTGAAAGTCAGAACGAAAGATGGATCCCCGACCTTGTCCTGAAGGGTTTGATTTCTCAAGCCAGGGTTGAGGCCATTCTTAAAAGCAGCCAGTTGAAGCTGGACCGATCCTTAATTCCAAAAATTACACAGTTCGTTTGCGAAAAGGCATATAGAATCTTTGGAATTCTGATCATCATTGGCAGGCCAGAGCTAATTGTGTGGTTCTACGAACATGATTTCCTCCAAGAATGGTTACCAATAAAAAATCGTAACCACACAAATATATGGGAGGCTAAATCTTGCCACAAAACCAACAGCCGTGATGAAACACGGCCAATATACTTTTGTGATGATGACCTTCCATGGACCTGGGAGGCTGCTGATCAGTTTTGTTCGTGGCAATGGGCATTCACAGCTCCGGTGTTTGGCAAGGGGGCCTTTGATTACGATTTCGACAAGGAAACACGCCTCCCATTCACAAATACGGTTACGACAAAGAACAATGCGTCCTCTTACAGCTACGTGGAAGAAAGGAGTGTGCACGTTAGTCATATTGAACAAGCGGGTCAGGTAGGACAATCCGACGGCTGTGTGTACTATGAACACTGACAATGCGTAGTATCTAGCCTTGGACAACGCAAAAAACGTTCGCGTTGCCATTAAGGAGTTGAAGCCATTAGGAAACGACATTGCCGACCCCGCTAGGCGTGAAGCCGACGTCCTCAAAATGATGAAGGGCCTCAAACATGACCACTTGATTAGCGCGATTGCTTACTATAAAAAGGATTCTAAACACCATTTCATTTTTCCATTGGCTGAGAAAGGAAACCTCTGGGAATTCTGGAACGAAAAAGGGAATAGTCCCAAGACGGACATCGCATACATCATTTGGGTTTTCACGCAACTGAAGGGTTTGGCCGGTGGTATCAGCGCTTTGCACGGCCAAGAAAGGGGCTCCTGTAGGCACGGTGATCTGAAGCCTGAAAATATCATTTGCTTCAAAACAAGAGGCAACAAACCCGGGAGTCATGGTCCCTCAGTCAGATTGGTCATTACCGATGTGGGTTTGGCAAAGGTCCACAAGGAGGCGACCAAGGTTCGAGGGATGACAAATACGAGAGTAGCAACAAAAAGATATGAGGCACCGGAGATGGAGACCCACCCAAATGGGCCATTATCTCGCCGGTTTGATGTCTGGTCCTTGGGTTGCCTCTTTTTGGAATTTGTCATATGGCTACTCTACGGCGCCGAAGAACTCGACAAATGCACTGGCATTCTCGAACAGACGTATTACGAGATTCAAGAAACGTACTCAAAGCCCCAAAATATCAGAGTCGCGGAGCTTTCCCAAACTGGCCGAACAAAGGTTGCAGTGGTGCATCCAATTGTGGTTGGTTGGATATCTTATATCAAGAAGGACTGGCGCTGCCCTAATGGAACCGCATTGAGGTCCTTGGTTGATCTGATTGAAACTAGACTCCTTCTCGTCAAGCTTTTGGACCCATCTGAAATGAATTCTCTCTCTCGAGTGAATACTGGAATGAATGCTTCCATCAATGCGCAGAGCCAAGCTATGGATCCTCAACTTCGTGCATATGCTCCAGAGATTGTTGACAAGTTGGGAAGCATACTCAAGGGATTGAAGAGTAAGAAGATGCAACCAATTTCTCAAAAGTCGAAAAACAACACGCCAATCCCCAAAGGGCCGTCACATTCTAAATCGACTACTATCGATGGAATGCTCGGGGTTCCTGTTCCAGATCGGGTAGGCAAGCCTTGGTAATGCACGCTCTTCAGCCACCACATAAACTAATCGACAATACGTTTTGTGTCAGAATGTAAGTCTTCTGAGCAATCCACAGACAATTCACATGCCTGACGCGTCCTGCTTCATAGGAAGTAAGCATTTGCCAACATAATGAAACTGACTCGACTAATATTAACAAACATCCTGATCATGTAGTATGTGAGTAAGTTTGAGAGACTTCGCGGGAAACGCGACTAATTTGGGCTTAAAATTTGGGTATGGCCGAACAGAGGGTGAGAAATTGCATTGGAGTTTGTTTATTTATTTTCAGTGCAGTGCTAATGCGATCAATGCTAGTTTGTAAGTACCCGAGTTGATGCCTGAGACTTTGGTACTTATCGATCATTGCAGACGGTACGTTTATGTCAATGGCATACGCGCATGCTAACCTTATTAGCCAGTAAGCACATACACGGTCATTCCTCTTCATACCGATCGCTTACTGTGCTGTAGCTGAATGATGAATGGGACTACGCCCTAGATGAAAGCTTTGCACGAGACGTTTTTAATAAGATTAGATTGCAAGAGGTGCTGCCACAATACCAGCCGCCTCAAATGTGTGATAGATGCAGGGGCCTCCAACTGTGGGCTCCTGGATTCATCTTTACCGACTCACAAGCAGGACTGGCAGTTGGTGCTTACACTAAAGGGTGTGCACTCTGTATGCTGCTGTTAAATTCCGTCCAAGAGCGAGTGGCAGGAGACACATCTATCCAATTTGCACAAGCTGGCTCACATCTAACCATCGACGACGGGTCAACAGAACCTGTCCTCAACATTTACTCTCACCTAGGTCTCGAAACTTCTCCGTTTTCAAGGTTCAAATTACTAACGGCGCTTGAGGCAGACTCGCAAAAGCCCCTGCCTGCCATCCAACCCGGACTTCCAACGCTCCCGCGAGCAGGAAGCACAACTCACTTTAGAATCTTGGCAGAATGGATTCGACACTGTAACAATAGCCACAAATGCGTTCGCCAGCGCCATAATTTTGTTCCGACACGACTAATAGATGTTGGAAATAGTGATAAGAGGGTGGTATTGTCGGATAATAGCCGTTGTCACACAAGAAAAGATTACATTGCTCTATCCCATCGTTGGGGACCTATCCAAAAATCGGCCAACTTTTGCACCTACAAATCCAACTTTGATAGGATGAAGAGCGGCATCCACATTGCGCACCTCCCAAAGACATTCCAGGATGCCGTTGGCGTAACCCGCAGTCTTGGTCTACGCTGGCTCTGGATCGACTCGATTTGTATCATTCAAGATGATGCAAATGATTGGGAGATGGAAGCCAGGCTAATGGAACACGTCTTTAGTTCGGCATACTGTACCATCGCCGCCAGCTGCGCCTCGGATAACACTGACGGCTTTCTCAAGCCTCGACCGAAGAGAGAGTACATCCCAATGTTGGACCCCAGTGGTAGCGTCTATTATATTTGCAAGTCCATTGATGACTTCGCTACTCACGTTGACCAGAGCGAATTGAATCAGAGGGGTTGGGTGCTGCAGGAGCGTGCTCTATCACGGCGAACGATTTATTTTACCGAGACTCAGTCTTACTGGGAATGTGGTGAAGGCGTAAAATGCGAAACCATGACAAAGATGAAAAAGCATGTCCTCAAATTTGTTAGCGTTGGATCTGACTAACTGTAACGCAGTCGCAAAGCATCATTCCTCGGTGATGCAAATTTTCCGAAATCTGTAGACCAGTACGTCAAGGGAATGAAGATACGGCTTTTTCAAGATTTATACGAGCGCTACTCAAGATTGAAGCTCTCTTTCCCATCCGACAGGCCAGTCGCCATCAAAGGTCTCGAGGCCAGGCTCCTCACTACGTTCGCAACGACAGGTGGATATGGCATCTTCGACGCCTACCTGCACCATTGCTTGCTATGGCAGCGAGAAGGTCGCACCTTCTATCGCAATCCATCCTCCCGCGGCATTTCAGTACCCTCTTGGTCATGGATGGCATACGACGGTGCCATTAGCTATCTCCCGATTCCTCTCGGCAAAGTGACATGGCGAGACGATATTATATCACCGTTTACAATGCCAGAAATGCAAACAATAGATGGAGAAAATACACGCGCAGTCCAGCTTACGGCGCAGGTGTGCGATGTTGTAGATTGTCGGGCCGGATCAATTGTCCTGGACGATCCGGACGGAACTGTGCATCAACACATGCAGTGCGTAGTAATTGGGGAAAGCAAGATGGAAGCATTCGGCAATCTTCAAACGCACTGGGTAGTGTTTGTGCGAATTATTACCACAAACAGCAACGAGTTGGGTCAGATGTACGAGAGAGTTGGGGTGGGCACGGTTGAGCGGCGCCAAATTGTGTCCAAGGGAAGAGAGGCGAGGATTTGTTGAGATGCATGTTAATTGGATGATTTCTTGTGAAACTAAATTGAATGTACGCTCGGTCGGTAGTATTTGGGAATAATTATTACAACTCTGTCGGTAAAGTGGCATCAAATCACTAGCTAAGCCATAACCAGTTACGACCGCTAGATGCTCATTTTCATATCACGTATTATGAAGTGGCAGATGGAATATGGAGCATTAATTCTTAGAAATTCACCTGCCGCAGAATGGCTGAGTAATCCAGTCACAAAAGGTTGTCAAACCTTCTAAAGAATGCTTCCCGAGTGGATTGCCTTGTCCTGCTTTGACTAGCTAATTTCTCAACATTGTTTATTCCATCGTTCTAACTAGTTCGACAGAACACGATCCTGCAACGTGTCTTTAGCCATCCTCAAACACCGAGGATACCGTCCATCTTCTCCAAGCGATAGTGGGCCTTGACAATTCCTCGAGCAGCAAACTCCATCGTCTCCATCGCCTCGGTACGACCACGGACCCAGTGATGGTATGGTGTTGATGTATGAACGAAGACGGGAACGCTAATGCAATAGCCTGGGGCTCGTTCTAGGGAACTCCAACGCAGACAAGCGTGTTATTGAAGCGTAAGAGTTATAGAGCCTGCTCGTAGGCAGCGTTCGAAGCAATGCACAATTTCCGCGTGACCGCTAGCCGTTCTGTCAATGACTTCACGTGGTTCTGTATAGCGATCCCGTGATCTTTGCGGAACTCAGTAATATCCACAAAGTGTTCAGCCCCTGAAGCCTTGACGAGCTTCTCTTTGCTGCCATGGTCGATTCCAATCACGCGTAGACCCATGCCCCTGCTGTCCAACTACACTGCAATGTAGCCAAGGCCCACCATCAGCAGTCTGTAGGCGGTTGGGCCAATTCAAGGAGGTGATGTATTCTACTCCAGTTTACGCGCTCTTGCAGTTGTTAATCCTGTAAAAATGTATGGAAACCCATAGTTGACAATTCTGACAGCTGGAATTTATTTGTACGCATGTTGTTGACCCGCGCCTGTGAAGGGATGAACAAAAAGTTCAAGTTCAACAAACAATTTGAAATACCGGCGCGCGCTCTGATTGGTCCAAATGCTAACCGTAGGCAGGCCTTTGGCCCCAAAATCCACCGGTTGCGTTCGCGGGTGCTGTTGAGCTGCACGATACTGGCAACCGCCGTCTTCCTGCTAGAGATGCTGTTGAATCTCGACTCCGGCCTGCATCGCCGCCGCGCCGACCGCATATGTGCACCATCAGACCTCATTCCACCTCGCTGCGACTCTGCTGCTCACCCAGCATAGCTACGCGTCTCGGCCGCGGTCACAACCTGATCAACGTCTCTTTGTCAGCATCTGAAACGGCTCGTTCCGCATCAAAGTTGTTCACATTGCTGCCGTGGCCTCGGCACTCGCACAAGGCATTTTTCAAGGCAGCAGAAAGCCCAACACTGTGCGCTAAGCGAGCAGCCAAGAAGGATTAAGCCTAATTAGGTCTAGTGGACAACAGGCTTTACCTAGTTAGGCGGCCGGCTGCTAACTAACGCTTCTAGTCTGATGCGGCTGTCAATAGTTCGTTTTTTGACTCAGCCCGTCTTGGCTGTGAACATGAGTTCTAAGGAGGCCTCGTATGACTGTCCACAATCCACCATTCCACCAATTCTTCGAGTTTCAACCTGCGAGTCTACATTTGCTTGGATACTTTGAGATGATGGATCCTCTCAGCATCACCGTGGGCACCGTCAGCCTTCTGACAGGCGTAATCAAAATTGCCAGGGACATAAAGGATGTTGCTGAAAGATGTCAAGATGCACCGAAAACCATCAGCCAAGTGGTGGGTGATGCTGAAACAATCAACACTTTGCTATTAGAGGTGCAAGACATATTGTCAGGGGATTCCGACATCAACTCGAACCTCAGTGGGGGTTTTCCACGAGCCATGCTAGACTGCCAGGAAACTCTGAGGTGCATTGAGAGCGAATATGAGCAGTTGCAAAATAGCCGCGATATGAAGACCAGACTTTTGTTTTTATGGAAGGACGACAAAATGAAGGCATTGCTGGAGAGACTGGAAGCCCAGAAGAGTACGTTTGGGTTGTACATGAGTCTGTACATTGCAAAGAAGTGCTGGTGAGTTGAGATCAAATGGAATAGCTTATGATTGACCAAAAGTAGCCGGGTAACCGAGATGCCGAACCAAGTTGTTCTTGCGACCGAGGAGGACCTGTCCAATCTGCTCCCGCGCTATCCAGAAACTCACAAGGCTCTTCAGTCTATGGATGAAGAGAGTGCAATGAGCATTTTGAATGACCAAGACTCATATCAACCCCCCGATGAGCCCTCTTGGATTAAAGAATTGGTCGGAAGCAAGGTATATTCCAGAGCCTACATGCAGCAGCTGAATTCCAAGCAACTCTCAACCAAGGAAACGACGTCTGAACATGACTCAGAGTCCACTACAACTTTGAGTATTCAGTCTCAAGCTGAAAGCCAACGGGAGGCTGTTGTTGCCCAAGACTCTATCGCTAAGACGCCTGAGCGACAGAGAGGCGATGAAACACGCAGAACCAATGGAGCCCAGTCAAACGGGACAGCACTCACACAAATTCACCAGCGCGGTTTTACTACCACCTACTCGTCGCCCGACGTGGTCGAATCACTACCAGTTTTCCAAATCATGGATGCGACTCGACTCCCTTGGGGATTCGTTGTTAGAAAACCTGCATCGGCTGAAGATCTTAAGAATTTCACCTGGGATCATGATACCGAGCTCTTCTGGCCTGATGACCATTTCCATTACTATGACAGGGTGCGAGAACGATTCGGAGATGGGGAGAAGGGCTATGTCATGATTGGGGCTGAAATGCCTGCCAAATTGGACAAGTCCGGCGCCAAGAGGCGAGTCATCATTCGGAAGGACGCACCAACCGGATTAACAGATCATGTTCGCAGTTTGCTTTCCCGCAACTCTGCATCCAAAAGAGTTGCTGCAAGAGTCATCAAAGTCCCTTTCGGACGCGCCCGGCATGGACCAGCAATTGAACTTCAGCGACTGCTGGCTTCGTTGGGAAGGAAAATTGAGATAGGGAATACGAGACTTTTGAAAGGGGCTTGCTACAGATATGAGGCTGCTCTGGAATACATCCTCGTACAAGTGCGACTCTGCAGCCCAACATACTTTCTACCAACGACCTGGAGGGTTAGATGTCTGGACGACGCGATTGCGATCTGTCTTCAAGATTTAGTTTACAGTCACTGTGAGCCTGCCCTTGATGGAAGAAAAGAGATGCTAACTGAGATAGCGCCCACTGATGATGAAAGGCAACTGATGGGAATACAGCCAATGGGAATGAGATGGG
Source organism: Calonectria honghensis (assembly GCA_013403855.1). Taxonomy (NCBI): domain Eukaryota; kingdom Fungi; phylum Ascomycota; class Sordariomycetes; order Hypocreales; family Nectriaceae; genus Calonectria; species Calonectria honghensis. The sequence goes on along the minus strand of VTGB01000043.1, from coordinate 49,501 downwards.
GGCCGATTATGTAATGTTTAATAAGACAAATAATTACAGCTACAAGCAATCAAATAATGTCAGTGTAATTTATAGATGTTTAATAATACTCTGGGGCGCAGTGCTTCACGTGCTACCATAATTTGATGAAGGATTGATTCGTCGGGCAACATGCTTCGCATCAACTAGATTGATAGATGACAAAGTCGGACGGGACCAAGACACGTAGGTGTTTACCCTCCACTGAGCCACAGCGTCCATAACATCACGCTATACCCTTCTTCACTCCTAGGACAAGCCCGGAAAGCAATGAAAAGCGAGCTCGTGTTTGCGTCACCTGGAGGCAGTGTAATACCAGGGACACTGTGGGCGACATCATGTGCAAGCACAGAGGAAGCCGCCCGAGTTCCAAAAATAAGAATAATCACGATTGATGTCCTTGGACATCTTTCAGAGATTAAACTGAAAAGAACAGATACTACACTTGATCTAAGCCAAAAGGCAAAGAGAGCTAAAGAGAAGAGGAAAAGTCCAAAGGGGATGGGGAGAGGGAGTGTTTTATAGGACTGGTGAGTCCAAGACAAGCGAAATTGGGCTCCACCAGAAATGGACAAGTTTAGGTCGCCAATTCTGTGCTAAATTTCATAAATCGTAGACTAGCACAAGCACAAAAAACAAATCATGTTCCAGCCCTTGACCAAGCAAAACAGCCATTATAATGCGTGGCAACCGCAGCAGACAGTCAAAACCACGTCGCTCAGGAGGCTGGCAGCTGCACCACCTGAGCAAAGCACGTACAAAGGAACAAGTGTTGCATCTGCCAGGCAAGCTCTAAGATGGTCTCGTCAAGCGTTGCACGAGATAAATATGACGGAAGAGTTATTCCATCAGGGTGCATAGATGGTTGGTCCAATTGAGCGTGTTGGCGACTTGAGGCAACCTCGTCGTAAAATAATTTGGTAATCATCTCATCTCTTATCGATAAGGGATACTTCAAGCGTGTGCCTTTTCGAAGACAAACAGGCGGAAATCCAAATGTCAAATTGATTGATTAGTCGGATACCTACTTGCTTAGGTATATCACGCGGCGCATTAAAAATTGAATCATGCAGTGCAGAGACGGGGAATTAGCATAAAAATGAACCTCAATAATGGCGAGGAAAGGATGGTTTAATTTACGATGTAGAAATATGTCTAGGGTAACATGACTCGACTTGATCCCTCTGCACAATCCTTGACGCGTCCTAGCGATGCTGATGTAATGTTGACGTCATAATTACGTCCACGCGAGATGCGTAAGACCCTACCAATCAGTATGCATGGCCTTTTTGCAGCACGAGGATCTTTCCATTGCATCAGTAGAAATGTTTTAGCACGATGCCTAGACCGACAATATCCTAGGTACATTTCGTTCAACAGAAACGGGGGTTTGAATCGGACTTGGCCCCATAAACCCCGCTCGATTGGGCTTCGCCGCACGTCTCAACTCTCGTCACGGGAATCTCGGATACTGGCTCTGATGGCTCGCGAACTCCATCGCCGGGACGATCCCCGGGAACTCGATGACCTCTGCGACCCTGAGTTCAACGAGTTATATCTCGAAGCCATATCAGGATCACTCGGCCGTCTGGATGACACACCCAAGAAGTCCAAGTCTCCTAAAACAGACCAACCTCCAGCCCGAGATTAATCATCGTCACGCAAGCACTTGGCAATGAATTTGCAACACTTGGCGGGAGTTTCCTTGCAATTGCATCCTGGAAACATGTTTCTATTTGCGGCTTTGTAGCTCGTACCTGCTGCCATTATTCACGTGGGCAGAGCCTCACCAATTCGTGGTAATTTTCGAAAATTGCACGGGGAATCACTGGGCGTTAGGATCACTTTGGAATTGATGGGTATTAAAATTATCCAAGATTTGATTGGGAAGAGTTGAAAAGAATCATTATTTGGAGCTCTGGCGGAAGAAATAAGCATTGGGAATTTTTCGCATAAAAGTAACTTGGTTCAAACTGGCTTTTTATAGACGGCCATAATCTTCAAGTACTTCCTGATTGTCTAAAACCAAGCTACAAAGTTGTAGACGAATAGTCTTCAATAGTCGGCCGTGAACATATTTCACCCCAACTAAAGAAAAAATAAGTTGATTCCCCTGGAATACGTGCCCCTGTGAACTGCAGATGAGGCTATCGATCGTCTTTATAAAGTTGAATCAATACGACTGTCTATGTAGTTTTGAAGATTTGGTCAATGATTATGTAATATTTTCCAAGGTTTTGCTAGATTTCTGCCCCGTTTTTGACTGCTCCAGGAACTTTTGTAAACCATCTATCGCATCATTTCTGACGAAAATGCCATTCTCAATAATACCTGGGCAAAAGTTAGCGGAGAGCACAATAGAGCATCTCATGCCGGGCATACTTGGAGTGGCATCAGTCGCATATTCCCCTGTATACTGGAGGAATGTATGGCCTTTGTGTTCACCATGTGTGATTGGATACAGTCGAATTGAAGAGGCAGACGCAATGTACTTTAACGGCTGAGGTGCGCTTAGAACGTAGTAACTCAGGACATGGTTTATTTTCTACAAAACATTATGACGGTCCTTGCAGGGGAGGACATGGCTTACATCTCTCGCAACGATTTCGAAATCGCATGCCGCGTCTGGAATAGTTTCATTAAACTCCCATCGGACAATTTCCATGTCGGAGCCGTCATTCGGCACCTTGTACGATTTGGCTACGGGGCCATACCACTTTTCAAAGTTGTGTATTTGTACGGCCTCCCATACTACGTCGACCGGCTGTTCAATGACGGCCGATGAGGTGACAAAGGGAACCACAGGAGAGACCATTTTGAGTGGAGTGAGGTGCACTAATCGTCAATTGTATTGTGCTTACAGGTGACTGTTTTGTACGCGTTGCACTGCATGGGCCGGCTTTTCGGAACCCGAAAATCCCGACGACTAACTTTCCGGCTTTTCGGGTCCAGAACCAGTGCAGTAGTATCCCTAATTAATTGATTTCGCCGTATGTTTCGCAGGTGACAATTATTGGGCCAAGGTCGCAAAGCGCGTGTGCAATCGCCGCGCGTTACATGGTCGATCCGTCGCCATTTCGATCAGAACCCTCGCCAGTCGACCACCGCAAATGCGCCTGAATATTCGACATGACGACCCAGACCTCAAACTGACCTGGAGATTTTACTACGATCCGGAGAATTAAGTAAGCGACAGCAAACGACAATTATTTCAACATTGCTGTGAGAAAATAGGGCACCATCATGTGTTTCATCCCGCGTCTTCTCCCGGACGGCCAGATTAAGCGACTTCCTTATTCAACCTTGGGCGAAAGAGGTAAAAAAGATGACTGGTCGGCACGGCGATACGATGAATTGGCTCTATCAACACTAACCAGTTGGGCAATATTCACCATCACATTCAGACGCCGAAACAGCTTAGTCAGCGGGAGCAGCCTGGTGGATTGATTCACCATGTCGGGCAACGTCCTTTGTTATCAACCATGGGTAAATCCTTGTCTTTCCTCCGGCGTAGCACTCGACCATCAACAGGGCTGTCAAGTTGACCTTGCAGGCTGATTTTGATCTCGCTTGTCTCCAATTTATGGTTCAAGCTAGGTTAGTTTGGTGTTTATCGGCCTCAGCTGTATCAACTAACACGGCAATAGAGCACCACTAGCTCAATCTGGAGTGCGGGGCAGCACGGCACGATTTTGCCGTTTGCCAGTTCATCTGTGTCTTTGATTACCGGAGCGAGGATACGGTCGGTCCGCAGGGAGTGAAGGAGTATTTGCTATTGGTCTGTGAAGTGATTGAATGGCTGGACGACATAATGCGACGGCAGCTGCCATGTATATAAACTAGGGGATCGTGAATCTGCAGCGGAATCTGAGCGGAATCTGCAACTATTTCAACTCTAAATTTTACTCTATTCAAATTGCACATTGTTACAATGACAAAACACGACCCAGAGAACCGTCATCCGCACAATGTCATATTTTCCGACGACGCGGATGGCCTGGCGGCAATCGGCAAAACCCAAGCATTCGATAGAAGATACAACCTATGGTCTGTTGTTGGAATAGGCATTTGCGTTTCATCAGCGGTGTGTAGAATGGCTCCTTGTTGAGCAAATCTAACAACGATAGTGGAGCGGAGTCTCCTCAGCTATTCTGCCAACGTTGGTTTCTGGGGGAGCAGTGACGGTTGTCTGGGGCTTCGTCCTGACTGCGATTGGAGTTGTACTTGTTGCTGCTTCACTGGCTGAGCTTGCGAGGTAAGCCACTGAAACCAGGGTTCTACAGGCACTAACAGCATAGTGTTTGGCCATCGTCTGGCGGTCAGTACCATTGGGCAGCTGAGCTTTCAAGCCCGTACTGGCGCCCGTTTCTATCATGGGTAACCGGGTGGCTAGCGTTTGGCTCCATGATCTTGGGGGCCGTTGGTAGCACTGTTGCCTCTTCTGTTCAGATTCAGACCTTTGCAAGAGCGTGCAACCCAAGCTACGAAGCCAAGCCCTTCCACGTCACCATGGTAAGCCGCCTCTGCTGCTAAAAAATGCTTCTAACAAGATAGATTTTCTTTGCCGAGATGCTGATCAATGCCGCTGTCAACATTTTCGGCGTCAGATATTATCATGGTCTGAACCTTTACTGTGAGCATCCCATCACCCGATGTTCGCCGCTAACAATTCAGTCATTTTCCACCAGACCGTCTTCTTTGTGGCCATCATCATTACCCTTCTCGCTTGCACAGCGCCGCACTTTAACTCTGCCAAATACGTCTTTACCAATTTTCAGAACAATTCCGGGTGGTCCAGCGACGGCGTGTCCTTTTTTATTGGAGTCTTGGGTCTCGCAACTGGATTCGTTGGCGTCGAGGCACCGGCTCACTTTAGCGAGGAGATGAACCACGCTACTCGGGATGTGCCAAGAGCCAGTAAGTCGGTCCCCCACTGATGGATAAAACTAACATGCACAGTCATGTACGGCACCATTGGCAACGCGCTGGCCACTTTCCCATACCTCATTGTGCTGCTATTCTCGATGGGTAGCATTCAAGATCTTGTGGCTTCCAAATTCGGGTCCGTGATGCCCATCTTTCAAATCATTCTGGATTCCACCAAGAGCATCCCCGGAACCGTTATTTTGAATTTTGGCTTGGCGGTGATTGCCTTTCTGAGCGCTCTTGACATTAACGGTGCCTGCGCTCGGACCATTTGGTCCATGGCCCGCGACGAGGCTTTTCCAGCCCCGTTCCGCAGGGTCCACCCCAAATGGGATGTCCCAGTGTGGCCCGTCATCACCATCTGCCTGGTCGAGTGTGGGTTTGCATGCATCTACATTGGAAACACGACGGCATTCTATGGCATCATGTCGGGCATCCAAGTGCTCCAAACGGCCTCGTATGCCATTCCCATTGCGCTCCATATTTTCCAGCGAGGAAAAATCCCGTATGGGCCTTGGAGGATGCCACACTATATAGGGTATCCGGTCAATATTGGTGCCCTTTGCTGGTGCATTCTTGGCTTTGTATTCTTTACCTTTCCGATTTACATGCCGGTTACTGCAACAAACATGTAAGTCTAGTTACTTCACGCAATTCAAAAGCTAACATTATAGGAACTACTCTTCAACTATTCTCGGCGGTGTTTCGATCATTTCGATGATTATCTATTTTACATATGCACGGGGTCGATTTGTGGGTCCCATCCGAGATATTGATGGAGTCGAGGAGGTGGGGACTGAATCGGAGCAATCTCATGGAAAGGAAGAATCGATGTAATCCGATCGCATAGCGTCACACAAAAAATACGATTATACCACTGGCAAAAGTGTAAAGTACCTTGCTGCAGGTACCAGCGTGTTTTGTGTATACATGCAATGCGACATATGTGTCATAGACTGTCAATCAGACTCCATTGCACAGTATGCATCCAATTGAGTGATTTCATTGTGATTTGACTGCCAAACAGCCACCATTGTCTGCATTAGTGTCACTGCCGTAGCCGTTGATTTGACGGCACTCTGTAAGCATGGTGACTGCGATTGGCTGCACGGGAGCTGATGCACTGCGATCTCAGATCTTCCGCTGAGTCAAACCATGGAACGGCCACGGCATGCCACTCTGCAGCGTTCCATTGCACATAGATGACGAATACCATAAGATTTACAATCTAAATTCATGCTTCTCGAGTTTAATCGTAATATCAGATACGCTTTAGGTTCGATGTAACCCACCGGAGCCGGCGGGCCGAGTCGGACCGAGGATCAAACCAGCGTGCCCACGCAACGCAACCGCCCCATTCTCGACTTAATAATGAATGACGACATAGTTTCAAATATTTCCGTCTCGGTTCGAGAATTTATCAAGATTGTCGCTGCAGTTTACAACTCTTTTACGACTATACTGATTGGACCATTTCACGCCAAGCCCGAAATCCGGGGCCTCGGGATCCGAGCATAAACTACTATTGTAGGCTGGGCAAGCGTGACCACCTGCAGCTATCAGTAATCGATTGGAATGAGGAGTTGGGAAAGAGTTGTGGAAGTGGGTTGAAATAGTATATTACTCGCATAGGATGGTGTTTTGCCACTCCATCTGGAATCAAGCATCAAAATGTCGGCAGAATTTGAACCAATAAACGCAGTGATTCCCCTGGAGAAGCTACTTTCTCCAGGAAGAATCGCAATCATTACTCTTTTTGTGTTTTTATTCATCCGGCAATTTGCAAAACCATCCAAAAACCTTCCTCCTGGTCCCAAAGGATGGCCCGTTTTGGGAAGTTTCGCCGACATAATCAAAGCCGCCAAGACCAAAAGGCTGCATTTGCTTTTTGAGGACTGGGCTAGGGAGTATGGGGATGTCATGATGATTCGCTCTGGTCTGGAAGACGAATATTACATCAACACTCGCAATGCTGCCAAGCAAATCCTGGACACCAACACGGCCTTGACTGCAGAGAGACCCAGATGGATTGTATCTTCGGAGCATATTTGCGGCAGCTGGAACCTCTTGCTGCTACCTGCCAGCAACCCTCGATGGAAGGTAAGTAGCCGGACATTAAAGAGTTTTGTTGACAATAATAGGAACAACGGAGAATTACAAACCAAAACCTGACGAGCATCTCCAAGGCTGAAGCCGGTGTGCCGTAAGTAGACCGATTGAGTATTGAATCATGCTAACATTTTAGTTTTCTCGAGTTTGAAGCGCTCAAGTTTATCCATGAAGTTGCGCACGACCCCATGGCCGGTACTGACAAACAGGATTTGTGGGACAAGATGGGACGATATATTTACAGCACCTTTACAACTCAACTATTTGGGCTCGAGGTGCGTAGCATCAGTCTGCAAATTCAGAAAGCTAATTTTGTAGATAAAAAACTCTCAAAGCCCAAGCATTGGATATTTATTTGGTATGTCTCCGTATTATGGACAGAATCAGCTAACAAGGTAGAAACCGGCGTCGCTCAAATTGATGGTAAATTATTCGTCCTCTTTGAGTCATCGCTAACAGATTAGGTCTCAACCAAGGAGCTGAAATCGTCGACAGCTTTCCCCTTCTGGACCACCTTCCCAACTTTTTCCGTCGATCTCAGGTCAAGGGAGATGAGAGATTCCAGCGGGATGTTGCTTGGTCGATGAAAAGACTGACGGTATGTGATACTCGCTTCTGTAGCCAAAAAATTGATGGCCAAATATCCTTGGGCAAGGGTGATGCGGTTAGTACCAACTAACGCGCGCAGTATCTGAAAAAGCTCATGGCTGAGGGCAGGGCTCCTGACTGTTTTCTCTCTCGAATTCTCCAAGACGAAAAGAAGGGCGGCATTTCTTCGGAAGAGGAGGCTGCCTTTTTGGCCTTGATGCTGGTGCTTGGTGGATCCGACACGGTATGTCATCTGACCAGTTAGAGTCGTCGATTCTAACTGACACAGAGTCGCATGGCTGCATGGGCATTTATGGAATTGATGCTGGAAAATCCCACCGAATTTAAGAAGCTCCAAGGATTGATAGATCAACACTGCGGTGACCGACTCCCAATGTGGTCCGATTTTGAAGATATTCCGTACGTCCGCTGCGTCATGAAGGAGGTCTGGCGCCTTCGACCCCCGGTTGCCATTGGAATGCTCGCGCACAGCTGCACAAAAGACATCGAGTACAACGGCTACGTCATTCCCAAAGGCGCGCGCATCAAGCTCAACTCATGGGCCATTGGACATGACCCAAATGTGTATGAGGATGCTCGTGAATTCAAGCCCGAGCGACATGCAGGGGATCTCCGAAATGTAAGTGACCGCACCGACCTCGATTTTATCTAACCATGTATAGTCCCTGGAAAGTGCAAACCTCCAAGACGTTACTCAGCGCGACCACTTTGCCTTTGGCGTGGGCAGAAGAATTTGTAAGTCCCTTGGTGATGAGTGTTCTTGACTAACATTTTAGGCCCCGGATTGCATGTTGCGGAACGTTCTTTTGCCATTGCCATTATGCGCCTTGTCTGGGCCTTTGAGATCAAACCAGCCCCCCGAGCCAAGTATCCTATCCGAATGGAAGACTTTCCTCACTACATTCCGGGCATTGCTGGCGAAGACATGCCCATTAATATTGTTCCACGAAGCGAAAAGAGGCGTGCGCAAATCGATCAATATTACGAAAAAGCCCTCGCGCTTCGACCTCAATATGTAAGTTGGACGACGGCAGCAAATGCGGTGCTAATAAATGATAGGGATCTTTGGACCTGGATGCTTGAGAGGTCCGAATTCTACTGAGATGAGATGGGTCAGAATGTCCTTTTAAATACAATTTCACATTCTCGAGATGCCTCAATTGTACACACTAGATTTAAATAAATTGTTTGCAATGCCCTCTGACGTGGTAGCGATGTGTCCGCGTGCCACCAAGTTTTCACGATTTATTTTGATACAGGAAATTAATTCTAGAAACCTAATCTACCTCATGGATTCTGGTCACCCGTAAATCTAGGATTTCTCTTGACCATGCGCCCTTACTTGGTTCATCGGCTAGAATAAGGTCTGCACACCTTGATTCATTGGCCAGCCTCATTACAGCCACTTCAGCCTTTCAACCTGTTCTTTCAAATAATCCCGTGCATCCTGGCAAAGTCCGTGCAGTAAAAGGTGGCTATATTGGACTTGGTAATGGCAAGCCCCAGATGAAGGCTAAAAGAACAATCGTTGCGGGCGCAGTCACTGGCCAACGAGTTTTGACGTAAATGGCCCACTGCTTCGTTTTCCCAGTTACCTGGTACCCGCTCGACTGGCGCATTTCATATGACATGAACATGGCCGCCCTCAAAGGTCTGTGGAATGTCAGTTGAGCTATTCAAGGCTCTGTTGATGGAGTGTTGTGTGACTATCCAGCGATGCCATCATAGTCACTACCGACTTTTGAACAAGCGTTGTGATTGAATAGGGTGGTGTGCGTCGTCATCCGTGAGTCGTAATTGCATGTCGGTACTATAATCCCAAAGGCACCAATTTCTGACGCTCTGGTCAATGGTTTAGCTGGAAGCCCATGACCTAGTGCTTTCAGTGTGTCGGGCCGACATGTCATCATTTTATACAGTCTTTGTGATAAGCTTATTCCGCATGGGAGGCCCACGAGTACCTTCAGAAACCCGACTACCTTGAAAATGGCTGGGCTATTAGTGACAATGGTACGCTGATTGCCGTAGGAGTGAGAACCCACAAGGTAGGATTATATAACGGCTAGCGATGCCGTTGACTATGTCCAGTGACTGGAGACCAGTACGACTGATGGTTTGGATGACATTCCGTGGAGACTGCCCGCTACAAGGTCTGGAATCCCATCGCCCACCAATACCCCCCACAGTGAGAACTGGGCTAATCAAAGCTTCGCTGACCGCTACATTGGTGCTGCGTCTTATATTGACGAATACGTCGGCAACGATGCTGCCAAGCTCAGCATCATTTATACACCCGGAGTCGATGGGTTTCAACGACAGCCCGTAAATTTCCGATCAAGATGAATGTCTCGCGACTAATAGGTAAAGATCGAGCAAGGGCTCAATGACTCGTTGCTGGATATTCTGAAAGGACTCAAAGAGGTCAATTCGGGACAAACCTCGTTGGTAGACTTTGCAACTATTGTGCAAGAAGTTGCTAGCCATAGTTCCGAAGCACGGATGTTGTTGCAGCAAAGCTTAGCAGTGCATAACTAAGATCTAACAGCCATTGCTATTTTGAAAATCGGGACAACCCCTCTGCATATGAAGCAAACCTGTTTCTCTTCAATCTCAATAGATGGCAAGAACATGGTATTTCTACCAAATATGATAGTTACCTATGACCTTCTGCTTGCTAATATGAGGCCTTTAGCGTAACTGAACCTTATTGAAGACCACAATAGTACAATCAATGGCCACGCACCCAAGCCTGTGAATGCGGCCAACCTCAGTCTCACTCCAAATCACATTGACGAACAGAACATGGCATCCCGTCTTACCCCCAAAAACTTTGTGCCAGCAGGAGAGCAAGCGGGTGTGTAAAAATCACGGATGGATTCAACGGCATTTTGTAATTTACGCCAGATGGTGGCTCCATCATTGGCTCATCTGGATGATTTGTTCGTTGGAGGCAGTATAGGTGACGCACTTGGCTGGCCTGCGCTGTCGCCGGGCTCCTAACTTGTGGGAAAGCAAAGGATGATATTTCTTCTCCATTTAAGCGGATTGAGTTCATCCCTACGAGGATTTTTACAAAATTACGCATCCCTTACAGCGGCAGGTCTCCCCGCGACGTGCGCTTAAGCGTTCTAAATCCGCCAAGTCGAGCTCGGCGCCGAATTCTTTCATACTGGGGCCTGGGAGCTCCCGAGTGGTACGAGGAAAATGAGAAGCCGCTCAACGAGGCCCTGGAAGCCTGTTGAGTGTGATGGCTGGTCGCCCATTGCGGTAGGATAGAGTGGGGCAAGGTGGGACACCGAACAATAAAAGTTTTAACTTGCCATCAAACAGCAATACTAACTGATTGGCCTGTTCGTAAGGCGGGATAAGAATTTAGACATTACAAGTGAATTAGAGCCATCTGCGCTCACCTGCCTTTCTCGGGACTGCCAGTGCAGATGAATCATGACAGCCAGCACCTCTTTACGAAACTGATATAACTTTGAATCTGATTGCTAATACCCGATTCGTCAGTTAACCCACTTTTCTATTGGAAGGGCCGCGGAACGGAATTGTAACTTCTATAGGCTCCAACATTTATCCCGCTTCGCGCAATCCCTGCGCATTAATCAGCGGTAAAAATATTGGACTTGTTAGGGTAAGCTTGTATATTCACAATCTATACATGACTGCTCAACCGTTGACCCTGCAGCTTGGTTTTTACCTAGAAATAAATACGTGACTTATTTGAACCTACCTTTACCTTGGAAACAAGATCCATCTTGAAACATTCCATGTAACTTTTACTACTTGATTCAAATATATCTTTGTCCTGCAAACCTTCAAGTATGACGAACTTTATCATCAATGTCACTTCCGACACTGTCTGCGCCTGGTGCTACGTTGGTCGCAAACAACTCCAGAAGGCTCAAAGGATTTGGCAGGAAAGATATCCCAAAGATACTTTTACTATTACCTATTCACCCTACTAACTCAACCCCGAGCGACCCAGAGGTCCTGGACAGAGTACGTCCAAGCGTGACTTTTATCTGGGCATGTTTGAAGAGTCACGAGCGGCGCAGTTCTTCCAGCGCTTGGAACAAGTGGGAGAACCGCTAGGTATCAACTTTAAACATGGAGGCCAGACGGGAAACACAAGAGACTCGCATCGACTGGTCCATCTATCAAAAAGGTATGGTAGTGATGCCCAGTCCAAGGCTCTCGATGGGTTGTTTGCTGCCTATTTCGAAAAGGAGCAGGATATCACCGACTACAACGTCTTGAAGGAAATTGCCGTCAAGGCCGGCATTCCCGAGATTGACTTCCAGAAGACCGTTGTAGACAGTGACGACGGCGGCCCTGAAGTCGACGAGACTATTCACCAAGCGAGACTGAGTGGAATTACTAGCGTTCCCAACTATTTCATGCAAGACAGGTACCGAGTTCCTGGTGCAATTGATCTCAACATGTTTGTCAAGGTATTTGAGCAGATCAAGGGGGATGAGGATAGCTGATAAGGATGCGCAGTTGTATAAATGGATACATTAACTGGTCATAATCCTGTGTCCAAAGTGAGATGGACTTTCTAATTCGACATTTTAAATTATTGCATAATTTTACCCTTTGACCCTGGGATGTAAAAGAATCCGGTGCCTGAAATTTGACATGGTTTGCATCTATATCACAGAACCAAACAATTACTTTCTATGGGGCTGCTCTAGAAATAAGGAGAATTGACGAAAGTTGAAAATGAGGAATAGCAAAAGCAATCAAGGAAGGCATAGCAAAGAGGCCTGTTCATTATCAAATTATAACCTTGATGGACAGAGAACTGAAGGGGTTGAACGGGTGAACGACTTTCGCTTCCCTTTGACAGCAGATGATCGCCTTTCCCTTTTGTTGTCAACAATCGTCAAGTATTAGTATTCAGCCTTCTCACTGCTCGCGGGACGAGCTTCTTAGCAGCGTCTTGAGATGGAGGAACGCAAGGCTCAAGCTCATCCAATTGCCGAACCAATGATGGATCTAACCACGACGTTGCGATGACCGTGTTTCCGGCGACATGCCCATGGGTCACGGCAATTGGTGCTGTGCAAAATTCGGACAATCCTCCCGCAGCAGCCAGCTTTAGTGGAGGAGGCTTTTCGCAGGTGTTTCCTCGGCCGCAGTGGCAAGATTTTGCGGTTTCCACATATGTCAAATCGCTTAGGGGCCATATGGATGGCTACTACAATGAGAGCTTTCGCGCGGTACCAGATATCTCAGCGATTGGCACCAATTTTCTCATTTGGAACAGCGGAATGCCCATGGTAGTCCAAGGCACCAGCGCGAGCACCCCTGTTCTGGGGGCTATGATCGCGATTATTAATAATGCACGTGTCCAGCAAAAAAAAAGGCTGCTGGGTTGGTTGAACCCTATTTTGTATTCAAAGGAAGTCCAAGCTGTTCTTCAGGATATCACGAAAGGTGGGAGTACTCCGTGTTCATTCAGGAATAATAGAACCGAGGGTTGGGTGACGGCTGAAGGTTGGGATGCTGTGACCGGTTGAGGGGTGCCAAAGGATTTCGAGAGGCTATTCCACGTTCTAATGACAGTGTGAAGATGGTTAGGTAGAGGATTGCATTAGGTAGTAGAGAACAAGAATTTATTTACTTTTGACTAAAAGAACAATCTTGAGCCTCAACCAACTGATCCAGGAACCAAGCCACAAAAGTGGCATACAATATATCAAAAGATAGCTATGGCTCCTATGCATCTGGTTAGAAATTAAAACTCTTCATTTTTCACTATAGAGGGGATCTAGCTAGGTCTCTTATAGCTGCAGCTAGCAGCTGCAGTCCGAGACTTCCTATCTAAGGTTGAAGCTATTCGCAGCTTGGCGTTCTTGGCTACCGTTCTCTGATAAGGCCGGCGGCGGCCTCCAGTTGTGTCTGTAGCGGTCAGATAAGTCGGTCACCGTTGTTAACGGCATGTGTATGTGAAATCGGGCTTTGTGCAGCCCGGAGCCGGTCTGTTTGATCTTGCTGTTACTGTGTTGTTCGGGCTAGGCTATTGAGGCTATCTACGGTGTGTGACACAATACCACATATGCTAGAAAGTTGGTTGTGAAATTTTTATTATCCCAAGCAGATGGCCACGGTGGAAACCGAAAATGAACATCGAGAATAATTACCTCAAAAGGATATTCAAGCCAAACAACGCTCTGCAACCTTGACGGGACTAGGGGATCAAAGAGGTTAAAGTTAAATATTCCTTTGGCCTCGATTGACTCGAGGAGGTGATCCAGCACATATTTTAGCTCCCAACCCGGACATTTTTCTCGCTTCGCTAGTGCAACTACTAGCGGTGATTGGTCATATGTGTCCGACCTTCCGGAGGGGTGGACTGATTACTTTTCCTTGAGGTAAAGGCGCCCAAATTCTGCAGGGTAGGCTGGGTCTTCTGCCATCAGCGCGCAGTGCAAATGCTTGTTATAATTTGAAAGTGACACAAAGTACAAGTACCATTTAATATAGGAAACTGATCAATGCTTGTCTCATTCAGATTATCAGTCCGGCATCCCACGGCAACCTACGATCATAGTAATACCCTACACATTAATAAAACCCATTTTTAGAGGAAGAGGGAAGACTTTTGGATTAAATCTTTCACGTTCATGATTCAAATCTAAGATTGCACAAGAACGTAATGAATTGTCATATTAAAATTATCCATTACTTGGACCAATTTTGTCAAATGGAATGATAAATGGGTACAGCGTCTACTGCATCCTCCTTCAGCTCGGGCCTTAAATCAGGTGTCATTACACCTCTAAATTTTACCATGTTGCTACCTATGCACAGATAGGAGGGTTGGGAGGGAAGAAATTGGTGCAAGTCTGACTGCAGCAGGCGCCTGGGTTGTCAAGATCACACTGGCCACCGGTAGGGGTGCATATTAGAGACGAGCATACATTGCCATCGCAAACGCCCGAGCAGCACTCAAGCGAATTTGTGCATAACTCTATATTGAGTTAGTCTGGATTATCGCCAATATACCAACCATGTCCATAGCAGCCATTACACACCTTCTAGTGACTTGCAAGTAGCTGGATTTGTTGTTGAGGTAGTTAGAGTGGTGAAGGTTGTTACGTCTGATGAAGTGAATGTTGTGGTCAAGTCTGACTCAGAGGTTGTTAAGTCCGAAGTTACGGTCGATGACTCGGTAGTTGATGTCGTTAGGTCTAGCATTACAGTCGTTGAATCCGAAGTGGGGGTTGCCAAGTCAAACGTTGAGGTTGTCAAATCCGGGTATGTCGAGGTCAAGGGTGATGACAAGAGACATCGTCCTGCGCTTGCAGAAGTCAAACTGAAGAGCAAAAGGGTGAAGACGTTCAAGTTGGTGGAGCGCATGATGAAAGACGTGGAGAGACAATTGGTGGGCCTCTTCAGCAGGCGTCGGGGGCCGCTGAAATATTGGGAGTTTAAATAGCCGGCAAAAGGGGTTGCAGCCATGGTACAGCTGTTTGGGACCTAGTCGTGAATGCACCATAATCTTAATTTGAGACATGCAAATTTACAATTGCGCCAAGATTGCTGTATAGGGACCTAGCTTCATACATAAATCTTGTTAGACTCTGTGTACAGGTACAGGCTAGCCAACCCAACCCTTCATCGTCATGCAGCTAGGCCGCAGGCGCTTGTCACACTAACCTCTGGAACGTAATGGGCATTTTTCGTGCAGAAGACACCGCTTCACCTGTTCATTGAATTGAATTCCTCGGCTCTTTCACTGGCCTATGTGTCCGTATGAACCCGTATGGCAGCTAGAACAAGTCAAGGGCCTTTTAATGTAAAGTTGCGAACGTAATTTTTTTTTCCTTCTTTTTTCTCTTTTGATTTCTCCTCTTGCACGTAGTGCTAGTCAAAGCCGGTGTCCGCTGTGGCGCCAGCTAGCTGCTGCTGATGCAGGGGTTGCAAGCCACACCTAAAGGGCTAACTGTGGGCTATCCCT
This sequence comes from Calonectria honghensis, assembly GCA_013403855.1. Classification (NCBI taxonomy): domain Eukaryota; kingdom Fungi; phylum Ascomycota; class Sordariomycetes; order Hypocreales; family Nectriaceae; genus Calonectria; species Calonectria honghensis. The sequence goes on along the minus strand of VTGB01000043.1, from coordinate 33,867 downwards.
TCAACAGTGGCTCAAGTTGCTGTGGATCCTTTTATTGATATCCACTTCGGTTGGTGGCGACAGTGCACTTACCATAATTCTCAGAACATGAAGATGGTGGGCTGAGGGCGATACATCGAGACAGTGCGTATTAAGTATGAATATGTTTTCCATGAATCGTCAGTTTATTGGGAACCCGACAACCTTCCATTCATCCTCTTGCTGCATTTCTATTTCCAAAGACACCTTTGATCTTGTAATGGTGCCTGGGGCTGTAGCGGGGCCTTGGAAAGGGGCCGCATGCATGTTGCAAGGCAGGATCCCTGCACTCTTCAGCGTCAGCAGTGAGTGTTGGCGATGGTTCGATGTACCCCGCCAAGAAGCGCGATTATCCCTTCTACTACCCGAATTTCAGAAAAATATTTTTTACAAAGTAAGCCGGCAATGCAGGTAATCCTAAGCCAATAGGTTGACTTGCCTTTTTTTTCTCTTTTTTTTTTTCAATCGTCATCGTCATCATTATCATGAGTCTTTGCACAGTGTGCCAGCAGTTGTGTCGTGGTCTCGCGTGGGAAGATGAAAAGTACAGCCGTTGCCAATGGTGGATAGATCCCACCGTCTGGCTATTGAAGGACAAGGAACCTACTATGCACTCATCTTGGGCATCCCTTTTTGCGTCCTTGGGCCACGGTTGCCCAGTTTGCTGGTCCCTATGGCGTAGCATACGATCTTCACCACTTGTCACCCCAGCCGAAGAGAAGCACAGCGAGTTTCGAAGCTGGGTACTCGAAGCGTGGTATAGGCTGAAAGATTCAAGCTATAATTTGGTAGTTAAAATCGAAGATATGAAATGCAAGACCCAATTCTTGAACTTTTCAATATGGAAGACCACAAAGCAATGTTTTTTAGGGAAGTTCCGCTCGTCAAGCTTGACTTGCCGCACGTGGCTAACCAGAGATCAATGTAGAAGCCGGGAGCTGTTGTCCTATTCCAGATGTTCATACCCCGAAATCCATAGCTGACCTCGTCCGTGGCTGGAGCACCGACTGCTTGAACAACCATTCTAAGTGTAGGGTACGAGGTGCTTCCACGCCGACGCTACCTACTCGATTGCTCGACCTCGGCAACGCCAACTCAAAGGAGTGGCTTGTTGTCCAAACTGATGGAAACAGCCCAAAGTATGGGGAATACGTAGCCCTTTCACATAGATGGGCGGAAAACACACCAAAACTACGTAAAAGAGGCGCTTATCAGCTTCAAAGCCATTACCAGGATAGCCATCTGCCGTCTGACTATCAGGATGTTTTGTCAATTTGCCGTGCGCTTTCCATTCGTTATATTTGGATCGACTCTCTGTGTATTTTCCAGGACTCCACGGAAGACTTTCACTGCGAAGCCGGGACGATGATGCACATATATCAAAATTCTTTTCTTACATTAAGTATATGCTGGGACTATTCGACAACGAGTCTGTTCCGCAGCCGCCAAACTGGTACTCTCCCGCGTGGTCCATCGCCAGAGCACTTACAGTTGAGGGGTACAGAGTCTCTTAAACCTACGGTGTGCTCGGGAGAATATGCATTTATTGAGTGTTGGAACGGCTTTCAAATGGATGTATCAAATTCTCTGATTAATCGCCGTGGATGGGTTTTACAGGAGAGATGTCTCTCGCCCAGGGTTCTCTACTTGGGAAATGAACAGATTTACTGGGAGTGTGACAATGGAATTGCATGCGAGGTTGCTTCTCAAGGACTTGGCGACTACGGAAAGCGAGAGTCCATTTTCACTGATTCAGAAGAGTTGCGACAAGCGTCATGGCCAGGCTTGGTAAACGCGTACACAAATTGTGCCTTGACCCAGGAGGAAGATAAATTAATCGCTATTTCGGGGATTGCTCGACTGCTTTCTGAAAAAACAGGTGACACCTATTGCGCAGGGATTTGGGTTGAGTATTGGATTCCGGAACTTCTATGGGAACCGGTATCATCAAGCAATGGAATCCTGAACCAATTGCCTTCCGGTAGAGGCATCTCAAAAGCCCCTTCGTGGTCATGGGTGGGCTTTCCTGGGCCCGTCGCCACGAGACTGGGCTATCGCATGTCAGAGTGCGCAGCAACAAGACTTTACTCGTTCAATGTCAACGATATCTATCCCCTTGCCATGCTGACTGAATGGTCAATGAAACCAACAAAGGGTGATGTCTTCAGCTCCTTTGAGACGGTCAATATGAAACTGAATTGTCTCATCATACCGGTAATATTTGCCGATAGGAAACCCTTAGAGGAGGTGTCCGTTGCGAATGATGCCGTCATTGTCGCTTGCTTTGATGACATGAAGGGACAAACAGGGAGTCTCCCCAGCCTACGACTTCGGTATACACCACCAGATGACCAGGGGAAGCGACAAGAGGGGGCAGAGTTGCGTTTGGCTTTCAGTAGGCCCTTTGTCTCATCTTTGCCGTGCTTCCTGGTTCCATTGGTCCTGGATGAATGGGATATGCCCCCCGCTGCCGTTTTTCGTGAGTCCGGTGTTGAAGGCCTGGTGGTGCAACCAACATCCAGGAATATGGATCGGCAGTTCACTAGAATTGGGAGTTTTCTACAAAGCACAATTGATGGTTTCGGACTCGCCTCTGTAATCATTAATACTGTTGCGAAAAAAGGCCTAGGACGGAGTGCCGAATGCCAAACAATGGAAGAGGGGGCTTTCGAGGCTGGCCTCTTTAAGTACGCAACTAATCAAACTTCTTCTCCGGTCTTCCTAGCACGTGGTGGAGAGGTAGAATGGAGCTGGTCTTCAACACCACACTTTTCTAATGCAGAATGGACAAATATCCACCTGGTCTAAGGAGTCTTTATGGTGAAGGGCGAGGAAAGCTCGGAGGGTATCTAATCTTCTGGTTGCTAATACTCAACTTTCAAGCTTCCCGTGGACATGATATACCATACATGATGAAAGATCCACGAGAGTTGCAGTTAAGTACAACGTGGTATTTTGATCCAGCTTAATTGCTCTTCTTTTCAACTATCCCGGCACACAATAGAGGTGCGGTTAGAGTTGTCTCTGTTATCAGGATAAGCCCGAATGTAGATTCTCCGCTATTCTATTAAAACGGGGACGGGGTTTTTGATGTATAGAAACCACACACCAAGCCCAAAAGACTCCAACAGTTTGATGGTTCCGTTGTGCTAGGGTTGACTTAGCCACCAGATGGGCAAGTCGGTCAAAATGTCATAAAATAAATCAATGACCTGCATTAGCTAGGTCAAAACAAAAGTCATAATTATAACAAGATGCTCGTGATCAAATGGTCCCTCAAAGAGGAAGCTCAAAAATAGGGCCAAAAACGTGTATTGAGACGAAGCTGCTGAGCCAAGGTGGTGTTGAGGCCAGTGGCTTTTATCCTACTAAATCTGGTGTTGCGACCGGTCCCTAGGTCACATGACCTACCCTGTACTATATCCTTGGTGAACCTATTGCCCCGAGCCCCGACACACTATATTCATGTTTTCATTGTTGTGCTTGTAGTTCTCTCGCAAGCCCATCACACTTTCCTCCCCGTCTGATTTGGTCATCAGTAGCCGCTAGATCACAATTGGGCTGCAACCGGGCTGCAACTCAGCGGAAAAAGCGGCATTTTCCGTGTATGGCTAAAATCTGAACCAACCAACAACCGAGACTCATTGAGTGGTTGGTGACAAGATACTTGGATGAGGGGCAAGGGTGGGGCCGGCCCATCCCAAATTCACAGAAACCTGCTAGGTATTTAGAAAAGCCCCGGCATTTACACATTTTATCTTCCCGTTCTTTGACACTCTTTGGGGGTCAAGCAAATGTCTCGAAAAACGCAACTATCATGAGCAGCCCCAGATTTGAACAAACCTCTGTGGCCTCCGGTCCTGTCTCAGCTGTTGCCGCCACGACATCGGTTCCTATTGAGGTCGTACGTCGCCCTTCATGAGCGGATAAGCTGGGTTTTAAAACATATTCTGCGCCAAGTCTGTCATTGAAGCGCTGCTGACCTTGTGGGCTGCACGTCCACAGGATCCCGAATTCCAAAATGACGGCGAGGATAACGATACGATATCGGAATTTAGGTAACGGACTCCAACAAGCCCTGTTGGTTCAGCTACAGTGCGCTTTGATATGCTAAACTTACCCCAGCCAAGGCATCGACTCAACGGCTTCCCTGACCGATAGCATCCGCGACTTCCGTAATATACACGGTCGCACATACGGGAATTCCAAGACTACGGAGTACTGGTGGGACAAGACCGCCGACGGCCTAGGCCTGACTCGGGATTAATGCTATGATCAGAGCAGCTGACTTTGAAACTTCCAGGGCGCCTAATGACGAGCAGCAAAATGAAGGCTTGGACATAACGTAAGTTTTGCTAATTTTACCATATATACTTGGACTCCTAGCGTAACCAGATATCTGTTGGGTTACGATAACACTTGCTCATTGGGATCTATAGCCACCATTACATGCTGCTATACTTTGAAAATAAACTCTTCCAAGCCCCTATTGGAGAAAGTCCACAGGTGAGCCGCCCCTGTCTTGTTCTTATCATCTGGTGCATCAACTTTGTGAGACTAATTCAAAGCTTGTTGCGCTAGACAGTGTTGGATGTGGGAACAGGCACTGGCATATGGGCGATGTGAGTAATACAGCCTGCTTATTAAAGCTGTACGTGGATTAATTCCAGGCCTATCAGAGACTTTGCAGACCAATTCCCCTCGGCTAAAGTCATCGGCACTGACATTTCGCCTATCCAGCCAGCGTGGATACCACCCAACTGTGAGTTCTGCTTGGATGATGCCCAACTCGAGTGGACCTGGCCGCCCAACCACTTCGACTACATCCATATCCGTGACCTCTATGGCAGCATTGATGATTGGTCTGCTCTCTACAAGAGGGCTTACCGCCACCTCAAGCCAGGTGGCTGGTTCGAAGATCTTGAGCTTGACATACGCGCTCACTCCGATGTGGTGACCGACCCTGACCACATCATCCATCGCTGGAACCGTGTTTTCCAAGAAGCTGGTGAGAGGATGGGCAAGACGTTCAAAATTGCCATTGATTCCCGCATGCGGGATCACATGAATGAAGCTGGGTTTGTCAATGTTACTGAAAAGAAGTTCCGGCTTCCTATGAGCGCTTGGAGCTTAGACCCCAAGCTCAAGGAGATTGGTCAGTTTGTGCAGATGTTTGTAGATGGTGGCTTGGAGGGGTTTGGACTCTACATGTTGACACAGGTTATGGGTTGGAAATATGAGGAGTGCCAAGTCTTCATTGCGCAGATGAGGCAGGCTATAAGGAACAAGAAGCTCAATCCTTACTATGAAGTGTGAGTTCTATTAAGAATATCTTGCACCTGGATTCTTTTTTCTTTGTATAAGCTAATGGTTTGAGAATAGGACGTTAGTATACGGGCGCAAACCATAAGATTTCACGGCCTGTTAAAAATTGATCAAGGTTTATCTTGCAGGTTATCTTAGATGCTTGTAGTCTGATGGGTCAAGTCGAGGCTTGATCGCCTTGTTATAGAACCACCTTACACTTCTGCCGCATCGAAGGGATGTCCTTGCCGGCCGGTTGAGTATCCAAACGCTTCCAGCTTTTAGACACCACTATTTAGCCTGTCGTATATTGATCATCGTTACTATTCATTGCATATTTCTTGTGTTACAGACTATTGGTTCCAATCTTTATTATGCCCTCTTCTTGTAACGGTCTGGTCCAAACCTTACTACAGGGTAGTTCGGTCTAAGGTATCCAGCAAGGTAAACCGTAGGGTTTATGTTGCAGGATGGATCAGGTGTAAGAATCCGTGCATTCTTTTACGTCAATTGACGGTTAGGCCAAAAGATAAGTCAATAATCGCAATGCTTGCAATTACCGGCACGGACAACAGCTGTTAAATGGGACCGGCTCGTAACATCAGGTACGTTGGGTTTGAGCAATACAAAAGATAATAAGTAAAAGAATATTATATTTAGTAATAGGTTAATTGGTTAAGTAAACAATTAAAGGTAATTAAGTTATATTAAAAGCTAAGTTAGGTTCTAATAATTATAACTGTAACAATCTGGCCGATTTCCCAAGGGATAAACCAATCAGAAGGCAGGGTTTATGTTGGCAAAAGGATCAAAGCGCATAGCAGCATACTAAGCAATATAAAGATATTCACAAGTATTACATCTGGTAATAGTCAATCGGTAATTAAGATAACCAAGTTATATTAAAAGCTAATTAAGATTATTCCTTATGGTTGGGCTTAATCTGTCTATATACTTCTAATTATATGGCTTTGTATTTGCAGATGTCGAATGGGGTTAGTTTAATACTATTTGACTATAATAATCAGAGAAGTTAAATAGGATCTATTTGATTCTTTCTTATTGGTAGGGTATATAGGTATAAGATAGCTTATTTATATAAGTAAAGGTTCTATTAATTATAATTACCTTAACTTATTATAGATTATAATATAATATTTTCTCTTTATTGGTTTTATCCCTAAGGCTAAGATATTAGGCTATATTTCTATAAACTTTTATTATATATTTAACTTAGTTCTTTAAATATTTTTTATACTAATAGGATATTAGATTATATTTCTAAAATATTATTATATTCTAAAGTAATAGAATTTTATTATTAGGATATTATAAAATTAATTAGTAAATTTAGTTTTAAGATACCTTGGTATTTTATATATTTTTATACTAAAAATCTTTTTTATATTATAGTAAAGGAAAAGAGTAAATATAAATTCTATATATTAAAAAAGTATTTAGGATATAATTATAATAGTATTTTTATATAAGCTTATTTATAGTACTTTAGTTTTATTAGTATCTTTATAGCTAATTTTTCTATATAGTTAAGTATATATTTAATAAAAAAGATTATATTAAGGAGAAGAAAGAAAAAGTAAAGGTAGATTTATTAGATATTATATTATATTTATAGTATTTGTATACTTAGGAATATTATTTATGGAAGAAGGTAAAAGAAATAATTGCTTATGGTTATAAAGACTTAAATAAGCTTAAGAAAAAGGAATATAAGGAGTCTTTAGTGTTATTAGAGATATAGCTATTAGAGGATATAAGGGTTATTAATTAGAATGCTATTAATTTTCCTTTTGGTTTTTCCGAAGAAATACCTTTAATATCTTTAAATAATATATTAGGTTCTTAGTAGGTTCTTAGGTTATTTCCTTATAATTTTTTTATTTTATCTTAAAGTATTTATCTTTTTATTATTATAGTATTTATTTTACTTTTTATTATTCTTTAATATTTTTAATTTAAGGCTTATATTTTAGTCCTATATTAATTTAAATTCTATTACTAGGTTCTAAAAGTAATATATAGAAAATAGAATAGACTTAAATATTATTAGATAAATTAAGCTTATAGTTATTTTCTAAGATTTTCTTTTTAATTAAATAAGGTCTAATTTATATAAAATTAATTTTTTTATTTTATTATTTTATTAAAAGATTTTTTATTACTAGGTAAACTATATTTCCCTCTAAAAAGGATAATCTTTTTAGCTTTTTAAGGTTATAATATTAGCTTATTGTATTATATATAAATTTGAGTTTTATTTTTATTTTTTTGTGTAATTTCTATAGATTATTGGATTTAATTATAGCTTTAGCTTGGATTGTGCCTTTTAAGGGAGCTTTATAAGTATTAGGGATAAAGCTAAAGTTAACTTTAGTAAGGGTTATTTTAATACTTCTATTATATAATATATTATATATTAGCTATGCAATTAGTAGCTTTTTTACCTAATTTATCTATTTATAATTAATATAGTATTATAGATATTACTTAATCTCTTGGTTCTATTATTTTATTTATTTATCTATTTATAGATAGAATATTATGCTTAGCTTATAGTTTAATTCTATTAAGCTTATAAGGCTTTGCTAGAATTTAAATATAAATAGCTATTTTTTATTAAATATAATCTCTATAGGGAGTCTATAGATTATAATAATAAATTAAAAGAATAAATAAATAAATTTATTTTTATTAGTTGCTTTTTTATAAGGAATATAATATATTGCTTTAGTAAAGCAATTAATAATAATAAAAATATTATTATAATATTAGCCTATTATAGGATTTGTAAATAGGGGAAAGTCTATAATAAAGTCTATAGTAATTGATTCCTATGGTTAGGATATAATTAGGGCTAATTAGAATAGTCTATAGGATTTATGCTTAGATTTCTTTAAGTATTAATAGAAGCTATATTTTTTATATATTATTTTTACTTTTTTCTTTATCTTACTAAAGGAAAATATCTATTTAATATATTTAAGGGTTTTATTGATTTCTTTGTATCTATGTAAAGGGTATTTGTGGATTTCTCTAAGAAGGTCTATTTAGTATTCCTTAGGTACTTAGAGTAAATCTATATATTTTTCCTTAGGGAAATTAAGATTATATTTTTTGATCTTTTATAGCAATAGATTTCCCTATTCTATTTGCTATAAGGGGATTTTTATTTTGCTAATATATCTTATTCTTAGGTATCCTTTTACTCAGATAATAGTAATAAGTTTCTTTATTTTAATTATTATTCTACTAATAAGCATTTATTTATAGGTTCCTTTAGGGGATAATTAGAATAACTATTCCTTAGTTTAGGGCTTTTCTTTGTAATAGTTAGGGTATTAGCTAATAGTATTAACTTAATTATTCTTAGTTCCTTAGATATAGATAATTTGGTAATTGAATTCGGAAAGATATTTGGTATATTAGAATTATTTTCCACTAAGCTCCTAGGTTATTATAAAGTAAAAGATATTCTTATAGTCTATATATACTATGATTTTGTGCTTTCCTCTAAGCAGGTAGTAGCAAAATTTCTTAAAGGTATTAATTATTACAAGGAATTCTTTATTATATATAGGGTAATTAAGTTTTATACTATTAAATTTATATAAATAAAATATAATTAGATATAATTAATTATTATTATTCCTTTGTCTAATCTAGGCTCCTAGAATAAAGTCTAAGGAATTTATTTTTAATTTAATTAGTTATTTTAGGTTAAATATAATAAGTATAGGTTTTGAGATAATTACTTTTTATATAGCTTTAAAGGCAATTTATACTTAACTTTCCCATATAAAGTCTTTTCCCTTCTTTATAAATTCTAATAAGAAAATTATAATTTTATTAAAGTCCTAAATAAATTTATAATAGTAATTTGCAAATCTAAGGAAAGCTTATACCTTCTTAATATTTATTGGTACCTTCTATTCCTTAATAATAGTAATCTTCTTTGGGTCTATGTAAATTTCATTAGGTAAGATAATATATTCTAAAAATTTGACTTCTATAGTATAAAACTTACTTTTTTTAGGTTTAATAAGTAATTTATTATCTTAGAGGGCTTTTAAGACCTTATAGATATATTTCTTATATTTTTCTTTATTCTTAGAGAAAATAAGGATATTATCTAGGTAATAGATAATAAAGATATTAAGATATTCTTAAAGTATATAATTAATTATTTATTAAAAGAATATAAGTATATTTATAAATTTAAAAGGCATAATAAGATATTTAAAGAGTTTAAATTTTATTTGAAATATAGTTTTCTATTTATATTTTTCTTTGATATAAATAAGATTATAGGCTCCTTTAAGATCTAAGGCAATAAAGATATTTATATTATGTAATTAGTCCTTTATTTCTATAATTAAAGGTAAAGGGATTTAATTCTTAATAATATTCTTATTAAATTATTAATAATTAATTATAAAATATAGCTTTTTATTCTTTTTTAATATAAATATAATAAGATATTTAGCTTTAGAATTTAAAATATAAATATATCTTTTTTTAAGTATATCTTTAATATATTCCTTTAGAGTATTTAATTATATTTAGTTAAAATTATAAATAGGATAAAACCAAGTATTAATTCTTTTTTTAAGGATAATTTTATAGTTCTATTAATTAAACTCTAGTAATTTAGTTTTTAATTCTTTAGCAAATAATTATTTATAAATTTAATATTTAGGTAATATATTTTATAGTTTATTTTAGGCTACCTTTGCCTTTATTCTTTTAAGGTTAAAGTTTAAATATTAAAGCTATATATATATATAGGTGATTTTATATTACTATTATTATTTTTAATTATTTTTATACTTATACTTTATTTCTATTGGTAGTAGTATTTTTGTTGTATTATTATATATACTTTTTACTTAGTTAGAGTTAAGAGTTTAAGATCTCTTGTTATCGGAAATATTATTAGCTATATTATACTTAGAGAGTACTTATACCTAGCTAATATACTAGTTGATATTAGGATTATATTAGTATAGCTATAGATATCCTAAAATAATATTATATTCTTTAGTATCTATAATATTAAAGTTAATTCCTTAGTTCTTTTTATAGATAAAGACTTTAAGATAATTAAGCTTTTTATTTATTATATTATTATTATACTTAAATATAGTATCTTTAAGGTTATATATAGTATAGGGGTCTAATTTTGTTTTTTATAGTAGCCTTAACTTATTAACTAACTTAGGGCTAATATAATTAAGCTATATTCTATTATCTACTATTATAGTATATTAAGTTCTATAAATCTAGATTTTTAATTCTAATTATTCTAGGGGCTTTTCTATTAAAGTTATATATAGAGCCTTTTATAGGAATTCTTTTGGTAACTCTATATATTACGACCCAGGCCTGGCTACCCTACAGTGACATTATCATCGGTAGAACCCCGGGTAGGATCTACCCTTGTCTCCATAGCTAGGTCTACCATTGGACAAGGAAGACCTACTTAGTAGGACTATCCCAACAAGGTACAATTATCCTAATATATTGGGATTACCCCAAGTTATTAGGACTAATACTTTACTTAATATATAAGACTTTAGGAATTAATGCTATTAGGATATAACTTAGCTTTTAATATAATTTAATTACCTTTAATTATTTATTTAATTAATTAATTTATTATTAAATATAATATTTTTTTACTTATTATCTTTTATATTACTTAAACCTAATATATCTAATCTATCCTATAATATAAATCCTATAGTTTATTTTACTAAATACCTTAGACTAAATTATCTTATAGTAAGGTTTAGACTAAATTATTATATATTAAAAACTCTTATTTAAAGGATTACTTATATTAACCTTAAGTAATATTACTATAATAGCATTTTAATCTACTATATTAGGATCTTCTTAACCTAAGGGCAAAGAGACCTTTACTTTTAGGGCCCCTATAGATAATAAGAGTATAAAAGAGATTAAATCCTCTAATAAAGGGAATAATAAGTAACTAAGAGTACTATATTAGGAAAACAAATATCTCTAAGCTATTATATACTAGCTCACCATTAACTCTTAATATCACAATAAAGAAAGTCAATATTATATTAATGCAAGTAATTAATATCTTATAGGCATAAAGGAAATACTTTAATAACTCCTTAATACACTAACTATTCCACTAGCCAACCCATAGCCCATTAGCCAGGCAGGATTAATATTACCGGGAAATAATTAGCTAAGGGATAAACAACCTACACTACTATAGGCCTCCCTTTAGTACTAATAGGATCCTAGTATCTTTATTCCTTATACTAAGGACCTAGGAGAGATCTTAAGGCCTATATCCCTTAATAAGTTTAATAGAGACTCTTATAAGCTCTTTACCTTTCTTACTAAAATAAAAAACTATTTTCTTAATTTTTTTATTTTATTTTACTCTAAAAAAGTAAAAGTTAAGTATATAGTAAAAAGACTCTCTAAAAATACTAAAACCTAGTTCTAATTAGTAATAAATAACTAAAATAATAAATCTAAGTCTAATTATAACCTTTATACTATAGAAATCTATATTAATTATATATACTTAGAGAAAGAGCTAAAAAAAGCCTTTGGTATTATTAATAAGAAATCTAAGGCCAAATAATAGATTAAGGCTTTAAAGCAAATAGGCTCTATATCTAATTATAGTATTCTCTTTACCCAATATACTATTAAGCTATTATAGGGATAAGATACTTTTATATTACTTTTTTTTAATAGACTAAAGAAGATAATTTAAAAAGAGCTCTATAAAGAGACTTAATTAACTATTTTTATTAATTATATTAATATAGCTATTAAGATTAATAATAAATAGTTCTTATAGCACAAGAGATTAAACCCTAATACCAATAATAAGAATAAATATAATTACTTTAATATTAATTTAAGGCAAAGATAATCTATATTTACCTCTTATAAGACTAATTTAAGCCCTATAAAATTAAAAGATATATAAAGAAAAGATTTCTCTAAGACTACTTACTAGAACTATAGCAAGCTAGAGCATACCTTCTATAGGTACTTTAAGCCAAACTCTAACTAAAAGTTTAAACCTATACCCTATAGCAAAAAGCAACTAAGTACTACTTAAGTATAAGAGCCATAGAACATTTTACTATTAAATAATTTATCTATTAATAGTAAGGAGTCCCCTATACCTAGTAAGAAGATGGTTACTTGGGCCCCTATACTAAAAGGAACAAAGGGAGATATAGAAGGAAGAGTCCTTGCTATTATTACCCATTTCTACTCTTGTAATAGTACTAGGAAACCCTTTAGTAGGGAAAAACAATAATTATTAAAGCACAATAAGAAGAGGTACATTTAAGCCAAATTAGCCCCTCTAAAGAGGATAATTAAAATAAAAGACCTTCCCTTATTTGCTTATAAATTAATCTACTAATAATAGCTAAAAGTAAAAATTAATATTCCTTATAAAATAAAGGTTATTATACTTTAAGCAAAAGATATAATAACTTATAAATACTATTTAGAGAATATTAGGATATTTAGCAATAATTATAATACTTAATCTAATTACTAAGATTATTAAAATATCCTATAATTATATTATTTTTATTATTATTATTCTTTTTATAAATTAAAAAAGGTTATTAATAATTACTTTTTACTATAAAATAATAATCCTATTTATAATATTCTATATTATAATACTTATAAGTACTATTAAATAATAAAATAAAAAGACTAAAGTATTATTATTATTAAATACCAACTAAAATAACTACCTAAGTATTACTATTATTATCCTAAAGACCTATACTTATATAAGATAGAGGACTGCTAAGTTTACTTCTAGGCTAAGATAGATACTTAGCATAAGGCTACTAAAAGTAGCCAAAAAAATAAGTTTTGCCCTTTATATTAGAGTAATAGAAGTAGTATTGCCTAGAAAGAATAGTGCCTAGAGTGGCCTTAGAAAATTACAGTCTAAGCCTAACTTATATTTAGAACTATAGGGCATTAAAATTACTAAAAGAACTCTCTATTAAGTCTCTATATACTACTAATAATAGAAAGCTATAATAGCTTATAATTAAAGTATATATTAAAGGAATATAATATATTATATTAATTAATTCTAAAGTAAAGATAAACTATATATATCTAAGGCTTATAAATTTACTTAAGATCCTATAGAAAGATAAAATAAATCTCTATATTATCTTTAATTTAGAAGGTACTATATTTAACTATAATGGTAGAGTTATTAGCCATAAAATTAATCACCTTAAGGTCTTTATTAATAAAAAAAATTAAGGTATTTCTTTTAATATTATTAATATAGGGATATATAACCTAGTCCTAAGGTACTTATAATTATACTATTATAATCTATATATTAATTAGTATATTAGCTAGGTATAAGTACTCTCTAAGTATAATATAGCTAATAATATAAATAATAATTTAAGATCTTATACCTTTAGTACCAATTATACAAAGAATTTATACAATAATATAATAAATACTTTACTATCTAAAGAAATATAATATAAGCATAAGGCTAATTAAAAGAGATAATAGCAAAAAATAATTATTTATCTCTATATATAATTCTAATAGCTTAATTAGAACCTCAAGAAAATAAAGGAAGATCCTACCAACAATCGTCTAAAGAGCATACCTAAACAATATTATATTTATAAATAGTTATTTACTAAAGAGCTTATAATAAGACTCCCTAAGCCTAGTTATTAGGACTATAAGATTATATTAAAGGATAAAGCAAATACCTATTTCTTTCCGATATATAATCTTAATTAAATAAAACTTAATATTCTAAAGGAATATATTAAGGATATACTATAAAGGGAATATATATAAATCTTAAATTCTAAAGCTAGATATTTAATAATATTTATTCCGAAGAAAAATAAAAAACTTTGCCTTTATATAAACTACTAATAGCTCAATAATATTACTATTAAGAACTATATACCTTTGCCTCTTATTAATAAGATAAAGGATAGGCTATATAGTATAAAAGTATTTATTGTACTTAATCTAAAGGGAGTTTATAACTTAATATAAATTAAAAAAAATAAAAATAAAAGATTACTTTTAAAATAAAATTTAGGCTATTTAAGTATTTAATAATACCCTTTAGACTTATTAATATACCTATATTATTTTAGTAAATAATTAATAATATATTATATAAATACTTAAATATCTTTATTATTTATTATCTAAATAATATACTTATTTTTTCTAAAAATAAAGAAAAATATAAATAATATATTTATTAGATTTTAAAAGTACTTTAAGATACTAATCTATTAATTAAACCAAAAAAGAGTATTTTCTATACTACTAAAATAAAATTTCTAGGATATATTATTTTATATAATAAAATCTAAATAAACCTAAAAAAGATTACTATAATTAAAGAATAAAAACCGCTTATTAATCTTAAGGATATATAATTCTTTCTTAGATTTACTAATTACTATTATAAGTTTATTAAGAACTTTAGACAAATAACTATATCCCTTATTGCCTTTATAAAAAAAGGGATACTATTTATTTAGGGATTAAAAGCATAAAAGGCCTTTGATTAATTAAAGAATATAATTATTACTAAACCTATGCTTACAATATTCGACCCTAACCAGCCCATCAAATTAAAAATAAACTCTTTAGACTTTACTCTAGGAGCCTAAATCAAACAAAGAAACAATAATAAAAAATTATATTCTATTATATTCTACTTATATAAACTATATAATACTAAACTTAATTACCCTATTTATAATAAAGAATTTCTAGCTATTATTAATACCTTTAAGGAATTTTAATAATATCTTCTTAAAAACTATTATAAGATTATAATATTTACTAATCACAAAAATATTATTTACTTTACTATTACCTAAAAATTAAATAAATAATAATTACAATATACTAAATACCTATCTAAGTTTAATTATTATATTATATATATTAAAGAAACTAAAAATACTTAAGCTAATACTATTAATTAATATATTAATTACTAAAATAATAAGGTAATTACTATAAAAAAGCTATTATAATTTACTTCTAAAGGCTATCTAGAATAGGCACTTATTAATAGGATAATAATTAAAACCAAAAAGGTTATTACTATAATCTAAAGGGTATAATAAATAATAAATTATATTACCCTTAGATATAGTTTTCGGCAAAGAAAAAGAGCTAAATTTACCTCTCAAAAGCCTAAGCAATTATAATCCCTTAAAGCTACCTCTTAAGACTTACTCCCTAGTACCTTACCCTCCCAAAAAAGAAATAATACCTTCGGAGATATTTATATAATAAAACAAGGAAATCTACTACTCTAGAAAATCTAAAAGTACAATAAGTTATTACTTAAAGGTAAATAGATATTATAATTATAGATTCCAAATAAACTATAAAATAATCTAATTAAAGAGATCTATAAGTATCCTCTAAATAAATACAAAGAAATTAATAAAACCCTTAAATAAATCAAATAAATATTTTCCTTTAGTTATATAAAAAAAAAGGTAAAAATAATTATTAAGTAATATTTACTTTACTAATAAATAAAATCACCTTAGCATAAACTATATAGTAAACTATAACCTATTCTAATTACTTTAAGACCTTAGAAATTAATTACTATAGATTTTATTATAGACTTACTATTATCTATAGATCCTATTACCAATAAATACTATAATACTATTTTTATTATTATTAACTATTTTACTAAATTCACTTACTATATACCTTATAAAAAGGCAATAAACAAAGAATAATTTATATATCTCTTCTTTAGATATATTATTATAACTTATAGGCTTCTAATAGAGATTATATTTAACCATAGATAGCTATTTATATCCAAATTCTAGCAAAAATTAATAGCTTTAATAGGGCTATATTATAAGTTAACTATTGCCTTTTAACCCTAGGTTAATAGATAAACTAAGAGGTAAAACCAGGAGATTAAATACTATTTGCAGTATTATATTAATTATAAGCAAACTAATTAAATTAAGAAGCTTCCTATTACTTAGCTAGCCCTCAACACATTATACTAAGCAAGCATTAAAACCACCCCTATATTTACTAACTTTAGCTTTACCCCCAATATATTTTATACTAAGATAAATAAACTACTTAGCATTAAAGTAATACTCTAATCTAACCAAATAAAGCAATTATACACCAAAATAAAGATAAAACTCAAGTTTATTTATATATAAATAAAAAAATACTATAATCCCAAATAGATAAAAGGACCATCCTTTAAGAAAAGGAATATAGTCCTCTTAGCCACTAAAAATATTACTATAAAATAATAAAATAAAAAACTTAACCTTAAGTATCTTAGCCCTTACCCTATTAAAAAGAAAATCTCAATAAATAACTATAAACTTAATCTCCTAGTAAATATTAAGATTTATTTAATCTTTTATATTTTCTTTCTTAAACTAATAGTAAATATAATCTTAATTAATATTAATTCTTATATTAAACTAACTATTAAACTATAAAAAGAATATACTATTAAGAAAATCCTAGAAAAAGGTATTATTAATAGGAAAATATATTATTATATAAAATAAACTAGATACAACAAAGAAACATAGGAACCCCCAAGGAACCTTACTTATTATTCAAAGAAACTAAAGGACTTTCTCCGCCTAGAATGCCAAAAAGGAACTTGCTAAGGTCAATAATAAACTAATTAATTGCCTCAAGGTCTAAATTACCAGAAACCTCCGATGACCCTACCTCTACAGCCTCTGCCTTATCAAGCTCATCCAATATCTTAAACCCACAATAAAACATTTTCTTACTCTACATTTACAATTAATTCTACTAATAACAGAGCCGAGCTAGACAAATATACTGCTCCTTAACTTACCCTTAATACTCCTCGATTTACTTTTAATACTCCTTTAACTCTTGGAAAAGGGATTTTAACTTGGTTGCTATTTGCTTCTCTGTAATAATAAGCTAACTCTTTTTAAAAAAATAGCTATTTACTAAAGAAAAACCTATTAGTATATTCCTATATTATTTTATATTTTTTATTTACTTTTACTTAAGGATATTACTTATTAATCCTTAATATAGCTATAAGCCTTTTTACTCTTAGTATACCCTTTATAAGTACCTTTAGCCTTTAGTATTATATATAACTTATTATTAATCTAATAAAGAAAATAAAAAGAAAATATAATAAAACCATCTAATAATATTATATCTACTTATATATTAGTATATACTATATAACTCTTTCTTTTACCTATTATATTAATATAAACATAAAAAATAAAAAGAGCAAAAAAAAAGAGATAATTTACTTAGACTAAAATTATATAATCTTAAGGATAAGACCTTAAGAGAAAAGACATTATATTACAACCTAAGCCTAGCTACCCTATAGTAATATTATCATTAGTAGAACCCTAGGTAGAATCTACCCTTATCTCTATAGCTAGATTTACCATTAGACAAAGAAGACCTACTTAGTAGGACTATCCCAATAAGATATAACTATCCCAATATATTAGGACTATCCTAAGTTATTAGAACTAATACTTTACTTAATATATAAGACTTTAGGAGTTAATACTATTAGGGCATAATTTAACTTTTAATATAACTTAATTACCTTTAATTATTTACTTAACTAATTAACCTATTACTAAATATAATATTCTTTTACTTATTATCTTTTATATTGCTTAAACCTAATATACTTAATCTATCCTATAATATAAACCCTATAATTTACCTTGCTAGATACCTTAGACCAAACTACCCTATAATAAGGTTTAGACTAAACCGTTATACTATAAGCTTTTACTTAGGCTACTCTTAGGGCTCTAGTTCTCTAAGAGGCATTATAGGTTTTTTAGTAATAGTATAGTTATTTAGTACTAATCTTATGCTTTTTTGCTTTTATAAAGATTATATATAGGATCTAGGTAATTATATTATTCTTTGTCTTTATAGTCTAATAGATTTATTAGGGGAAAGAAAATAGTAATATTATTGAATTTTTTTACCTATTTTATAATAAGGTAATTATTATAATTAAATCTAAGGGCATAGTATATTAGGATATTTAATACTTATATAGGAAAATATTTATTTTATTTCTTATATTTAAGGTATTTTATATAAGAATAATTAAAGTAATTAAACTATATAAGTTTATAATAGGCTAAATAGTTTTTTGCTAATCTTAGATTATTATATTTAAATATTATTACTTTTAGCTAAATAGGATATATCTTGTTTCTTACTATAAGATAGATATTATTATTATATTTAATGGTATTTTATAGTAATTAGTTATATTTTTCTTTGTCTATAATCTAATAGGCTACTCTATTCTTATTATATTTTACTATATTCTATTACTTAGGGATTTCCCTATTATATTTTATATTATTATAGTTTATAGATAGATTTATTTCTTTGGCTCTTTTTAGGTTATTAAATTATAGAAATAATTTATTATCTTATTGCTTAAGATAATAGATTTATAAATAGTAATCCCTTTTTTCTTTAGGGGTTCTAGAGAGGTTTTAGAGTTATTAATATATATTATATTATTATATTATAGCTATAGTTCTATTATTATACTTTTAAGAGTTTCCTTTTAGTATTAATTACTAAATTAATTCTATAGATTATAGTTTTTAGATTATTATTCTTAGTTTCTTATTTTTTAGTATATTACTAAAATATATTCTTTTTAGAATATTATATTATTATATAATATATCTAGGTTTTCTATAGTTATAGTAAAGGATTTTATAGAAGAATTTTTATTTATTTCTTTATATAGCTTTAATATCTATGGCTTTTAAGTAAATACTATAAAAAGTAAAAATATAGGGTTTTTTATTTTTTATAATATTATTTTTAGTATACTTCTAATAGTTATTAGTTATAATTAACTTTCTATTACCTTATTTCTACTATTATCTTTTATATTACTTATTATTGACCTTAACTATATAGGTAATATATATAGTAAAAGTAGTAAAAGGTTCTAGAAGTTAATATATCTTATCTTAAATAGGTTTCTTGAGTTATTAGTAGAACTTATAAATAAGGGTTTTTTTGGTCTAAAAGAGTTTATTTGTATGGTAGTAGAAGTTAAAGAGGAAGTTAATATAGAAGCCCTTTTAGTAAAGCTTCTTAAGTTCTTTAAGTATTATTTGCTTTTTATTAATAATTTTATAGAGGGTAATAAGTTTATTCTTAAATCCTTTAAAAAAGGAAAAAAGAATCTTAGTAGATTCTATGGTTTTTTCCTAGGGATTTATAATATAGTCCTTAAGTAGCTTTTTTATTATTCTTATAGGTCTTTCTTTTAATTATTTAATAATATATTAGACCTTAAGGGATTTATTATTAGTAAAGGTAATTAAATATAGGAAATAATAATTCTTAATTTAGGTTAGCTATTCCTAGAGAATACTATTATTATCTTTCTAAGTAAATAATTTCTTAGGCTTAATAATCTTATTAAGGTCTTTAATATAAACTAAAAATTATCTAAGTTTCTTAATATACTATTTATAATTCTTTATAGTATTAATATAGCTTTTTCCTAAGGTATTAATAATATTATAAAATTCTTTAATATTATTATATTTATTTATATAAGTTTTTATTATATTAATTTTATTATTAAGAAAATTAAATTTTTTAATTAATATATTATTTTTAGCTTAAAGTTTCTTAATCTAATTATCTAAGTTATTATTATTATTTTCCTTATTTTCTTTCTCTTTTTCCGGGGAGTCTATATCTTTATCTTTATCTAGGTTAACTAATTAGGGAGTAGCTAAAGTCCTAGGGCTAACTATAGGTTTTCCTATAATAAGGGGTTTAGCTAAGTTACTAGATAAAAAAGGTATAGCTAGTGCTATTATAATATATTACTTAATAGTTAATATAAATAGTTTACTAAATAAGAGCTTTTAATATATAATAATTTAGTTAATTTTCTAAGAAATAAATTAATTAAAAGGTAAGATTTATATTAGCAAAAGAATTAAAGTATATAATAATATACTAAGTAATATAAAGATATTTATAAGTATTATATCTAGTAATAGTTAATTAGTAATTAAGGTAACCAAGTTATATTAAAAGCTAATTAAGATTATTTCTTACAATTAGGCTTAATTTATCTATATACTTCTAATTATATAGCTCTATATTCGCAGATATTAAATGGGGTTAATTTAATACTATTTAACTACAACAATCGGAGAAGTCAAACAGGATCTATTTAACTCTTTCTTATTAGCAAAGCATATGGATATAGGGTAGCTTATTTATATAAGCGAGGGTTCTGCTGGTTGTGACCGCCTTAACTTATTATAGGTTATAATAATAACTTTTAGAGTCTTAAATATATAATTATATAAGTAAGCCTTTAGAGTAAATAGTATTTTAGTATTAAAATATTTTACTTTTTATTTTATTAGCTAGGTGTTTTTTAGTAGATTATATTAGAAGGAAAAAGAATTAGGCTAATTTAGCCTAATACTAAAGATATAGGTTTAACTATAGAGTAAACTAGGTTATAATATATGTTATAACCTGAACCAACCTACCCGGGAGTCGAACTGTAACGCCGGCAAAAGCCCGGATAAGACCCACCTTTACTTCTAATAGCTTAACTTATGACTAAGTAGCCTAGCTAATCAAAAGGCACGGCTTAGAGCGTACAGCCTTGGCATTAGGGCGTTGTTCGCTCCAAGGGCTTACTTACAAGATCCTGTATTTAAGACCTCTAGGAGTTGTAGCCATTAGGGCCTAATTTAGCTCTCAATATAACTTGGTTACCTTCAATTGATCTACCTGACCAATTGACCTATTACCAGACGTAACAACCTTCCTTATTGCTTTAACTAACGTGCCTAATCTTTATCTATTAACACGAACTGTTACACATTAAGAGCTCTTGTTTAGAAGGATCACCCATATTGACCCTAAGCAATATTATTATAATATTAGCCCAATCTATATCTTCGGGAACCTTCTACTCTAAGGAAAAGGAGACTACTACTTTTAAAGCTCCCACTAATAATAAGAGCATAAAGAAGATTAAGTCTAAGGATAATAGGGATAATAAGTAAATTAAAGCTCTTTAAAAGGAAAATAAAAGACTTTATAATAAGATATAATAGCTTAATATTAATTTTTAGCTTTATACTAAAAAAAGTAATTAATACCTTATATATATAGAAGAAATACTTTAAACCTCTCTTAGTATATAAAATATTTAAGTAAATAATCCTTAGCTTATTACTATAATAGGATTAAATCTACTAGTAAATAAACCTACTATATAGCTATTAACTATTACTCTTAAAGCTATATTAGTATTTATAAGCTATTATAAGAACTTAGGTAAGATAATTAAGTCCCTAGAATCCTTTAAGTAAAATGGTTTAGCTATAATCTTATAATAATAGATTATATTATTAAGATCTTACTTTTAATATTTTCCTTAATATCTTACTTAAGAAGATCTTAAGGTTTAGTATATAATTAGATAAATAAAAAATAAGGTATTATATAATATAGAATTATATTTAAATAATTTTATTTATAATCCTTTAGAGTCCTAGAATAAAGAGACTTAAAAGCTATTTACTAGCTTTAATTACTTTAAAGAGAAGATTATTAGCTTATATAGAAAGTATAATAAAAAGCAAGATATTATCCTTAAGATTTAAATTCTTACTTAAACTGGTTTTTATAGCTTTTATCTCTTTAACTTTTAGTATTATACTATAAAGCTTAATTAAAATAATAAGATATTAATTAATAAGTTTTATTAAAGTCTAAAGAAGAATATATAAAATAAAATATATAAAAAACTTAATTTATTAATTTACTTTAATAATTATATTATATTAACTATTTAATATAATACTTACTTATATTAAAGATATATATAAAAAAAGTCTAGAAAGAGAGCTAATTAGTTTACTAATACTAGCTAATAATAAAACCCTTTTATATCTTATAGAACTACTATAAATCCTATAGAATTAAGGAATACTTAGCAAAGAAAAGATTTCTTATAGATAATCTACTAAAACTATAGTATTAAAGAATATCCCTTTTATAAGTACTCTAAACCTAATATTAACTAAAAGTTTAAACCTATACCAAAGGAATAAAGATAACTTAATATAATCTAGGCTAATAATAAGCCCTAAACTACTATTTAAACTATTAAAAGGATTATTAATTAGACCCCTATGCTAAAAGGCTAAGACTAACCCACTAAGGAAAAGACTCTTGCTATAATTACTTAGTCTTATAGCAGAGTTAAGGAACTCTTATAGTAAGATAAAGTAATCTAATGGCATAAGATCTTTGGCAGAGGTTAAAAAAATAAGATATACCCCCTATATTAAAGCAATAGGAGTAGTAACCCTTGCAAAAGGAAGGCTTAGAGGTGGCCTATAGGAATTACAATTAGGAGAGCTTAAAGGGAGCCTTAATAACTTATAATTTAAAAGATATAAAGTAATTATAATTCCTTTAAGTTATCCTAAAAGCAAAAAAGCCATAAAAAAAGCTTTTAACTAAGTCTCTATATATTATTAATAGTATAAAACCATAAAAACTTAAAATAAAAGTAAGGATTAAAGGGAACTAATATATTACTATAGTAGATAATAAAGCTAAAATAAATTATATTTATCCTAGAATTATAAATACCCTTTAGCTACTATAGAAAGATAAGGCAAATCCTTATATTATATTAAACTTAAAAGGTATTATATTTAGTTATAATAATAGAATTATTAGCTATAAGCTTAATTATCTTAAGGTCTTTATTAATAAAAAGAACTAAGGTATTTTATTTAATATTATTAATACTAGGATAAATAATTTAGTCCTAGGGTACCTATAATTATATTAATATAACCTATATATTAACTAGTATATTAGCTAAATATAGATATTCTCTAAGGATAATATAGTTAATAATATAAGTAATTAGAATATAAGATCTTAAACCTTTAATATTAACTATATAAAGGTTATATATAATAATAGTTTACTACTAAAGGGAATATAGTATAAGTATAAGGCTAATTAAAAGAGAATATAGTAAAAAGTTATTATTAATCTTTATATATAGTTCTAATAGCTTAATAAAGACCTTAAGAAGATAAATAAAAATACTACTAATAATTAACTAAAGAATATATTATATTAGTACTATATTTATAAGTAGTTATTTGCAGAAGAACTTAAGACTAAATTACTAAAGCCTAGTTAATAGAATTATAAAATTATACTAAAGAATAAAGTAAATACCTATTTCTTCCCGATTTATAACCTTAATTAAGTAAAACTTAATACTTTAAAGGAATATATTAAAGATATACTATAAAAAGGATATATATAAGTATTAACTTTTAAAGCTAATTATTTAATAATATTTATTCCAAAGAAAAATAAAAAACTTTACCTTATTATAGACTACTAATAGCTTAATAATATTACCATTAAAAACCATATCCCCTTATTTCTTATTAATAAAATAAAGGATAAATTACATAGAATAAAGGTATTTACTATAATTAATCTAAAGAGAGCCTATAATCTAATTTATATTAAAAAGAAAGACAAATAGAAAACTACCTTTTAAACAAAGTTTAGACTATTTAAGTACTTAGTAATACCCTTTAGACTCACAAATAC
This sequence comes from Calonectria honghensis, assembly GCA_013403855.1. Classification (NCBI taxonomy): domain Eukaryota; kingdom Fungi; phylum Ascomycota; class Sordariomycetes; order Hypocreales; family Nectriaceae; genus Calonectria; species Calonectria honghensis. The sequence continues at coordinate 9,753 of VTGB01000043.1, read as the reverse complement.
ACTAGTATCTTTTTAAAGGATAATTAATAATATACTATATAAATACTTAGATATCTCTATTATCTACTACCTAGATAATATACTTATCTTCTCTAAAGATAAAGAAAAATATAAGTAATATATTTATTAGGTTTTAAAAGCCCTATAAAATGCTAATCTATTGGTTAAACCTAAAAAGAGTATATTCTATGCTAAAGAAGTAAAATATTATAACCCATACTAGCTAAAGGTAGTCACAATAGGTAGAATATATCTTAGACCCACCTACCCTAGACCAAGATCACCAGCACAATTATAATCATATATATAATCACAATATAATTACTATAATTATAAAGTAATTAAAGAAATAATTACTAGAACCACATAGTGATTACCTCCTAGCATAGAAGTATATAAACAGATCAAGCCTAACCGTAAGAAACAATCTTAATTAGCTTTCAATATAACTTAGTTACCTTAATTACCAATTGACTATTACTAGATATAATATCTCTTTGTAAATATTATTTATTGCTTAGTATTATAATATATACTCTAATCCTTTTGCCAATATAAACCCTACCTTCTAATTAATTTATCCCTTAGGAAATTAGCTAAATTATTATATATTAAAAGCTCTTATTTAGTAGACTACTTATATTAACTACTAAGCAATATACCATAGTACCTACTACTCTATCTACTCTTGCCTCTAGCTCCTTAAAGGCTATTACTAGGAAAACTAAGGCTAAGCCTAAGGTTACCCCTAAGCCTAGGTACTATTCATAGACAATTAATCATAAATCGGCCACTAAAATAGAGAATTTCACTTAAGTTTTAAGAATAAATTATCTAAGGCTCAATTAAGTAGCTAATTGGTTAAAAATAACCCCAACCCTACACTTAGGATTAGCTAGTATTAGCTTGGGATTAGCATAATACATAGAAAAGGGGATTTCAATCAACAAATGAAAACAATAAAACTACTTCTCTCTTTATTTTCTATTACCAAGATAAAAGAGGTAATATAAAGCAATAATAGAAGATATCATATATCTCAATCAGGACTATTAGATACTAATCTACTGGCTATACCAAGCAGCCATTTAACCCAATAACAGCATTAAGACCCATTTTCAATAGAAGCATCTACTAAAGGGCTAAGTACTTAAGGACATTAAAGACTATTATATTATACTTAAACTAGCTAACCTAAAGCTTACTATAACCCCCAAAGATAATAATAAAACAATTAAATAGCTTATTATTTTATATAGATATAGCTATAATACATACCAATATCTTACTATTACATAAAATAATATTATCTATTACTAGAAAGAGGCAGGGCATAGAAAAGTAAAGCAGCAATGGACCAAGGTATAGCTATAGATATAAATAAAAGGGTATTATATATAATACTAAATCATTTGAGATAATAGTAATAGCAATAGCCTATCCAATATAGCTAATATAGTTAATACTACCAGTCAAAGTACTATAGATAAGGTTATTATTATAAATTAGGCTTAATTAAATAAGGAAGATATTATATAACTATAAAAAGGTAATTTAAAGGAAGATATAGACTATAACTTATTATAGGTTAAAAGGCTAGGCTAGGTATAATACTTTAGCTCCTAGGACTTAACTAGCATTTATAATATAGCCTAGTGGCTATAGGCAAGGGCAATAATAGGTAGATAGACTATAGCATAAGACAATAAAAAAGCAATCTATAAATAACTATTGCTTAGCCGGCTTAGATAGAGCTTTAATTGTAAGGTAGAATATTGCTACTAGCGGCTTAATAGTATACTGACCGAGATGCTATAGTAGCTTACTAGTATTTTACTAATAGCTATATCCAGTTAATTATTTGGTTATAAAGGCAAAGAGATATTAATAATTAAATATAAGTCTATTAATCACTATTACTTAGGCTTTTACTAGAAGGTATATTATATTAGGCATAAGAAAGTGCTTAAATATTAGGCTATTTGCTTTATAGATAAGCAGTGAAGTTTACTATAAGATATTATAGATAAGCTTAAAATAGACCGGATTCCAGGCAGCCATAATAGCAGTTTCTTTAGCGGTTAAGAGAGATAAGCTAAAGATAAAGATAAAGATAAAAATAGAGATAAGGATAAATATTAGGATGATAGTGATAGTAATAACGGTAAGTAGGGGGATAAAGGCATAATTAGCCTATTGTAGGATCTACTAAATTAAGCTATATTCCGATTTATTATAGCTTTAATTAAAACTTATATTAATAGAAATATATATATAAATTTACTATTATACTTCTATATAGCACTAAATATTAACTAATACCTACTAGGCTATTTAGAGCTATATTTATATATTAGTATACTAGCTGGTATATTATAGTAGGCCTAGCTATTTTTTTTAGAAGCTATATTTAAGAATTAGCTAGTAGATTAAGATAAGGTTAAGGTAAAGATTATATTAACATTTTAAGAGAAATATATATTATAGATATATATAGGTACTTATAGTATTATAAGTAAAATTATTGGATAAATAGCATATAGAAAAGGGTATTAGTAAAAGAATAGGGGGCAGCTATTAATACAATAATCTAATAATAAAGAAGGCTTATTTTATATAGGTAAGCATATTAGCATTAAGGACTTTACCTATACATTGCATAATAAGGTTACTAAAGTAAAAAGGCTACTAAATAGGCTATTTAGTAGGATATAGCTAATAGTTAGTAAGAAGATTAATATAGATTGGATTATTAATAATATAATATAGCTTAGGGCAGATTAATCATTTGCAAGTAACCTAAAGAATAAGTAGCTAGAGGCCAGACCGGCAAAGGTAATACAATTAATAGAAGCATTAATATGGGATGGCATAAGGGTCCAATAAAAGCAGCAGTATATTAGGAAGTAGCTTTATAACTTACGGCTGCTTCGAGAAATGCTACTTATGCTTATACATACATAGGGTGGGCTTCCGGGAAGAAGACCGGAAATTACGACGTTATGGCATTGCGATTTGTGGTAGCTGATCCGGAATGTATTTATACTAGATGGGTAGATTATGATTGTAATCGATTGAGACAAGATAAAGGCAATCCGCAATAATGGCTAGAAGGTAGCATGGTTTATTCCCGACCGGATTGGCTAGATATTAGTGGTATATATTATATGGTTGCTTTTGACCGAGAGGGTACTATAGTAGGAATGTTAGATTAATGAGCTATATAGAGAGTAGCTTGAATATATATAAAGGGATAGTAGCTTGTTAGTATAGGAGACTAACCGGCTTAGTAAAAAGCTTGCTTATATAATATAGGCTAAGATAAAGATTAAATTAAGAATAGAATAATATTAGGTAATTATAATTAAGATAGGGCAAAAAATTTAAGGACTTATAATAAGGTAGCTAGAAGGTAAAATAAAGGATAAGGATAAGAATAAAAATATTAAAATTAATTTAATTATAAATAAGCTAATTAACTATAAAAAAAGCTAAAATATTATATAGGATTTATAGTTAATATATAAAATATAAATTATAAGATAATATTATACTATATATATTAGCTTTCTAGGTAAGCTATAGCCAAAAATAATTACTATATTTAAGGAGATTAATAAGCTATAGCATTAGTTTTTGGAGAGTATAGAAAAAGGAAAGAAAAAGAAGGCATTAAAATATAAGTAGGGTAGTTAGAGTTAAAAGACCGATAATATATAGTAATAGCAATAATAATAAGAAGAGGAATAATAGCAGTAGTAGTAGTAGTAGCAATTTACTAATAGTTTGGCTTAGATGACTATAAGTAATAGTAAGAAGCAAAGAAAAAAGACTACTTAAGAGTAAAAGGAGGTATTAGCTTAAAAGAAAAAGATAAGTAAAAAGAAAAAGAAGAAGCTAAAGGATAAGATAGTAAATAGATTATAAAAGCTACTTAGACTAAAGGTAACTTAGTAATCTAATAAGTAAGCTAAGAGCATATAATCAATTATAGTACTTAAAGCAAATCAAATAGCAATTAATATATTGCTAATAGGGGCTAGCAAGAGTATACTATTTATACTACCGGCCATAATATAAGATATAGGCATAAGTATTATGGTTATACTATTTATTATACTAATAAATAACTTAATTATAAGAGTAATAGATATAGGAATTAATTGTATTTAATATAGGTTATTAATAAGTTTAGGATAAGAGGATATACTAAGGGCAGTATAGTTAATAGTTATTAGTACTAATATTATATTAAGTATTAAGTTTTCTGGGTATATTAATAGGTTATTATATATAAGGCTATTACTATAAATATTTATAGATAAATATTATACTATTATTATAGATATTAGCTATTAAGCTAAGCTTAGTAAGCTAGTAGGCTTATATTGGTTTAGCTATTTATTAGTACTGCTTATAGCAATGCTACCTATTATACTAAAGGACTAGTTCTATAGTAAGATACTAGTAAAGTCAGCAATTATAGTAAGGGATTGGATGGTTAAGTTAAACTACTGCTATAAGGTTTAGTAGGTTAAGCCTAGGTATAATACTATTAAGAATCACACGGTTAAGGTAATTAAGTAGCTGGATTAAGATATAATAGGCTGTTAGAAGGGGGTTATATACTGCCGATCTAAGAGTTAATATAAGGCAATTGCTAATGAGATTGGCTATGGGTTTTATTATAGTAGTATAAGCAAATAGAACTATTATAAGGCCTAAATAATATAGGTAAAGGGCTGTAATATAAGCTAATAAATTATAGTAATAACTAGATTAAAGATAGGTATTAATATTAAGGGGATTATAGCTATTATTTATATAGAGAAGCTATATAGGCTAATTAACTTTATATAGTAGATTGGCTAAGAAGGGTATTAGGTAGGTAAAGTAATATAGTTTATTATTATATATAATGGATAGCTATAATAAAAGGATTAGTATTAAAGCTTTATAAATAATATTAATTAAATATAAATAAAGATATTTATATTAATACTAAGATATTAAAGGGCTATAATATTAGTATTTATAAATAAGGTAATAGGTAAAATATATAAGGATATAAATAGGATTATATTTTGTAATTAATATAAGCTACTTTAATAGGATAATAATAGTAGTAAAGGTATAGATAGGGCTAAGGAGAAGGTAATTAAAGGGGAAAGTAATTAAGAAAGTAATAAAAAGAGTAATGGAAAGAGTAAGGGAGAGAGTAAGGGCAAGAGTAAGAGTAATAAGATAAGGAAGGGTAAGAGGATTTGGAAGGTATTTGGTAAGGAAAAGGGTATATAGGTTAAAATACTTTTCCGATGGCTAAATGATATTATAAAGGAGTATCTAGTATATTATATTTAATATTACCAGAAGGGACTAGAGCTAGGGAAGGTCCTAGATAAGCTATAGTATAAGAAGGCCGGGCAATGGTATAAGATAATAGCAAAGAAAGGATATAATATAGTATATAGGGTGATTAGGTTTAAAGAATTATTATATTGCTTTATATATAAGCTATTATTAGATTAATATAAGAAAATGTAGAATAAAGAGGGTAAATATATATATAAGGATAAGCTATTGCTAGTAGTATTAATAGGCTTTAGGAGCTAGTAAGTTAGAGATATAGTTAAGGCTAAGTTTAAGGTTAATATAGAGGATAAAAAGGTATTTTATTGCTAGCTAGGGGTTAAAAGGCAGTTTTATAGGATAAAGGGAATAAATATATATACTATATAGGAAGTAATTATTTGGGAGATATATAAAAATAAAATATAGCTATAGGGTAATTATAGAGATTATAATAAGAATATATTACTATAAAAGGGGTTAATAGTAAGAGAGAGAGAGAGAGAAAGAGAGAAAATAAAGGGGTATAGGGGATTTATATAATTAGTTTATTATATAGAATAGAGAGGCTAGGAATTAAAGAAAATATTAAGAGTAAAAAGGAAATTAAAGGGTTTATATAAGCCCCCTTAGCAAAAAAAAGAAGATATATAGGGAATCCTTACCAAAGGATTAAAAATAGTAATTAAAGGTAAAAGAAAATAGAAAATAATTAGGGGTAATAGTAAAAGGTTAAGGGTAATAGTAAAAGATTAGGGGTAATAGTAAAAGGTTAAGGGTAATAGTAAAAGATTAGGGGTAGTAGTAAAGGAAGAAGAGGATAATAAGGTAGAAAGGGCTTTGGTAATAATAATAGTAAATAGACTAAAGAAGAAGATATAAAAGGAGAATAAATAGATTAAAAAGCTATATAATTAATTAGATTAGGTATAAGGAGTAGAATACTTAGTATGCTTTATTAAGTGGTATATATATAGGGCAAAGAAAGAGTTTAGGGGGAAAATAGAGTATAAGTATAAGGACTATTAACTACTATAGTAAAAGGACTTTAACTAGTGGTAGGTAAGTTTATGGTTTATAGACTATAAGTGCTATTAGGAGTATGGTTTATTGTATAGCTAGTATAGTATAGGGTAGGTATAGGGGGGTAAGTATAGTTATTATAATAAGATATTATTAGTTGTAATAATAGTAAAGGTAAATAAAAGAATTAAGGGGCTTATATAGGAGAGGTTTAGAGTAGATTATAAAAATAAGTAAATATATTAAAACTAAATTAAGTAAAGTTAATGGGTATATAGAATATAGATAATAAATAGGCTTATAATATAAAATAAGATTATATAGTATATTTAGAAGAAAAAGAAAAGATAATTAAAAATAAAAAGAGAAATAGAAATAGATAAATAAAATAAGTAAATTATATTAGTTTACTATAGGGGATAGAGGGAGCTAAGGTTTAGGGTAAGGAGAGTAGTTTATAGTTAAAAGTAGTAATTAATAGTAAAAGAAAATACTAAAGGGTTAAAAGAATAATAAATAATAAGAAAAAGTAATAAATAATTAAAAGAAAACTATAAATTATTTATTATTAATATAAGGATTATATAAAGTAAATAAAAAAAATAAAATAAAAATAATATAAATTAAATTAATTAAGATTAAAGTAGTTTTTGCTAAAGGTGGTATTTATTATAGGTATAAGTATATAAGTGGTTTTTATATAAGAGTTATATAGGGTATTTAGTAAAGGTAGTGCTTATTATAGGTATAAGTGTGTAAGTGGTTTTTATATAAGAGCTATATAGGGTATCCGGCAGAGGTAATGCTTACTGTAGGTATAAGTGTATAAGTGCTTTTAAGAGTAAGTAGATAAAGCTATAGATACTAGGTCCTAGTAGAAATATAGTAATATAAAAAAAGAACTGCTAACTATTATATAAGATAGGTAACCCATATAACCTATATAAGTAGTATATAGGGTAAGTTAAAAGAATAGTATAAGAGATAAATAGAGATTAAAGTAAAAAAGAAGAAAGAATTAAAAAGTTAAAATAAAGTTTTAGTAGGTAAATAAGTAAACCTGTCTTTTTAGCCCCCGGAGTTAGGGTGAAGTTTTAGTGGGTAGGTGAGTAAACCCGTGTTTTTAGCGCCCGGCAGGGGTGCAGCAGCATGGACGCGGAGCGGGTTAGGGTTAGGGTTTTGGTTAGGTATATTAACTGCCTAAAAGCTATAGTGCTAGGTTATTTTACCTTAGACTAACTCTAGGTTTTCTAATATTAGAATAAAGATAAAAGGAAAAAAGAAAATTAACTTAGAAAATAAAAGAGAAAAATTAAAAAAGGAGTAATAAGAATAGTAAAGAAAAGAATATAAAAATATAATAAGACTTTAAAGAAAGATAGATAAAAGGAAAATAAAAAGATATTAGGGTAAAGAGAAATTATAGGAGAGTAGGAAGAGTAAAAGGAAAAATAGAAATCTAGAAAAATATTAGGGTTTTTGGTTAAAAAGGCTAGCTTTTAGCCCTTCTAGAATAAGAATAGGATTCTTAGTAGGGCTAATAGCTATAGAGCTAGCAGCTTAGGCTCTAAACTTACTCAGGATTAGGCCAATAGCTATATCTAGCTGGCTAGCTGCTATATCCCCTATTTTCTTTTGGAGCTTATTATAGGTTTTTGCTGTTTCTAGTTCCATAAAGCCACCAGCTAAGAAGATAAGAGGCTGAAAGAAAGGGCCTAGGGTTTAGTATTTCCTAGTTTTTTCTCTAGCTACAGTAGCTAGGATTTCTTGGGCTTTCTTTTCTTTGCTATTAATAGCTATAACTTGTAGGTTGTAGTAATAGCGGCTAGAGCCTTTAAGAATAGAAAAATCTGCTCTTAGGTCCTGGGTAGAATCAATAGAGGGCTCTATTTTAACCTCTAGGGTAGGGTTAGTTTTTAGGGCTTTTTTAAAAGCTAGTTTGACTTGGTCATGGCATTAGATCCATTTCCTAGAAGCTACCTTGCAAATATCTTTATAGTTGATTTCTGCTATATCCCTGCAGTGGTTATAAGGGCTTTTAGGGGTCTTAGAGGGTAAAAGTAGCCTATTTCTAAGGCATTCAGTGGTTTCCTAGTCTATAAGGGTGTAGGATTTTTGGGTAGGCAAGACCTGTAGCCACTTTCTACTTAGATAGCTAGTGTTTTCTAAGAGGGTTTTTTTATAGCTAGGTGCTAGAGTCTTTTCTAGTTGTTTTAGTCTGTAAGATATATCTAATTCTAGGACCTCTTGGGCTGTTGGGGGTGGGGGTGTGTAGGGTAGGGTTGAAAAAGGGTCCTCTAAGGGTTCCTTATAGGAAAAGGCTAGGATAATCCTTTTTATCATTAAAAGAGCAGCTTCTTTAGCGGCTATATAGATATCCTTTGCTATATCCCTATAAATAGAGATACCTAGGCCTCCTTTTCTAGCTAAAATAACTATTAGGTAGAGATTTAGGCTAGGTAAAGGGTCTTGTCTTTTCCTAGTAGCTATTTTTTGGATAGCTTTTTCTATAGCTAGGTCGATTTCCTACTATTAGTCTTTTAGTCCTTTTGGGGCTAATTGCCTTAGAAGGTGTCTTAGAAGAAGGTGAATACTGCCTCTTAGTAATAAAAGGGCATTTTACTTAGATAAGCCAGCTAGCTCTTAGATTGTTTCTTGAAGTAAAAGGGATTTCCTACTTAGAAAATTTTTTCTAGCTTCTAAGGGGCCTATAAAGGTCCCTAGGATAGCTATACCCTCTTTTTTTAGTATTTTTATAGGGATTTCTTTGCTTTTCTTATAGTTAAGCTTTAAAGGGAAATCTTTAAAGACCTTTTTTGCTGTTTCTAGAGCTTTTCCTAGCTTTTCTTTGCTTAGGATAAATATATTATCTAAATAGGCAACTAAAACAGCTGTAGAAAGCTTTTTTAGTAAGAGCTTTAAGGTAGGTCTTATTATTAGGGAAAAGAAGAGGGGACCAAAAGAATTGCCTTATTTAACCTCTTGGGCTAATACTAGGTATTATCCTTGGCCTAAGACTAGTAGAAATAGGTTATTATAGGCCTATCTTATTACTCTGTATAGAATAGGCGTAAATTGTAATATAGTAGTTGTTATTATCCTTTTATTTATATTATTAAATGTATTAAAGGTATCTAGGGATATAATAAATGTAAAATTAGCTTTATTTTGCCCTGTTATAGCTTTTTCTAGAATAAAAATAGCTAGTTTTACCCCTCTAGGAAATTAGACCCTTAGCTAGTTAGGTAATAGTATCTTTTCTAAACAGTAAATTATTAGAATAGGGTTAGGGTTAGGGTTAGGGTTAGGGTTAGGGTTAGGGTTAGGGTTAGGGTTAGGGTTAGGGTTAGGGTTAGGGTTAGGGTTAGGGTTAGGGTTAGG